>CM040630.1:0-17209 GCA_022818045.1 Neotoxoptera formosana
AGGCGCGGGGCGGAGGGTAGGGCGGGGAGGGGGAGAGGAATCCCCGGGGAGCCTGGGTGAAGCCCAGGGGGGGGCGCGAGAGCTGGGACGGGGCAGGGGGGGGGGGGGGAGAGGGGGCAGGCAGAGCAGGGTGCAGGGGGGCAGGGGCGAAGCGCCGCGGGACCGGCGCGGGCGGAGGCGAGGGAAGGCGCGGATGGGAGAGTGCCCAGGGGAGGGGGGGCGGGCGCGAGGAGAGGTCAAGAGAGGCGAGGAGGCGGCCGGGGGGGCGGGATCAAAGCACCGACGAGGACGGAGCTCCGGGGGGCGGGGGCAACAGCAGGGGGAGGAGTCGTTGGCAGAGCAGCGGAGGCGCGGGAGAGGCAGGGCGCAGCAGAGCGGGGGGAGATGGCAGTAGGAAGGGAGGGGGAGCGGGGCGGGCAGAGGTGGCGGAAGGAGAGAGTGACTAAGCCGCGCGAGGGCACGAGCAGGGGGGCGGGGGCCAGGGCCGAGCCCCGAGCAGGGCGGGGGGGTGAGGGCGGCGGTGGGAGGGAGAAGGGACAGGGCACGGAGAGGGAGGGGAGTGGGTCGCCGCGGGGGGGGGGGGAGGGAGCAGGAGGAGGGCCGACGAAGCCGGCAGAGGCGCGAGAAGGTCCCGAAGCAGGGCCCGCGGGGGGGCGCGCCGAAGTGCCGGGGGGGGCCCAGGGGAGGAAGTAGGGAGGCGAGGCGGGAGGGCCTGGGGTAGGGAGGGGGGGGGGTGAGAGGGGGAGGAGCGGAGCAGGGCAGGCAGGGGTCCGTGGCGCGACGGGGCCAGTGCGCCGGAGCCAGGGGGCAGAGGGCGAGGGGGGCAGGGAGGAGGGGGGACAGGGAGAGGGCGAGGGGAGGGGATGCGACAGAGGGGGAGGGGGGCGGAGAGCCCAGGAGAGGGCGGGAGGGCGATGAGCGATGGAGTGATGGAGCAGCGAGGGGGGCGCAGCGAAGGTACGGGAGGCCGCGGAGTGAGGGATGGTAGAGAGGGCGAGGAGGGGGAGCCGAGGCGGGCAGGGCGAGGGCGGGGCGGCAAGGAGGAACAGGAGGGGGCCCGAGAAGGGCCCGGGCGGGGGGGGCTGTTGCAGCGAGGGCGGCGCCGGGGAGGGGCACGGGGGGGGGGCGGAGACGGGCCGGAGGCGAAGGCGGTGGCAGGCATAGAGGCGTGGGGGAAGGAGCTGCGGGCGCAGGGCCCAGGGATCCGCCACCAGAGCACCCCGCAAACCAGGAGGGGGGGGCGAAAGGAGGCATAGAGCGAGGGCCAGGGAAGGGAGTGTCGGGAGGGGGGAGGGTGGGAGGAACGAAGGGAGGAGGGGGCGGGAGGGAGGGAGCTAGGAAGGGAGCGAGGGGGCGTGGGCAGTGGGAGGGCTAGCGGGAAGGCGGTAGGGGAGACAAGGAGAGGGGGGCGGGGGGAGGGGCGCGCGGGCCTGAGCAGAGCAGGGGGCCGAGCAGGAAGGCGAGGCAGAGGGGGAGAGGGGCGGGATGGGCAGCCGCGCGGGGCCGGAGCGATAGGCGCCAGCAGCGGCAGGGACAGAGGGGGGAGGGGGATGAGGGGGGCAGGGGGGGTCGGGGGGGGCGGGGGTGGGCAGGGGAGAGGAGGGGCAGGGGGCCCGGGGGCGAGGGCAGCAGAGGGGGGAGGGGGCGAGGGAGAGAGGCGAGGAGCGCCCAACGGGGAGCGAGCGACGGGCGGGGGAGGCCAGGGGTGCAAGGCGAGGAGGGGAGAGGAGAGTAGAAGGGGGACGGCCCCGGGGGGAGCACGGGGGGGCGGAGGGGGGGGCGGGAGGGCGGAGGAGCCCGGGAGGCAGGGCAGGCATCGGGGTAGTGGCGAGGGGAGGGCGAGGTGCGCCACGGGCGGCGGAGGGGGGGGAGGCGAGGGGGACGGAGTGGGCCTCAGTGGGGAGGGCCAAAGGTGCCGCCGAGGGCAGACACGGAGGGCAGGCCCGGCAGGGAAGAGAGGGGGAGCAGGCGGGAGGCGCGCGCGAGGGAGACACAACACAAACCCACCCCAGACACAAACAACAAATGCCCAGGGGGAGGGACGGCAGAGTGAGGCGCGAGAGGAGGGTGCCCAGGCGGGGGGCATCAGGGGCAGAGGGGCAGGGGAAGGGGGGGGCGCGGGAGGGGGGGGCGGGGCAGAGCGAGGGAAGGAGGCGAGGCGCGTAGGCAAGCGACGAGAAGGCTGCGGGCGACCAGTCCGACGCGGAGGGAGCGGGGAGCGGGGCTGGGAGGGAGCGCAGGGGGGGGGGAGGGAGGGCAACGGTGAGGGTGAGGGGAGCAGGGGGCGTGAGAGGCACAGCGGAGGGGCGGGTGGGGCGAGGACGGGGAGTCCCACAGGCCCAGAGGGTGGGGGCCGACCAGGAGGGCGGGGTGGGGCCGAGGCGCGGGCCGGAAGGGGCGCCAGCGGAAGCGCGGGTAGGGCGAGGGACACGGCGAGGCAGGAGAGGAGACGGCCAGGCAGGGGAGCCCGAGGCAGGCAGGGCCGAGGCGAGCAGGGTCGCCAAGTGAGGCAGGCGGAGCACGGGCAGGCAGGAGGAGGACGGGAGCCGGAGTGCAGTCCCAGGCGGGAGGGCGCAGGCAGGCAGGGGGGGGGGGGCAGGCGAGAGGGCAGGGGGGGGGGCAGGCGTGGAGGGAGCGGGGAGGGGGGCATTGGGCGGGCTGGGCCCAAGGGGCAGCGGAGGTGGCAGAGCGAGTGGCAGGGCGACAGGCAGCAGGACGGGGGTGGGGTCGGGGGGGTGGTGCAAAAGGAAGGCGGGGGGGGGGAGGCAGGTCCCGAAGCGCGGCCGGGGAGGCAGGGGGCCGGCAGGGCAGCCGGAACAGGCCGGCACGAGGGGGACGGGTCGCCGGGCGAGAGGGCGGGCCGCGGGAGGGGGAGGGGAGGGGAGTAAGGCATGTCATGCAGGGCAGGAGAGGCCGAGGGGGGGGGGGACGGCGGCGGGCGGGGGTGGACCAGCGAGGGGGAGGCCAGGGGCGAGGAGAGGGGGCACTCGCGCGACGGAGGGCAGGGGCAGGGCGAAAGGGGGAGCAGCGCAGGGGGTGCTAGGAGGCACGGACGGGCGGGCCGCGGGGGCAGGGGGGGGCGTCGGGCGGGAGGGCCCGAGGGGCGCGGTCCGCGGCGGGTGGGAGGTCAGCGGTCTGGGCAGACCGGATGGGAGAGGGCAGGCACGGAGGGGGATCCACGAGGGCGCAGGGGGGGCAGCAGGGCTCCGGAGGTCAGAAGGGGAGCGAGGGGGGGGGCTGAGGGGCGAGTGGTCGAGGCGCGGTCACTGAGGGGGGGGACGGGCAGCCGGCCCGGGGGAAGGGGGCCCCCGGGAGGAGGGGATCCGCAGCCGGGCCCAGGAGGGGATAGGGGCCGGCGAGGTGAGGGGCCGGGGCCATGGGCGGTAGGGCGCGCGGAGAGGGGGCACAGGCGAGACGCCGCGGGGGGCGAGCACAGCAAGGGAGGCGACGGCCGAGCCGCAGCAGCAGGTCCGGAGAGGCCCAGGGGGGCAGGGGGGGAGGGGCCCAGCGGGGGGCCCGGAGGCGCAGCAGGAGCGGCGGCATGTGGAGGGGGGGGGAGGGGAGGGGGAGCTTGCCCAAAGGGGGGTGGCGGGAGGGCGAGGAGCAGGGCATAGGGGCGCGGCCAGGGAGGCAGTGGCCGGTGACGTGCGGCAGGGGCGTGAAGGCCGCAGGGGGGGCGCGAGCGGGAGAGGAGGGGGGGCGAGGGGGACCGGGCGCAGGGGGAGGCAGGGCCCAGCCGGGGCAGAGAGGGAGGAGGGGGGAGGAGGGGGGCCGAGGCAGCGCGGGCCGTGCCCCGCCGAGAGGGGCACTCGGTAGGGGGGCGCCGGAGGGGGGGGGCCGAGAGAGGGGGGCGGGGGGGCGGGCGCCAGGGGGAGAGGGAGATGAGGCGGCCCAGAGGGCGAGCAGCGCAGAGGGCTAGACGAACCAGGGAGGGGGCGAGGGGAAAAGGGGGTCAGGCGCCGAAGAGGGGCGGAGGGGGGGGAAGCCCGAGGGCAGGGACCCAGAGAAAGCCGGAAGGCTGGGCCGTGGCGGGGGGCGAGGCGGGGAGGGCCGGCGGGGCAGGCAACACCCTAGGGCGGCGGGAGATGGGCAGGCCAGGGGGTAGAGGGGGGGGGGGGGGGGGGGGGGGGGGGGGGGGGGGTGGGGGGGGGGTGGGGAGGGGGGGGGGGGGGGGGGGGGGGGGGGGGGGGGGGGGAGAGGGGGCCAGGGGGGGCCGGCGCCGAGGCGAGGAGGGCGGGGCAACGGGCGGGAGGCAGCGGGAGGAGGGCAAACAACCCCACAAGCCCAGCAGAGGAGAGCGCCAGCGAGGAGGGGCAGAGGCCCAGGGAGCCAGTGCAGAGGGGGGCAGGGCGGGCCGAGGCCCAGGACGAGTCGCGAACCAGGAGGCGGCCCAGCGCGGGGGGGCGCGCAGGGAGGGTGCCGAGGAGGAGGCGGAGGAGCAGGGTGGGACGTTGGGCGCCGAGGGCGGTGAGGGCGGAAGTGCCGAGCAGAAGCCCCGGCGAGGCAGGGGGGGGGCAGGGCCAGGGGGGGCGCCAAGTGGGCAGGAGTGAAGGAGGCGAGAGGGGGCAGGGGCGAGAGGGCAGAGTTGCGCAGGGGACCCAGGCGCCGCGGGAGGAGGAGAGGGGGAGGAGGGTCCCAGGCGGGGAAAGGGCGAGGGCGACAGGGGGCGGCCGCCCCAGAGAGAGATCGCAGGGCGAGGGGGCGGACAGGGGGCACCAGGCCCGGGGGGGAGGCCCCCGAGGCGGGCGGCGAGAGGGGGCAGTCGAAGGGGCCGAGCGGGGAGGCAGAGAGGCGAGGGAGGGTAGCCCCGCGAGGAGACGGATGCGGGAGTGGGGAGACAGGAGACACGGAGGGGGGGCGCGGCCAGGAAAGCAGGGGGGCCGAGAGGGAGCGCGGGCGAGGGGCGTGAGGCGCGATGGCGGGGCAAGTCAGCAGGTGACGTGGAGGCCGGCCGAGCCGGAGGGGCGGGAGCGCAGCGGGGCGAGCCGGGACGGGGCGGGGAGCCGGTTCGGCAGGAGGCCGGAGGCGAGGGCCGAGAGAGGAGGGGGAGGTCGGCAGGGGAGCGAAGGAGGGGGCCAGGAGAGGGCGTCGGTAGGGTGGCCCAGGAGAGGAGGCGGGCGGGGGGCACGCGGGGCGGCAGGGGGCGCCGCGGAGAGGGCCGAGAGCGGGACCCGCGAGAGGGGGGCATCAGGAGGATGGGCGAAGGGGCGCCAAGAGAGGCAGCAAGGCGGGGAGGCAAGAGGGGGGGCGGGGACCGCGAGACGGGGGGGACGGAGGCCAGGCGGATGGCCGAGGGGCGGAGCGAGAGGCGCAAGGGAGGAGTGGGCCTCTCTTATGAGGGGAGGCGGGCGAGGGGGCAGCCGGGACGAGGGGAGCATGGGGGGGGGGGTGGGGGGGGGGGGGGGGGGGGGGGGGGGGGGGGGTGGGGGGGGGGGGGGAGGGGGGGGGGGGGGGGGGGAGGGGGGGGGAGCAGCAGGGGGCGAGAGAGGGGACGAGGCGAGCCCAAGGGAGCCCCACCACAGACCACCAACCCGCCACACACGGGACGGGGGTAGAGGCAGAGAGGACCGGGAGCCCGGGGAGTTGGGGCCAGGGGACCGCGGGCAGAGGGGGGCCCAGTGCAGGGGCGCGCGCGAGCGGGCAGCGAGTGGCACGACCAGGGAGGAGGGGTCACGGGCCTGCCGAGGGCAGGGGAGCAGGGGGGCGGAGAGCGGTCCACAGAAACAGCACCGGTAAACCATCAGCGACACAAAACCAAACAGAGCCCAGCAACACAAAAACACCCAAAATCCAAACCGAAAAAACCAACCACACCCCCTACACCAACACGCCCACACCAACACCCATCACACAAAAACACCCACCACATCCCACACCCAAAAACCCTACCCGCCGACAACACTCCTACCAAACACAACCCACATATCGAACACCCACCCATCCACACCACCCCCACAACACACCGAAACCACACACGCCCACCCCAACCGCCCACCAACCGACCCACCACACCACACCGAATCCCCTCACCCCCCCCACTCCACCAACGCCCCTCCCCCACCCCACCCCCCGGTCCCCGCCCCCCCCACCCCCACCCCCCCCCCCCCTCACCCCACACAACAACAAGACCCCTCACACACCCAAAACACACAACCAACCCACACCACACCGACACCCCAAGAACACACAAAACACAACCCCAACCCACCACCGGAAACATCCCACCCCCCACCCACACACACACCAAAACAAACAATCACCCACCCAACCAACCCACATAACACAAAAAAACAACACCCAAAAAACAAACCAACAGGGGAGCAGGGGAGGGGCGGGAGAGCGGGGAGGCCCAGGCGCTAGGAGGGGGTGGGAGCAAGGGGGCGGGGAGAGGGCGCGCGAGCGCGGGCGAGGCAGGGCAGGGCGAGCCGGGGGAGCGAGGCGGGGGGCGGGGGAGAGCAGGAGGGGTTGGGAGAGAGGAGTGAGCAGGAGGGAGGGGCCAGGGGGGGGGGGCGGAGGGGAGTGGGACGGCGTAGCGGCCGAGGTGGGGGGGCGTGCGTAGCAGGGGAAGAGGGAGCGAGGTGGCTCCGCGGGGCGCCGCGGGGGGCCAGGGGGGGGTAGGGTGGCCCAGGCAGGGCAGGGGCACCCAGGAGAGGCACGCGGGGGAAGCCGCGGGCGGAGGGCGCCGAGGGGGCAGGTGACGTAGCAGGGGAGGGAGGAGCGGGACGGGGTACGGGGCCGCACGGGGGGGGGCGGACAGAGGAACGGGGAGCGGAGGCGCGCCCAGCAGGCCTCCAAGGGCGAGCGAGGCAGGCCGCAGGGGGGCGGGAGGCGAGGGCAGGGATGAGGAGCAGGAAGGTCTAGGGGGGGGCAGGGGGCGAGCACCCGGGGCAGGGGGGCAGGAAGAGGGGGGACCGAGGCCGCGAGCGACGTGGGAAACGGAGGGCGGGGAGGGAAGGAGGGGGCGGGGAGAGGGAGAATGCGGCCCAGGGCGAGGGCCAGGACCGGCGGAGGGGGCGCCAGGGGCCAACCGGGGGCACGGGAGGGCAGGGCGGGAAGGGGTCGAGCACGCCCAGGGGAGGGGGGGGGGGGGAGGGAGGGCGGCAGGGGGGAGGAGAGGGGGAGCCCGAGGGGGGGGGCGCAGGGCGAGTCCCGAGGGGAGATCGACGCGGAGGAGACGAGGGCCGTGCCCAGGCGCGAGCGCCCGGGGCGGCGAGAGCCCGAGTGGGCAGCAGGAGCGAAGTGACGGGAGGGAGGTGGAGGCCCCGGGAGAGGCCGGAGGGGCGGCAGGGAGCAGAAAGAGAGGGGAAGCCAGGGACCGAGGGGGGCGGCGGCGGGGCGCCAGCCCAGGTCGCTAGGGCAGAGAGCGCGAGGGGTTAGGGTGGGCAGGAGGGAGGACGAGAGCGCCGCCCAGGACCGACGGGGACGCAGCATGGTGAGCCAAGGAGGGCAGTGCGCCAGCTGTAGAGGGGGCAGGAAATAGGGAGGGGGGGGGGCGGGAGGGGGGGGGGGGGGGGTGGGGGGGGGGGGGAGAGAGGGGGGAGATCCCGAGGAGAGCGAGTGAGGGCCGAGAAGGAGGCAGGTAGGGAGGGCAGAAGCTGGGGTGCGAGGGGAGGAGCACAGCACAAGACCGCGTGGAGTGGCCGTCAGGCGGTCCCGCGGGGGCCCGGCGGGAGGCCGAGTCAGGGGAGGGGGGAGGCCGCAGGCCGAGGAGAGGGAGGGCCGGAGCGGGCAGCCGGGGGGGAAGGGGGGGGGGGTGCCGGGTGGGGGCCGGGGCGAGAGGCGGGGACAGGCACATGTGGGGGCCGGCGGGGCCCCGGAGCTAGGCAGGTGTAGAAGGAGGGGAGCAGGGGGGCCGGAGCGCGAAGGGAGAGGGGGGGGGGCCAGTGGCGAGGACCCAGGGGGAGCGGTGCCTAGCGCAGTGGGCGCGCAGGGCTAGGGCGCGAGGTTGCGAGTTGGGGAGGGGGGGGGGGGCCGGAGGGCGAGGCGATAAGAGGCAGGGGCAGGGGGGAGTGGTCGGGTGGAGGGAGCGCTATGAGGGGCAGCAGGGGGAAGGCCGCACGGGGAGGGGGGGGGGCGAGGGAGGCACCGCGTAGGCGGCGCCCGGAGGGCGGACCGGGCGCCTCGACAGAGGGGAGGCAGGGCGAGGGCGGCACAGCCCGGGCGCGGGGGGAGGGCCGAGGAGCAAGGCGGGAGGGGGCAGGTGGGAGGGGATGCGAGGGCAGGGAGAGGGGGCCGATGCGGACGGGAGGAGCCCGCTGGCGCAGGGGGGGAGAGGTGCGGGAGGGGTCAGGCCCAGCCCCAGCGGGGGCAGAAGGGGGCGCGCAGGGAGGGTGAGAGGGCAGGGGCGAGGGAGGGGGAGGGGACGCCAGGGCCCAGGGAGGACAGGGAGCAGGGGATCCCGAAGAGCGGGAGGCAGAGCAGGCCAGGCAGGGGCGCGGGGGGGCGGGGCAGCCGTGGGCCGCGCGGGCTGTGGGAGACGAGACGAGCGAGGAGGGGCGCGGAGGTGACGCCAGGCGCTGCAGGGGCGGGGCGGAGGGGGAGACCGGGACACGGGGGCGGAATTGAGGGGGGGCCTGGGGGGGCCCAGGGAGCGAAGCAGGGCCGTGGCGAGGGCGGAGCGAGGAGCGAGGAGCGTAGGAGGCCTCCAGAGGGGTCCGCATGGGGGGGGGCGCAGGGGCCCAGGGGGAGGGAGCCGAGGGCGGCCGGAGACCCGGACAGCAGGGGATGGGAGGGCAGGGGGGGGGGGGGGGGGGTTGGGGGGGGATCGGCGCGGGGGAGAGGCAGCAAGGAGGGAGGAGTAGGGGGGGGAGGGCGCGCGAGAAGGGTGCGGGGAGAGGGGCCGCAGGCGAGGGGAGGGGAGCGGGAGGGGCGATGGGGGCCGAGAGGGGGAGCCCAGGAGGGCGGCATGCCACAGTGGGAGGCGCCAAGGGCCGGCAGGGACCCACGGCCCAGCAGCCAGGGGCAGGCCGCGGAGGGGAGGCCCAGCGATATAGGAGTCGCGCCGGGCGCGGAGCGGGGAGAGGAGAGCGCGGTCGCGCGGAGGCAAGGGCTAGGGGGCAGAAGGCCGCGGGGAGGAAGGGCCAGGAGTGCCGGCGCGACCAGGGAGGGCGGAGGCCTAGGAGCGACCGCGGGGGGGGGGGGGGGGAGGGGCGCGGCCCACACGGAAGGAGGAGGAGGCGGAAGGGTGAGGCTGGGAGTGGAGAGCAGGCGGGGGGGAGCATAGGGGCAGCCCGGAGAGGAGAGGGAGGGCAAGGCAAGGGAGGAAGGGGGGGGGGGGGGGCATGTGGGGGAGGGGCACGGCGAGCGAGTAGGTGGCGCGAGCAGGGGGAGAGGGGAGAAGCCGCAGGGGCCGCATGGCAGAGGAGGAGTGGGCAGTCCGGATGACGAGGGCGGCAGCCCTAAGCCACACCCAGACAGTAGGGGCCCGGGCAGCAGCAGTCAGGGCAGGGGGGCAGAGTGCGCCGAGGAGCGGGGAGGGGGAGGCAGGGGGGCAGGTCCCCGTCGAGGGGTGAGGGGCACAGAGGGGGGGGAGGGGCGGGGGGCGGGGCGAAGGACGCCGGAGGCAGGGCGGTGGAGCGAGGAGGTGAGGCGGGGGGCAGGCTCCGGAGGAAGGGGAGGGCGAGACAGCAGCCAGGCCGCTGCTCCGTCGCGGAGAGGAGGAGCGCAGGCCAGGGGCAGGGGGGCCGCGAGTGGAGTCGGCCGGGGCAGGGGGGGCAGGGGGGGCGAGGGGGGTGCGAGGGGGGGGGGGCGGGCGCCGGGGGGGGCGGCGGCTGCCCAGCCGAGGCAGGAACGGCGAGACGGCGGAGGGGCCCAGGCCGCGAGCCAGGGCAGGGGGGCGGGGATCCCCAGGGAGGGCCAGGCAGAGGGGAAGGGGCGGCGGGGGGGGCGCGGGGCAGGGCGAAGCCTGCGCGCCGAGCGAGCGAGCCCGAGAGGGGGGGGCCGACAGGAGGAAGGAGGTGAGAGGCACGGGCCAGAGCGAGGCAAGGGGGCCGGGGTGGGGACAGGGAGCCCAAGAGTCAGAGGGCACCGGGGCGGGCGGAGGGAGTCGCGAGAGGGGGGACAGCGCCGCAGGCGGACGGGAGGGGGGGCCGCGAGCCCGAGCAGGAGGGAGGGGGGCGCGGAGAGGCCGGGAAGCGAGGGGGGGGGGGGCGGAGGGCAGGGAAGGCAAGGCCGGAGGAGGGGCGGGGGGGGGGGGAAGCGGGCGCGAGGGGGCGCCCGCAGGAACCGCGAGGGGGGGGGGAGCAGGGCCCAGGAGGATCCCAGCCGGGGGGGGGGGCGCCGGATGAGGAAAGGAGGCGGCGGGGGGCGAGGCCGCGAGGGCGGAGTAGGAGGCGCGGGGAGGGGAGGGGGGGGGATCGCTCAGGGCAGGGGGAGCGTAAGCGGCGTGTCATGAGGGTGGGCAGGGACGGGCAGCGAAGGACAGTCAGGGGGGGGGGAGAGGGAGGAGGAGGGACTACGCGCGGAGGGGAACCCAGGATGGAGGTCGAGCAGACGGGTATGGGGGGGCCGATAAATCCCGAGACAGATCCGCGAGTGACGCCAGTAGACAACAGCCCCGCGGGGAGGGCACCAACCCAGACGACCCACAATCTGAGCCGGGGACAGCCCGGATGGGCCGCGGGGGGGGGGGGCCAGTGGCGAGCGCAAAGGGCAAGGGGCGAAGGGCGCAGCGAGGGGGGATGGGCAGGCAGGCCCGGAGGAAATGCCCAGGAGCGGACGGACGGAGTACCACACCAGCCACCCACAAAAACACCCAAAGAAAAAGGGGCGAGGGGGGGCCGAGGGGCCCCAGAGGCCCGAGGGCGGCCCGGGAGCACGAGGGGGGGCGCGGCAAGGCGCGCTGGGGCGAGCCGGCGACAAAGGACAGCAGAGGCGGAAGCGCGCCCGATCAGGCGGGAGGGGTGGGCGGAGGAGAGCAGCCAGGGGGCCGGCAGCGCAGGGCAGGCAGTCCGCGGGGGGGGGCGGTGGGCGAGCCGGGCGCAGGGCAGAGGCGGGGCGGGGAGAGCAGGGGCCGTGGATGGCCGCTGGGGGCGGAGGGGGGGGCCGCAGGGCAGGAGGCAGGCGGAGGGGCGGGGGGGCAGGAGGGCGGGTGAGGGGCAAGGAGGCAGGCCCGAGCAGGGGAGGGCCCCGGAGTGGCGCGAGGGCGACGGAGCCGAGGCAATCCGGGGCACGGGCCGAGCAGCCGCGAGGCCTGCAGCGAGCGGGGAAGGGGGAGGGCTGGGGCAGGGCAGGCGGGGGGGAGGGACCGCAGGCGCGCCGCAGCGACAGGGGGGGGGCAGGGGGCCGGCACGGGCAGGAGTCGCCGGGGGCGGAGGCAGTGCGCGGCGACGGCAGGGGAGGAGGGGGGGGGGAGGCCCCGGCGGAGCCGAAGCGAGAGGCAAGGCCCGGCGGGGATCCCAAACCAAGACAGAGGCGAGCGCGAGCGCGCGGGGGGGGGGGGGAGGGATAGGGGCGTGGGGGGAGGAGGAGGGGGAAGCAGGCCCAGCGCAGAGGGGCACCAGGGGCAGGGGGGGGGGAGGACGTGATGCGGGAAGGGGGCAGGGGGGCAAGACGAAGACGGAGCAGGCGCGCGGAGGGAGGCCCTGGGAGAGGGCTAAACTCCCAGCAAGGACAACCAGCAACCAAACAGAAATCCTGCCCAACCCACATGCCCCGACACACCCAACAACAGAACAACAAAAACCACCACAACCCACACCACCAACACCAAACAACAACATCCCAACCAGCAATCCCAAAAAATCCCGCACACAACCCCACAACAAGACCCAACCAAACACACAACCCAAGAACCAACCACAACAACACAATCCCAGACCAAAACAGACAACCCCACCAATACACAGACCCCACAGCACCAGCCCAACCCCAAAATCCCACACAACAAACCCCAATTCCAACCCCGACGACACAACCCGAACCCACCAACCACCACATCCCCAACCATAGACACCATTGAAACCAGCACACCCACCACACACAACCCCAGCGCAGGGCCGGCCCTGGCGGCGAGGAGCGGGGGGGCGGGGCGAGGGGAGGCGCGCCGGGGGGGGCGCGCGAGGAAAATCGCACAGCAGACAGGCGCCAGTGGCCAGGGGAGGGGAGGGAGCCACTAGGGGGGGAGGGCGGAGTCCCAAGCAGGGGAGGGGGAGAGGAGTGCGGGCGGGACACGGGATCGTAGCGAGCGAGGTGAGCAGAGCGGGCAGGAGACGGGGGGGGCAGGGGGGGAGGCGAGGGCCAGGCTAAGGGGGAGGGGGGGAGGGGCAGCGGTTCCCAGAGGCCGAGGGGCAGAAGGAGGAAGGGCGGGGGGGGCGGGGCGCGCGGTCGGAGGGGGAGGCGGCGAGGGGAGGAGAGGGGGGGCGACGCGGCGCCCAGGGCGGGGGGAGCGGAGGGTGAGAGGGGGCCGATGGGGTACGAGTAGCAGGGCAGACGGGAGGTCCGGCGAGGGCGGGCGGCGAGCGCGGGTGAAGGCGAGGGGAGAGGGGGGGGGGGGGGGGGGAGGCGATGAAAGGAGGAGCTGGGGCAGGCAGAGGGAGCCGAAGGCCGGAGCAGGGCACGGGGGAGCGCAGAGCGGGCGGGGCAGGGGAGGAGATCAGGGCAGCTCGGGGGGGGGAAGGGGGCCGAGGAGCGGGAGGGGCGGCAGGTGGCAGGGGGGGGCCGCGGCAGGGCGCGCCCGAAGAGGGCGGGGCGGGGGACAGGATAAGTGCAGGCGGAGGGCTGCCATGGGGGCGAGGAGGGGAGGGGCGGAGGGAGAAGGGTAGCGGCTGCCGGATGGGGCAGGGCCAGCCGCTGGCGGCGGGGGGAAGGAGGGCGAGGGGCCAGCCGCGGCGGGAGCCGGGGGGGAGGAGGAGGCCCAGCGGTTGGGAGGATAGAGAAGGCGGGGGGGGCCGCAGGCCAGGCAGGGTGTGGGCGGGCCATGGGGCGCGGGGTCGGGAGAGCGGCGTGAGGCAGGGAGGGCGCGGGCGAAGGAGGGAAGCCCAGGATGCCCAGGGCCCAGGCGGCCCGCAGCGGGAGCCCGGCGTGATCGAGGACCAGGAGCCACAAGGGACACAGGAGGGGCAGCACGAACAGGGCGAAGGCAAGGGAGCGGGAGAGGAGGGAAGCCCAGGCCAGGCGAGCAGCCCGGAGAGGAGGCGCCAGGGCCGCGATTGGGAGGTGAGGGGTGAGGGGCGACGCCGAGGGCCCAGGAGGGAGCAGGGCCCCCCCCCCGAGAGGACAGCAGCCCAGGGCCAGCGCAATGGGAGCGAAGCCGAGAGCTCGGCAGGCAGGGGGCCGGAGGACGGGGGGGGCTGCGGGGGGGGGGATCCCGAGGCCACCCCAGAGGCGAGAGGGGAGGGGGCGACGGAGCTCCCGATGAGCAGGCGCGGGGGGGCGGAGGTGGCTGCCGAAAGGCGCAGGGCGGGGGGCGGGCCAGGGTCCCGAGGGATGGCCGCATGGGGGAGAACGCCGGCCCGCTGGGCGGCAGGCCCGGGGGGAGGGGCTCCGAGGATTGGAGCGAGGCCCGGGGGAGGGCAAGCGAGGAGCGGAGAGATGCGCCCACGGGGGCAGGCGCAGGGGCGGAGGGCAGCGCAGGCCGCGAGTGGCGCCAGGAGGGGGGAGGCGGAGCGAGGGGGGGAGGGAGAGGGGGTGGGGAGAGGCAGTGGGCCCATGGGGAGACGGGAGGGGCGGGGGCGCGAAGGCGGGAAGGCGAAGGGAATGGCACAGAGGGCCGGGGCCAGAGCAGCGAGGAGGATTCAGCGCCGGGGAGTACCGAAGAGCAGGGGCCAGAAGCGGCGAGCGGCGAGCTCAGGGAGGCGAGGGGAGCCAGAGAGGGGGGAGGGGCAAACCAGCGGGCAGAGGGGTGGACGCCTCAGGCCGAGGGGGGAGGGGGGAGCAACGCGGGAGGGGCGAGACGCGGGCGAGGGCAAGTGGCAGGGAGGCGGCGGAGGCCAGGGGGGCGCGTCGGGCCAGAGGGGTGGGGGCGCGGTGTCGGGAGGCGTCAGGCAGGAGGTCGCGGCGCGCACGAGTGAGGCCGGGAAGGGGTGGAGAGACGAGGGGCGCAGGGTCCGAGGAGAGGAGCGATCCCGGGGCGGACGCCAGGGGGGCACGAGGTGGGCGGAGGAGGGCGCGAGAGGGGGGGCTGGGACGGGTATGGTGGCGAGGGGGGGGGGGGAGGTGGCAGCAAGGCAAGGGGGGTCGACAGCGGGAAGGTGACCCAGGGTCGAGGGAGGGCCCGGGGGGGGGACGAGGCACCCCATGCAGGGTAGGGGCGGGGAGGGCCGGCGTAGGGGGGGGGGGGAGAGCCCGAGGGGGGCCGGCAGGGGGAGCAGGGGGGGGGGGGCGCGCAGAGGCGGTAGTGCAAGGCAGCGAGGGTAGGCGCGCGGAGTGCCGCAGAAGGGCCCGAGAAGGGAGGGTCCCGGGAGGGGGGACCGAGGGGGCAATGCCAGGGGGGGAGAGCGGACGGGGCAGGGCGGGGGGGAGGAGGCAGGCGACCCAGGGCCAGGGGGGGGCGAGGGGCCGAGTGGAGGGGCAGCCGTGGCAGGGAGGCCGCACCCGGCGAGGCCGCAGGCGCATGCAAGGCTGCCAGGGACGGGGCGAGGGCCCCGGATGGGGGGGGAGGGGGAGGGGGAGGCGGTGGGCGGAGGGGACCGCGCAGGTAGACGAGTGCGGGGAGAGAAGGGCGCGGGAGGGCAGGGGCCTGAGGGCAGGCCGAGGGAGGCCCACCTCACGCAGAGGGCGAGTAAGCTCCGCGAGCGTGCGGCCAGGAGGAGGGCAGGGGATGCAGAGGGGAGGGAAAGGGAGGCCAGGGAGGTAGGGGCGCGCGAAGGGGGACGGGAGAGCGGGGGCCGCAGGGGAGGAGGCAGGAGGGTGGCCGAAGGGGCAGGGGCGGAGGGAGGAGGGGAAGGGGAGGGAGAGGGGGGGCAAGCAGAGCAGGGCAGGGGAGGGGCTCGGGGGGGGAGTAGGGGCAGAGGCAGGCGCCGAGAGCTAGGAAGGGGGAGCGCAGGGGGCGAGGGCAGGAGAGAGCGCGCGCAGTGGGGCGCGTGAGCGCGGGGCGTTGGGAGGCGGAGCGGGGGGAGATGAGTGGGAGGGCTGACCAGGCGGACGAGGGCAGGGGGAGCCGGGGAGGGCCGGAGGCTAGGCGCCGGAGGCCGGGGGGCGAAGAATGGGGGAGGGTAGAGGGTGGGGCTGCCCAGGCGGAGCGGGCGCGCGCCCGGGGCCCGGGCAGGAATGGCCGCGAGCGCGTCGGGCATGGGGGGAGGCTCAGCAGGGGGGTCGGCGTGAGGGGGGGGCGGGGCGCAGGAGAGGGCATCGGGCAGGGGGGCACAGGGGGGGGGGGGCCCGGGGGGGGGAGTTAGCGAGAAGGCAGGCCAGGCAGGCAGAGGGTAGCGCGGGGTGAGGGCTCCAGGGGGGGTAGGCGAGCAGAGGGAAGGGCGGGGACGGAGGATGCGCGAGGGGGGAGGGAGGGGGGGCGGAGGTGCAAATCCCGGAGAGGCCGGAGGAGGGGCGAGGGGCCCGGGCACGCGGGAGGAGGCCGGTGGCAGTCGGAAGGCAGGGGGAGGGCGAGAGGAGGGGGGCACAAGGGAGGAGGGGCCGCAGCGAGGACAGGCCGGGGGAGGCCAGTCCGCAGGGAGGAGGGGCGCGCCGGCGGGGACATCCCACGAGGGGGGGGACTGGGTAGACAGGGGGAGCGAGCGCGGGGGGAGAGGGGCGAGGCAAGGGGCGGAGGGGGGGAGGAGCAGGGCTGGCCCCGGAGGGGGGGGGAAGGGTCGATGACGCGCCCACGAAGGGGGCGAGGGTGAGGGAGTGCAGTGAGGCGAGAGGGGAGCGCAGAGGGCCCCGGCGAGGGGCAGGGCGCCAGAGCGGACGGAAGGAGGAGAAGGGGGGCAGCCGGGGCCGGGACCGCGTGCGAGGGGGCAGGAGGAGGCAGGGGGGGGGGCCGGGAGGCGGAGGGGGCCGAGGCGAGGGATAGCCGGGGGGGCAGGCCGAGGGGGGGGGGAGAAGTGGGACGAGGCAGGGACCAGGCGGGGCAGGGGGGGGTGCCGCCGGGGGCGGCGAGGTAGGACCGAGAGGGGGGGAGGAAGGCGGAGCCGGACAGGCCAGGGCAGGGCCCGAGGGGAGGGCAGAGGGCAGGGGGGGAGAGGGCGCCACCAGGCGAGAGTGATGCAGGGGGGGGGGGGACAGGGGACACGACTGCAGGGCGAGGGGCCGCCGACAGGCAGGGCAAGGCCGGGGTAGGTATGCGAGGGGGCGCGGAGGGGGGAGCCCAGGGAGTCAGGGCGAGCGAGGCGCGGGGAGGGGGGGCAGGGCCCGATAGGCCGGCCCCGGGCAGCAGGCCCGGTAGAAGGAGGCGAGAGGCGGCGGCGGCGGCCCGGCGGAGAAGGGGCGGGGGGCAGGGCGTGAGCTGAGGCCCAAGGAGTCGCGAGATCGAGAGTGGCGTGGAAAGAGGCAGGGAGGGGGCCCCAAAGCACGGGAGTCGGAAGGGAAGCAGGGGGAGAGGACAGGCAGCTCGGCGAAGGGTGCGAGGGGGGACGCTCTACGGCGGGACTCGGGAGGCTGGAAGGGTGAGGAGGGGGGCGCGGGGGAACCGCAGGGGGGCGAGAGGGGCGGGGAGCAGCGGGGCGGGGAAAAGGGGGGAGGGCGAGTCGGGGGAGGCAGGAGGGAGGGGGCCCGGGCGCGACCGAAGGGGGCTGGGCACAGAGCTCGGAGCGGAGCGAGGCCCGGGAAGGCAAAGGGGGGAAGGGCTAGGGGGGGTCCGAGTGAGGGGCGGAGGCGACCGAAACGGGGCAGGGAGGGTCAGGGCGAGAGGGGGAGGGAGCGCCAGGAGGGAAGGAGGGGAGGGAGGGGCCGCAGGCCAGAGGGGCAGGCGAGAGGGAAGGCCCTGCGGACGGAGGAGGGGCGGAGGGTATCCCAGGAGAGGAGGAGGGCCCAGGAGGCGAGGGTCGGCGCTGCCCAGGGGGGAGTGTTGAGGGGGCCGGGAATGTCCCAGGAGGCGGCAGCCAGGGGGGAGGGAGGAAGGCAGAGGGGGGGTAAATCCCGGAAGGGACGGAAAGAACCGGGAGGGGTGGCAGGGTCAGGAGGGGGACCCGAGGGGCCAGGACGGACCCAGGAGGGGGAGGCAGGCCGCGGCCCGGAGAGGCCCGGGGGGCCGGGGACGGCCGGAGGGATCAGGCAGGGGGGGGGGCGCGGCGGCCGCAGGGGAGCAGAGGGGGAGTGAGGCCGCAGGGGGGCA
>CM040630.1:695674-1022229 GCA_022818045.1 Neotoxoptera formosana
TAACTATTATCAACTTTCAGCAGCTGTTTAAATAACTGCTAGCTAAAAAATGTACGACGCACAATATATAGTAATGTCTAGATTGATTTAACTATATATTAACAACTTGCTTCAATTGTCAAACAACTTCTAACGAAAAAATAAAATTTATATGTTTGCATTATAAGACGTTTAATATTAGAATAATTTTCATCTGTTCAAATAATTATTAAAATAGTTTTAATGCGGGTTTATCTTAGTATCAACATATCTAATATATTAGTTATTAATTGAAAAAACATATTTTAACGATAAATATTAACCTAAAACATAGTCAAGAAATCAACAATATTCCGACCATTGACGTACCCAGGATTTTAAAATAGAGGGTGGGGATCCAAAGAAGTCTTCGGATTAACACTACTGTATGCCCTAGACACTAATTAGCAAGTCTGGGCAAGTTAACTAATTTTTTTAACTCGTTAAGTTAAGTTAATATAGAAAAATGTAAGTTGAGTTTCCAATTGAAAGTTACTTTTATTTTTTATTCAACTCGTTAAAAACTAATTTGAAAAAAAAGTCACGTAACTCAGTTAAAGATAAGTTACTTTATTTTCATGTAAAATAAATTATCATACCTTTTTATTAAAGCTTAACAAATAACACAGTATAATGGAGGTCTTACTGTTTTTTTTTAAAAAATGTATGTAATCGTATTAATTACAGCAGGTACTTACATAGTTACATACATAAATCAATTATAAAATTCAACAAAACCCCTATGATTACCCCTATGGCCCTATAACGTCTCTGCTTAATAATAATATTGTATAAACATATTTTCTGGAATTAGCAATTAAAATTTAATAACTTGTTACTTATAACAACTTAATACTATTATACAGTATACATTATATATTATATTAAACCTTTTCGTTAATGACTCGTAACTAGGTAGGTACCTACTTAATACGTTATTTTTATACCTATTGAAATCTCAAATACAGAAATAATGCGAAACACATGCGAAATTTTACAATTTAGAACTTATTTAGAATACAGAATATGATAACATAAATACTATTTGATTTTTCAGACTATTTTTTTTTTTTATATACAGGATGTCCCAGGTTTATTTGACTAATGCAATAACTTTTACAGCAGTAACAGCGATTAGCAAGGAATAAATTTGAATTTTAACACACTTTGAAAATTGTTTAAAAATTAACGACTTAACCAAATTAAAAGTTTTAAACGCCAAAATGGTTTTTAAATACTTATTTATGAAATAGCTATCTTGGATTATTAGAAAAATATTAAATAAAAAATTTAAATTATTTATTTTGTTGTAAAAAAAAAATAAAATAGGTATAAGATATACAAATTATAGCGCAAAGCTCTACAAATCATTACAAAAAAAAAAAACTTAAAAATATTGAATAGAAAAAAAGTTATTGCATTAGTCAAATAGACCTGGGACACCCTGTATGTAAAAATCAAAATATAATTTTAAATGTATGAAATTTATAATACTAAAAATAGGAAAAATATATAAATTAACTATGTAAATTAGAAGTTGCTTATGAAAATAAAAGTAACTCGTTAAGTAACTTAGTTAACTTTTTCAGGCACGGTTGGATACCGTTTGTCCCACCTCGAAAATCACATTTCCAGCACGGT
Organism: Neotoxoptera formosana; assembly: GCA_022818045.1. Classification (NCBI taxonomy): domain Eukaryota; kingdom Metazoa; phylum Arthropoda; class Insecta; order Hemiptera; family Aphididae; genus Neotoxoptera; species Neotoxoptera formosana. The sequence continues at coordinate 697,334 of CM040630.1, forward strand.
GGTACGAAAAATAACCCACCTAGTAAAATATTTTTTTCCCAATAACTTGTATTTATTTTTCTTAATTAAATGATATAAATAGCTTTAATAGCCTATTATGTATATATTAGTATCAGAATAAATCTAAAATTAATACATTTTGTGTTATTATTAATGGCTGTGAAGATGGCCGACCAAATTTAACCAAATCAATCTAATCCATATCAACATTTAGCAAATAATTAGCAAGAATTAGCAAGTTAGGTTTTAAAATTTGCAAGTCATTATTTTCAAGTACGGAACAAAAAAAAAGAATGGTGGGCCAAATTCACGTAGCCCGCACCATTTTTCACCCACACGGTCAAAAGTGGTATCCTTCGATTCCTTATAATTAGCAAGTAATTGCAAGTTCAAAAAAAAAATTTGCAAGTCCACCCCATGACCCGTGGGAATTTTTTAAGTTGGGGGGGCCAGCTCACCATTTTCCACCCACACGGTCGAAAGTGGTATCCTTCGATTCCTTATAATTAGCAAGTAATTGCAAGTTCAAAAAAAAAATTTGCAATTCCACCCCATGACCCGTGGGAATTTTTTAAGTTCGGGGGGTCAGCCCACCATTTTTCACCCAGACGGTCGAAAGTGGTATCCTTCGATTCCTTATAATTAGCAAGTAATTGCAAGTTCAAAAAAAAAAATTGCAAGTAAACTTGTGCGACTTGTTATTTTTAATTTGGTAAGCTTTTTTTGTTCACAAATATTTTGGAACTTTTTAAAATATTTTATATATTTTGTAATGTTCGCAAATATTTGAACTAAATTTATAATAACTATCAAAAATATTACCGCCAATTATGCTAAAATAATAAAATTTTATTCCATTGTTTTCAAATAGCCATTAATAGCCAACAATAGCAATAACAAAATGGTGATTAATGATATATTTGTAGTTAAAATATATAATTTTTTTTTTCAATATCCGTGGTTTCTTATGCTGAATTTAAAAGTGTTTGATAAAATTTCCGGAAACTTACCGTTCAAACGTTATAAAAAATTAAAGTTTCAGTGATTACGCGTGTATCGGCATTGCACGTCGTTACGCTCCTCGATGCCGTCGCTCCGCTCCGCAAATCGAAAATATCTCTCGACTTGTGTAAAACCACCTTAGGTGAAACTCCGTTTTCCTCAATATTGTTTCGTCGATTCGCCGGCGAAACGGTCTGCGGCGAATAGTCCGGTTGCGAATCGGTCGCGGCGAAATGTCTGGGTCCAAATTTCGGGTGTTATTTTTTACTTTTTTATTTTACTTACACTAAAAACGATAATTAGCATAGAAACTTATTAAACAGCAACATTGAATCTATTTTTAAAAAAAAATTTATTTTTATCATTGTTTGAAAACAATGAAATAAAATTGTAATATTTTAGCATAATTGGCGGTAATATTTTTGATAGTTTTTATAAATTGAATTCAAATATTTGCGAACATTACAAAATATATAAAATATTTTATAAAGTTCCAAAATATTTGTTAAAAAAAAGCTTACCAAATTAAAAATAACAAGTCGCACAAGTTTACTTGCAATTTTTTTTTTTGAACTATTGCAATTACTTACTAATTATAAGGAATCGAAGGATACCACTTTCGGCCGTCTGGGTGAAAAATGGTGGGCTGACCCCCCGAACTTAAAAAATTCCCACGGGTCATGGGGTGGAATTGCAAATTTTTTTTTTGAACTTGCAATTACTTGCTAATTATAAGGAATCGAAGGATACCACTTTCGATCGTGTGGGTGAAAAATGGTGGGCTGGCCCCCCCAACTTCAAAAATTCCCACGGGTCGTGGGGTGGACTTGCAAATTTTTTTTTTGAACTTGCAATTACATAATAATTATAAGGAATCGAAGGATACCACTTTTGACCGTGTGGGTGAAAAATGGTGGGCTACGTGAATTTGGCCCACCATTCTTTTTTTTTGTTCCGTACTTGAAAATAATGACTTGCAAATTTTAAAACCTAACTTGCTAATTCTTGCTAATTATTTGCTAAATGTTGATATGGGTTAGATTGATTTGGGTTAAATTTGGTGGGCCATCTTCACAGCCATTTATTATTAGCCGGTTTTCTGTTTTTTTTTTTTTTTTACAATAACTAGCCACTTATAATTTTGAATGGCTCTATTACACTATATAGTTTATATATATAAAAGATATTAAAACATATGATGAACCATATTGTATAGTGTCATCCAGTGCAAATTAAATAATTTTATCGATAGCGGTTCGTCTGGTATGACGTAAAAGTCAGGAGTACAAATTTTAACCCACCGTGCAGCAACTGTCAAGACGTAAGGAGGTATTATCCGTGCGTCGTATACTATAATAATATACCATATAAAAATTATTTTATAGTGTTTGGAAATTTAAATTCATAAACACATAGGTACACGTAATATGTATAAATGTACAAATTATTTTATATTTATAATTTAATTTTACATTTAATAATAAATTAATTATCTATCATATTTTATGATGGATACATATTCTTGAATAATGTGTAGGTAAATAAAAATATTCCAAACGCTTTATTTATGTAATTTATAAAAAAAGCAATTTCTTTTTAAATTTGCATTATTCTAAAATATATTTTAGTGTTTCAAAAATGACTTCTCATCTAAATGTTAGTTAAATTTGTGATGTCTTATTTGAAGAAAACCCGTCCGATGATAATACATAGTATAACTTCTTGTGATGATTCTGGTTCTGATAATGATTATACATCACTTTCTGGTGACTTGAAAACGAAACCCATTCTATTTGAATCTAGTGACGATGAAAATTCCGAAATTTTGAACCTAGATGATAGAAATATTTATTTATTACCCTCGCCAAAAGTATACTCATAGTTCAATTCGTCGAAAATGTGTATCAAAAACAACTGAAGTTAGATCTCGGACAGCAACACATCGTCAATTATTTTCCGGTTCTGAAAATGCATCTTTGAATAACGAAAATGTGTCGTTGGATTTTTATTTTCATTGTTTACCTAGTACTTCTAGATCTAAATAATGATTATCAGTCCAACTCTGGATCTACACCATTACGTCCAGTAAATATTGAAATAGTTGAAACCGAGATTGTAACTCAACCAATCCAGCAAGATGATTTTCAATTTCTACCTCCTACATGGTCAAAAAAAATGACATTATTTTTAATTGTTCTCCATTTACAAGTCCAGAGGGCCCTACAACTTATACTTACTATTTATGTAAAAAGTATGCAATAAGTGATTTGCACCTTAAGAATTTTAAATTTTGTTCATCCATTGTGGGAGGGGGGGGGTGTTCAGACCCGACCACCCCTTGGGTACGCACCTGCAATAAATATTTTATAATAAAAAATATATTTATGATATTTGTGTACTTTGGTAATATATCATATAATATATTCACTTCATGCATGGTGGGACATACGTCATCCCACCTACAATAACTTTCTAAAAAACAATTCAAATTTTTTTTTAACCCTCAAGTCTTATTATTTATTTGAACAATAATTTATTTTACCACTTAAATTATGATTTTTCTAAAAAAATTCTTCTGTGCATTATAGGTCAAAATAATATTATAAAACACTGTGCATGAAAGAGTTAAAAGTAACTTAACTTTTTAACTTAACTTAAACTTTTTAACTCGTTAATGAGTCAACTAGTTAACTTTATATTATTATAAGTTTTTTTTTAACTAAAAGGCTCAATGCTGGATAGTAGGTGACAGGTGTTAAGGGACCCGATCGTGATATATTATTTTGCTCAAAAACATGACTTACAGGAAAAATGCTCACATCTCGTAGAGTGATTAGATTTTGACAATTTTTTTTTTGAGAGTGAAACACTTCTTACAGGGCGTATTGGAGGACTTGGATTTTCAAAACCATTTAATACGATTTTGAATACTATCAATTTTTACAATCTTTCGTTTTTTGTTTTATTATTTTTGTTTTAAGCTACAAAATCAAAGTCCAGTTTGCCCTGTAAAAAATTGTCTTCTTTCTAACAAAAAAATAAATAAACTCAATACGACTACTTTACTAGGCTTAACAGCTTTTCCTGTAAACCGTTTTTGTACAGTCACAATCAGTGTTGTACATAGATAACCAACAAATTATCTAGATAAGATAGCAGATAATTCATTGAAAATATATCTAGATAAGATAATAGATAAAAATCAAAATATTTATCTAGATAATAGATAATAGATAACTACATTTATCTAGATAAAAAAACAGATGATTTCTTTAAAATATTTCACACAAATTATAGCTTGCAATTGTAAAATTGCAATTTTATTATGAATAAATAAATTTATTATAAATAATCTTTATTTATTTTAATAATTTGGAGCACATTGTAAGTAAAATTTATTTTTTTTTGCTTAGTATCCAACTATAATTTTTTAACAAAAACATTAGGTATATTATTTTTTAAGATATTGCATTTTTAATCAGGTTTAAAATACCTAATATTAAAATTTAAAATGATAACTAAATCATTATTGAATTAAAATTATAATTATTTAGTTAACATTGAAAATAATATAGTTATTCACTTATTACTATATAATTATTAATTATACATAGTGCTTACATCAAGGGGGACCTCTTCTTTTTAAAAAATATTTTAGCGTACCCCCTCTAATTATATCCTAATCAACAATTTATTTACATTTTGAGGTACGCATATTTTGGTTACACTCTTTCTGTTTTTTTCCCAATTCAAGCACTGATTATACATATATACACCTATATTTAACATGGCAAAAATCTACACAAATTATTGTCACCAACATTTTAATATTTTTATTTAATTCATAGCAAAATTCATTAATATAGCTAAATATATAAAAACATGTTCTCTAATTAGTAATAACTAATAACTGTCTGTTTGCTATTCTCAGTAGTCTGTAGTGATTGATATTATTATTTATTACTTTAATCATGATAATCTAAGTTTATAATAATATATTGTTATTAATGGAACGTTCTGGCTAGTTAATTGGCGAATGACGATATATCTCAGTGCCAACCCGCAGAATTTTTGGGGCCCGATAATTAATTTTATTTTTATATAACTTTGTAAACTTTAAGGGCCACACATTATAATGTTATAACTTATAGGCCATAGCTATAGATATTTCGTAACGTCATCGATCGTCGACAACGATAAACAATTTTCAAGTACATGGAACTAATCAATTTTTCTTATAATTAAATTATAAAAATAAAATATGTTTGACAAGTCAATGTATAGTCGTATAGATATGCATTATTGGTACCGTCTTGATTTTCGTCGATAATGACAATATAATATAACCCATTTCTAAGGAAAACCACACGGGTCACAGTTTCTGTTGCCACAATATTCTTATGATTATTTATTGATAAATTAATATAAATTTGAACGACATAGTTGTGGGAGTGGTCCCAATACGGGTAACGCGCGGTACATAGAACGTGTAGATATTTACAAATAGAACTAGAACGTTAAATCGAATAAAAAAGTAATGACGAACTTAAAATATTAACTTCTCACAAAAAAAAACTATCTAGATAATTTATCTCAGATAACCATTTTATTTAAATAGATAAGATAAAAGATAATTAAAACTATTTTTATCTAGATAAGATAAAAAGATAAATACTTTTATCTAGATAATGCACAATACTGTGTATAAGTATAAACAAAGTCGATAAAACCAAATATTTAGGCGTCACATTTGATCAACACTTAAGATGGAACTTTCATACATCAGAGCTTAATATGAAATTGCACAAATTATACACATTTTACAATATGTCAAAACACTTTTAAATATTCACTGGCTAAAAAATACATACTATAATTGACCAGAATCCCTGATAGAATATATGGTATAGTAGTTTGGGGTAACGCGGCACAAACCCATATAAATTGCATACAGATAGCACAAAACACCTCCTTAAAAATAATCCATCACAAACCATGGCTTTACTCATCCAAAATTTACACTCCGAAGCCAAAATATTAACGGTAAAACAATTATATTATAAAAAAACTCTATATTACATGTCAAAAAAAAATTTAATACAACCGGTCGTTCATACTTATAACACAAGAACTGAAAAGCTAATATATCCAAAAATGAACACAACTAAATAGGTACTACAATAGCTATATGATAACTGGGTTGAAACTTTATGAAAAAATACCCATATCTATAAAAAACTATCCAAACTTTGATACCTTTAAATTATTAATTAAGAAATGGTTATTGACAAATGAAGTAAATACTTAAGTTAACACACAAATCACATACTACTATTATTTTTTAATTCTATCTTTATTTTTCTCTTATTATTCATTTATGTTATAAACAACATTTTTTTTTTTTTATGCACTCGCGATTGTTATTTATATATAGATAGGTAACTTCAATGTACCTTGTTATTATTTTTTATTCATTTATTTTAATAGACGTTGCAGTGTAATAATAAATATTAATTATGTACATATTATCTATTAAAACTGCTAAGTAAACATTCATTATTATTATTAAACTTTTCACACAGTATATTGGCCAACCCCTTTATCGGCAATATTATAAAGGTCACACACTTCACAACGCGATACGGCGCGGCGCGACGCGACGCGAAAGTGTGTACGACTCACTACGTCGGAGGGAAAAGGCAATGACGTGATAAATCGAAGTAACCAATCGATGACAGTGTCGTTGATTTTGTTGATATATTTTTCGGGGCTTCGGTCTATAACGAGGGAAATAAACGATTATGTACACACGACACACGTCGAGTGATTAATTATCATAATAATTCGTAACGTTTCAAAAATCAATATGTAAGTATTCACAACTGTGCACACGTGATATATTGTATATTAATAAACAAAACAAATATTGGGCTTACGGCGATTAGTTTAATCTCGTGAGTTCCGATATAAATTGACTGCGTTTTACGCCGGTGTAACCAGTACCTATTATTAGTTATAACTACTACGGCGAGTACCCGTATAGTTGTGTTCGTGTTAGCGTTCCACTCTCGCGCATTCTGCACAATTCTACAGGAATATACTATTGAGACTTGACAAAAAATCAAATCGGCACAATCGAATCAATAATGTTCGCGAAGAACACTGCGCGTTTCGGCTGGATGACGCTATTGGTATTCGTTTGTCTGGAATTATTGCTAAACGCGCAGTTCGCCAACGGCGTCGATGTCGGCCAGGGTGTAAACGACGCAGCGGCATCCACCAAAGGCTTCATCGACCAGGTCGGGGATCTTTTTTGATGGAATTACAGTCATAACGCAATATGGACGGTATAATAATAATATGCCGGTATCATATTTTGTTTATGAACTTTATTCCTCCCCTCGCGGAAACCTAACCACCGCCGACTTATTACTATTCACTGTTTATAATAAAAATCGTCGGTTTGTTTACGACTCATGTCTATATTTTATTATGCCATTAAATTGTATGATGATATTTTATGTATTATGTATTTTTTTTTTTTTTAATCGTGCAAACTATAAATATCAATTATTATAATAATAATATGCAGATTACAGTTGTTATACACATATTATTATACCGATGAACATAATAAAATAATGTTTCTGAAGCATGGATAGTTTGGAAAAAATTCTGTTATCCGATCATTATTTCCGTTTTCCGTCCAGAATAATGCCTTACTGATATTTGTATTTTTGTTACTATATCTATATTTGCAGTTCTTATTTTGATATACGTATTTACTTGAAAAAGTCTGATATCATTTTTATCAATAATGAAAAGTCGTAAATATAATATTATGTGAGTCAAAAATCTAATTTAGATGTCGGCTTTATCGATAAGATATATAGGATAATCCATGTTTTTAGTTTTTGAGTTACGACAAAATAAAGAAATCGGTTTTGTCAAAAAGTGGTTTTGCGTAAAAATTCCCTTTTTTCCCTAATTTTTGGTTGGTCTTTCCTGGCTCTTTTGAAAACTTCTGGGAATTGTTGACTTTTATAAAATGAATATAAAATTCTAAAACCGATACGGGTCAAGATCTTACAATATCTGTACACATTGTACTATATTATCTTTATATTATTGTACATATTATCTGTGGGGACAATTGAGTTTAAAAAATACAGTTAGATAATTAAACAATATTGTGTAGTCTGCGTGTAAGCAATAACATCGCGTAATCGCACTCGCCTCTCGGGGAATAATAAGTCAATTCCCATATACGTTTGTAATACTTGTTTCGCTTTCGTAATATTATGTCTATAGTTTTTTTTAGTTTAAATCTTACACTATATAAGGTCATTATAAATCAACAATATATTTTATTGAAAATGATTCGAATCAAGTATTTTTCCGCATTCTTGAAGTTTAAATTCGAATTAGTCACACAAATCCGATTACGATAGTCTTGCAGTACTTATATTTTTCAGGTGCGTACACCAGCTGCTATAACGCACCGATTATTTTTAAAAAATAATCGAAATAATGAATATATGACTGTTTGCTTTTGAGTATTATTAATTTATTACGGAAAATATATGTATACCTATAAATAATATAATATATCTTATAGACATAAAAATCGATCGCCCTCCGCATCACGACTTCCGACCAATGTTATGCACGAGTCCGGTATTGTCTCTCCAGCCGACAGGAGGGTGGATGCTATAGCTTAATATTTTTGCGTAATTCAATCGAAGGGCGTAATGACGACGATCCTCCCCCGCCCTCCAAAGACAATAATTTTAAAGTTCCTTCTCGCACACTCCACACGCTCCCTTCACCGTTGCCGCCTACAAATTATTATTTTATTTTTTAGAATTAACGGCTTTTTACAATATTATGACATAATAGATATAATATTATTTTAAATACGATACAATAACAATATTGTTCAAGGCCGGCTATTTATTGAAGAGCAAATTATTGGCAACCTCATTCACATAATACGGTTTCGGCGTCGTCGCAAGATCTTGTAAATGTGTTGGAGTGTAAAAGGTATTTTTATGCACTAAAAAGTATCGAAATATGCCATATAACATGAAGTAAAAATCACGAAAATATGTAAAAGAATGCAAGAATTTTTTTTTTATTTATTTAAAATTTCAAATCAAACAACTTATAATAATTAATTACTTAAATACTAAATAAAGAAAAAAAAGTAATGTGCAACTTAATGTATTTTAGATTCTGAGTGGAGCGAGTAATATAATATTGATTTTACAATGATGTGTTTTTTTGTTTATGTCACCACGTTTAAGGGCAGTAAAATAGTTCCAACTTTCTTCATTAGCATCTTTTCTGCTAGGAAAGTGAATCTAATTGGTACTTTGGGGGGTCAGAAGTAAACATTTCTCAATGGTTTTTAAACGCGTTTTAAAAAAAAAATTAAGGAAAAAACGGGAATCTTTACGCAAAGCCAATTTTTAACAAAATCGATTTTTATTTTAGGTGTAACAAACTAAATAAGGACCTAAATACATGAACATTTCACAAAATGTTTATATAAGCAATTTCTATACAAAATAAACTTTTCAATATATATTTTGACATTTTTTGAGCTATTTATATTCGAGCCAACAAAAACAATCCACCCAGACACTTACCTCTTATTTCTTCAAATAATTAATCGAAGGTTGCAATATTTTCCTATAGTTTTATACGCGTCATGTCAATCGTACAATATTTTTTAATAATTTATTTTCACTTTAAAATTTAGTATAATAGTTTCATTAATACCGACTTTTATTGTAAAATATTAAAAATAAATAAAGTGTAATTTAAGTAAATCATTAATAAATGCATATTTTGTATGGCAAATGTAAAAAAAAATATGAGCTCTAAGCGAACGGTCAATAAGACCTTGTGCGACCACATATTGTGTTATAAACAATGATGCAACTCATGACGGGTTAAATATTTTGTCATGGAATATTTTTGAGGGGATATTTTGGTTTCGGGATATTTTTACCGGGATATTTTGAGGTGTCACCTGGATCTCTATACCAATTAATTAATTAGTCTATCTTCTTCCCGGTATGGTCTAATCTATCGCTCTGTCCCAAATCCAATCGCAATCGGTCGAACCGCGGTCTTGGAATACGTAAAGGATAGATAGACAGACATTCATTTTTATAAATATATAGATATAGGCTATAATATTATACAATACTCGTATTATTTGGGGGGGGGGGGGCGTGGATCGGAATTTTGGACAGAAGAGGTCGACGTTGACATAAAATATTTTCAATAGAATACAATATATAGTCTGGAAATGTTTTGTAGTGGTCTCCAATGACAGTGCATTTTCTAAGGAATTTTCACTGGGGGACAAAAATAAATTCTCAAAATAAACATTAAATTATAGTAGGATAGAGTTATTTCATGCTCGCTCCAATAATTATTAAAAATATTATCAATATAAAATATTAAAATAAGAGGTAATTTGAAGGAACATCTTCTCAAATTATTCGTCACTTAATTATTTTTTTACACAGATAGTATAAAAATATTCTTCATTTAAAAATTGTGTGCTGCTCAGTCTTTAAAAATACAGCCAACTAGGTGGCAAAATATAATCAGTGGGCGACATTTGTGTCGCCTAGTTTAACAGGGGCATAGGTAGGAAATATTTTCGGAGGGGGTTTTGGTCTAAATCTATATTAATATTATAACAAATTCACAAAAAGCTCAAAATTGTTTTATTTAATTTCGGGGGGTGTTTGAACACCCACCCCCCCCCCCTCCCATTACCTACGCCCATGTCTAGTTTACTGGTTTAAGGCGCCGAGAGAAATTCGATACATTAAACACATACCTAATATCAGCGGTTCCCAAACTGTGCACGGCGGTGTCCTAGGGGCACCGCGAGCACTTTCTAAGGGCACCGCGGTCTACGGTTCATAACAAATAGTTTAAAATGTATAGATTTTTTTCGTTATTGATAACCTACAGCAGGGCATCGTGGCTAACTTGGGGCCCCTAAAAGGGCACCGCAGAAAAAAAAGTTTAGGAACCGCTACATTATATTATAACTTATGAGACTGTATTAAAATGTATGACATTATTATGAGCAACTATATTATTATTATTTTTATTTAAAGCACCTACTGGTCCTCCGTATAAATCGTAAATTTTTAAGTAATATTGTAACAACCACCGCAATACGTGTCAACCGTCGTCACAGCTGCGGAGATAAGGCCGTACAGCAGTTCTTTGGGCATCGCATTATTCACAATGTATTATCATTCATCAGACGGCTGTCCGCAGTATTGGTCGTCGGGAACACTGCACCGGGGCACTCCCCCCTCGGCGCCTTCTCCAGCGGTCCGGTTTTCACTTTAGTCTACGTACAAAGGGGTGTCCAACCTTTTGGGAAGACCGAGCCACGTTAAGCAAGTATATGGAAGTTACCGTGGGCCACGTGCATTCTTATAATAATACATTTTATTTTTTCGCCATCGCCATCGTTTGTAGTTACGATAACGCACATACAACGCGTATTCACATACTATTTAATCGATATACAATAGGTATGGTCAGTGGCACCTCATATTAATAGGTTTCTATTTTAAATAAATTTTTTTCTTTTTATACATAAGTAATAATTGATGGTTTTTAAACGTACGACAGGGCCACATCAAAACCTATCGTGCACCTATCGTGTGACCCGTGGGCCGCGGGTTGGACACACCTGGTCTACAATATATTAATAAATAATAAGGTACTGTCCGGTTACGCGATACCATCATATTATATACCATATTCAACCGCGTCTTCGACAGAACGTCCTGCTGTAGTACGATCATCATCACCGTATCGTCGACGTCGTCTTCGCCGTTTTTCTTTCGCGACTGCTCTTTTGAACCATTAGGACTATATTATATAATATTGTCATTCGTGAGTATAAAGTTTATATTATGCTAATACCTATAAAATAATACATACGTCTATAATCGAATAATATACAATTAAAATATAATATAAATATAATTCTAAAATAATAATTAAACATTTTTTTATTTTTTATATTATACTTTTCTCTGTGTATTGAAGTTACGATTTAGCAGTAAAATTTAGTAGTAGAAATATGACACATTATTTGTATGTAGAATATCTATATAATCGAGTTTTTAAACTTTTTTTTCATAATTTTTCCATTTTCATGACAGCCAGTTATTATTATGAGCAATTTTTACTAGTCCCTATTGAATGTCGTTATAAACGGTTTCTACTGAATTATTATTATATAGAATACTATACACATGACAATGAATAATAATAATATAATGGGAGGTTTAGAGGTATACAGAGTGTAACACAAAGAACTGACTAATGAAATAACTTTTGTTGTAATCAATCATTAACATTTTTTTTATATATTTAATTTATAGACACTTGCTCTATATTTAAAGTATAACAATTTTTATTTTGTAAAATTGAAAATAAAAAAAGTTTAAATTTGATTCAATTTTTTTGGAAAAATTTAAAATAGCCAATTTGTAAAACTGCAGTTTATAAGAAAAGTGTTGAAGTAAAAACATTTATCTAAGTTAAGTGGTTTATTTTATACATTTTTTTAAAATATCAATATTTTTTGGAATACATTTTTTTGAACTGGAATTACTTTTTTCAAAATATTATTTATGGGAATTTTCAAACATGAGTAAATATTAAACTATTTACTAACCATATAATTTTCAACATTTTTTTCATACGTTAAATTTTTATCAATTTTCTATTTTTGTTCGTCAGGTCTTTCTGTTACACCTTGTAGGTATAGGTACATTTATTCGCATGTTCTGTATAATTAGCATATAGAATATATTTTCAAAAATGGGCCTGGATTTACAGGTTTGTTGCAAGTCTGTAACTACTTAGGTAATATGATTTGTGTATATTAATTAATTATATTCGCATTATAATCACATTTTATATAGCTGCACTTTCACTGCGAATTCTGATTTTTATGATTATAAGAGACAAGTGTTAGATTCTATATTTTTTTTTTTTATTTCAAAGGAAAACCTTTTTAATAATACATTAAAACAGTAGTTAGTTTTTTCAGTTAGTGCATAAATGCAGCTATTTTTAAATAATCGCATGATTTTTAAAAGTTAACGATAATTAATTATTGTAATAAAAACTACCTAGTTATAAATTAGTTTTACCAATTCAACATAAAAAAAAATTCGATTGCAGCAACAATAGTGAAGAGATTTTAATTTTAATTTTTAGGCAATTACCTTTTTATTCAAATAGTTTATAATGTTAAAAAAAAAAATGCTAAAAAATCTAATTACTACTCACTGAGTAATGAATAAATTTAAATTACTATCAAATTATGTGTATGATTACGATTTAAAAATTGAGTTCTGTACATTTCAAAGAAAAGTAATTTTTTTTCAATCATTAATAAAAATTAACAAGAACTTAGGGATATCTAAATTAAATTATTGTCATATTATATATTGTGTCGGTGTGTAATGAAACAAAGAAACCGAATTGAAACCTAAACAATTGAATTTATGAATTATATATGTATAGATACTTACTTTATTAGCAATAATATGATGGGTTGCCAATAAATATTTTTCAACAAACATTTCATTTATTATAATATTGTTTATAAATATTTAATTAAGTATTATATTATATAATAGATGAGTACCTATATATTTATATCACATGTTTTAGTACTTATAAGTTTTCCGTGGTACAAAATAGGGAATAGTATGATATAGGTACAATTAATATAAATGTTTGGAAAATGTCATTGTGTAAATATATATAATAATATACGTACAATTTTCAAATTCCAACGAATAATATTTTTGAATGATGATGTACAACAATGAACAAAATAATTAAAATCGTTATATTTGTAGTTAAAATATCTAATTTTGTCAATTTTCAATTTTCAACTTAAAATGTTTAGTAAAAAAAAACCCTCTTAAAGTTAGCAGCACAACTATGACAGACACCCATGAAACACATCCAACAAACTTGTTGGTAACTTGTTGGACATTGTTGGATCAATCTCAAAATTTGTTGGATATTATTTTTGCCAGTAGAGCTTTCGACACTTTTGTGCTGCCAAATATACTACAACAGCACAACTTTATGTCAGCAAAATTTCACCCCTATAAAAAATGCCAAGCGTGATTTGTTGGACCAATCTGACAATTTGTTGGACATTATTTTCGCTGTTAGAGCTTTTTCAAAGTTGTGCTGCCAACAGCGCAACTTCGTGTCAGCAAAAATTTACCTCTATAAAAAATGTCAAGCGTGATTTGTTGGACATTGTTGGACAAATCTGACAATTTGTTGGACATTATTTTCGCCGGTAGAGCTTTTTCAAAGTTTGTAGTGCCAACTACATGTCCAGCACTACATATGCAAAAAAAATTAAAAACCATCCAACAATACTCAAACAATATTGTTGGACGTTGTTGAGCATTTGTTGGAATTTGTTGGAAGCTATTTTAAAAGTTATTAAAGTTCAAAGTTTGTAGTGCTAACTTCACACGTGGCACTGCAAATTAAAGTAAAAAGTTCAGAACACATGAAAAAAATTTTTTATAACCATTCCAGACAATGTTGGACATTTTTTGGACAAAAAAAACAAAACTTTATAAGTTTCGAGACAAAAATTTCAAAAGTTCATATGAAAAAAACTGTATACATTTTATACACTTTAAACTAAAAAACATAAGCGACCAAAAACTTTTGATAGTGGTCCAACAAACTTTTTTAGACATTGTAGTCCAAGAAAATTCCTTAAAAAAATTTTTCCGAATTTTTAAATCACCATTTTCACCTAGCACTACATATTTTCAATATAATACATGATATTCGTAATAATAAGCTTTTTTTTCAAATATTGATGTTTACTATCCAACAACTTTTGAAAGTGGTCCAACAAACTTGTTTAGACATTAAAGTCGAGGAAAATGTATTAAAATAATTTTTCTGAATTTTTAAATCACCAATTTCACCTAGCACTACATATTTTCTATATAATACATGATATTCATAATAAAAAAGTTTATTTTTAAAATGTTGACTTCTGAGGTCCAACAACTTTGGAAAATGGTCCAACAAACTTGTTTAGACATTATAGTCCAAGAAAATTCCTTAAAATAATTTTTCCGAATTTTTAAATTACCATTTTCACCTAGCACTACAAATTTTCAATATAATACATGATATTCGTAATAATAAGCTTTTTTTTAAATATTGAACTTAAGTATCCAACAACTTTTGAAAGTGGTCCAACAAACTTGTTTAGACATTATATTTGATGAAAATTCCTTAAAATAATTTTCCCGAATTTTTAAATTACCACTAGAAAATTGAAAATATGTAGTGCTAGGTGAAAATGGTGATTTAAAAATGCGGAAAAATTATTTTAAGGAATTTTCTTGGACTCTAATGTCTAAACAAGTTTGTTGGACCACTATCAAAAGTTTTTGGTCGCTTATGTTTTTTAGTTTTAAGTGTATAAAATGTATACAGTTTTATTCATATGAACTTTTGAACTTTTTTGTCTCGAAACTTGTAAAGTTTTATTTATTTATGTCCAACAAATGCCCAACATTGTATGGAATGGTTATAAGAATTTTTTTTCATGTGTTCTGAGCTTTTTACTTTAATTTGCAGTGCCACGTGTGAAGTTAGCACTACAAACTTTGAACTTTATTAACTTTTAAAAAAGCTTCCAACAAATGCCCAACAACGTCCAATAATATTGTTTGAGTATTGTTGGAAGGTTTTTTTATTTGTTTTTTTTTTTGCATATGTAGTGCTGGACATGTAGTTGGCACTACATACTTTGGACTTGAATAACTTTTGAAATAATTTCCAACAAATTCCAACAATTGTCCAACAATGTCCAACAAGTCCAAGAAGAGTTTGTTGGAATGGTTTCAGATTCTTGTGTTAACCATGTAGTGCCAGCTTCAGGTATGTGCGAAATTTTGCTAACTTAAAGTTGTGCGGTTGGCAGCACAACTTTGAAAAAGATCTCCCGGCGAAAATAATGTCCAACAAATTGTCGGATTGGTCCAACAATGTCCAACAAATCACGCTTGACATTTTTTATAGGGGTGAAATTTTGCTGACATAAAGTTGTGCTGTTGTAGTATATTTGGCAGCACAAAAGTGTCGAAAGCTCTACCGGCAAAAATAATGACCAACAAATTTTGAGATTGATCCAACAATGTCCAACAAGTTACCAACAAGTTTGTTGGATGTGTTTCATGGGTGTCTGTCATGGTTGTGCTGCTAACTTTATGAGGGTGAATTAGGCACATTAAGTGGGTTTTCCCTATTTACTCAAAAATATTTACCGTATGCACAACAATATTTTTTTATAATTTTGAAATAATTATTTCAAAATAAATGAATAAACACATCGGTTAAGCATTAATTTTTTTTACTGTAACGCATTTCACTACTAAGATTAATTGGAAACAGAATTAACAAAATTACACAGACTTCCATCACCAATATTCCACCGTTTCAGTGATACTATAGAATATCTATTGGATGCATTAAAAGTAAATTATTTTTTATTTTTAGTTAATTATACATAATATAAGGCTAGTGTCAGTGAAAAATCTTGTCATAATCTTGATAAATGTTGGAGCACCCAATTACAAAGAAATTTAGTTGAAATATAAATTGGGTTTGGTTCTATTCCGGGTGTTTATTTATGAAATTAGAAATTGTCGTTTGCCGACTTATACGAGATAAATTATGTGACAAGAGCAAAAATCGACCAACAATGTAAAACAATAGTTGCAAAACAATGATTACGATTTCGGTGAGTCGAAATTAATTATTTTCAAATATTGTCAAATTTCAACTAGCGATATATCAAATAGCGTCATTAAAACGTTTACTGTTCAATTTGTGTACAAAATGTTTATATTTTTAAGGGGCCTGCACGCGACCTGTTTTTTTGCTCAAAAACATGCCTTACAGGAAAAACTCTTACGCCTCGTAGATTGGTCCGATTTCCGTAATTTTTTTTTTTTGTTAGATAGAGGAAGACTTCTTACAGGGCGCATTGGACTTGGATTTTCAAAATTATTTTTCTAAGTCTTATGTTACAAGTTTGAATTTAATCCATTTTTACAACTTTTTAGTTTTTGTATTATTTTTTGTTTTTAGCAACGTAATCAAAAATCGAAGTCCAATGCGCCCTGTAAAAAATATTCCTCTATCTAACAAAAAAAAAATTATGAAAATCGGACCAATCTACAAGGTGTGAGAGTTTTTCCTGTAAAGTGTGTTTTGAGCAAAAAATCACGCTAGTAATTTTCTGTGTGGCGAACCGTGACCCGCAGACCGCGCACTAATAATCATTTACGACTAACACATAGGTACCGGGCGGCGGCGACGAGCTTACAAATTGCCTAAATGTTGCCCCTTATTAAATAGTCACGAGCAGGCCCCTTAAGGTCAAATTTTATAATGTGTGTCAAAATGTATTTATAAGTTATCAAATGGATATCACCGTATAAGCACGGGGAGTACAAACCATTTTTCACAAACATTGCCTAAACTTAACTATCTAAATTTAATGTGATAATTCAGATGCGTTTCGATTAGAGATGGTATTATGGTAAGAGATTTATTAAATTTAATCTATTCTGTGGTAAGAGCATCGCGGTCTGTTGGAGTGTGGTCGGTCAAGAGAAGGCCAGTGTCGATTGAACGCCGCCGCCGCCGCCGCCGCCGCTAGAGAGTGGTGTCCAGTCCTGTACGTCTATACGTAATTTTGACGATCATTCGTAAAATATAATAATATAGTGTAATACCGTGTGCGTTTTGCTGTCTGCCGTATCCAACCTAGAGATGATACAAATTGTATGAATTCAAAATAATAATGGTTGTTGCCGTAATGCATTGTTTTCAATATGATTGGCAAATTTCAACTCGCGATATGTTCGGATCTAAAGAACATCTCAGTCAGAAAAAGAAAAATAATGGTGTTTCATTATAATATGTATCGAAGATTGGATGTATGAAAATATCAAATAGCATCCCACAAAGCATTAAAATGTTTACCGTTGAATATGTGTACGACATTTTAAAAATTTAAAAAGTGTGTATAAAAATTTATTTGTAAGTTATAGGTTAAATATCACCGTATAAAAACAATGATTAAAAACCATTTTTCAAAATCATTGCCTTAGCCATCTAAATTGAATGTTATAACTCAGATGCGTTTCGGGGAGAGATTTATTAAATTTAATATATTCTGTGGTAAGAGCATCGAGCTCTGTAATATACATATGTAATACGTAAGCATATTGCAACAAGTGGTTCTTACAGTCGAAATAACCAGGAACCTATAAAGCAGTGTAGTGCGTTAAAGTCAACGAATTCGGAATTCCCACATACGCTAGAAAAATGTAGAGTTTAGTGCAACAAGTTGTTCTTACAGTTGAAATAACCAGGATCCTATATAAAGCTGTGTCGTGCGTTGAAATTATTGTATTCTAAGTTCCCACAGAGAAGCTCTAAGACTTGACTCAAATAAATCTTTACTTACTACAGCACTATCTAATATATTTATTGAATACAATTATAGCCCTAAAATCGATCTAAATATTTTTATAATATCTATAATCTAATATTTACTATGGTAATATTCTAATTTAGCTGAAATGTATAACAATATTATATGTTGAGTATTGAGTTATAGTTTGTATAAAATATAAATGTAAATATTGCAAAACCAAATAAAATTGTATTCAATAAATATATTAGATAATGCTGTAGTAAGTAAAGTATTATTTGAGTCGAGTCTTAGAGCGTCTCTGTGGGAACTTAGAATACAATAATTCATTAATAACCATTTTTTTTCTTTTTCTAACTGAGATGTTCTTTATATCCGAACATATCGCGAGATGAAATTTGCCAATAATTGAAAACAATGCATTACGGCAACAACCATTATTATTTTGGATTCATACAATTTGTATCGTCTCTAGGTTAGATACGGCAGACGGCAAAACGCACACGGTAAAACACTATATTATTATATTTCACGAATAATCGTCACTCTCTAGCGGCGGCGGCGTTCAATCGACACTGGCCTTCTCTTGACCGACCACACTCCAACAGAGCGCGATGCTCTTACTACAGAATAGATTAAATTTAATAAATCTCTATTACCATAATACCACCTCTAATCGAAACGCATCTGAGTTATCACATTAAATTTAGATAGTTAAGTTTAGGCGATGTTTGTGAAAAATGGTTATTTGTACTCCCCGTGCTTATACGGTGATATCCATTTGATAACTTATAAATACATTTTGACACACATTATAAAATTTGACCTTAAAAATATAAAAATTTTGTACACAAATTGAACAGTAAACATTTTAATGACGCTATTTGATATATCGCGAGTTGAAATTTGACAATATTTGAAAATAATTAATTTCGATTCACCGAAATCGTAATCATTGTTTTGCAACTATTGTTTTACATTGTTGGTCGATTTTTTGCTCTTGTCACATAATTTATCTAGTTTAAGTCGGTAAACGACAATTTATTTCTAATTTCAAAAATTAACACTCGGTTTTGCAATATTTGCATTTATACAAACTATAACTCAATACTCAACATATAATATTGTTATACATTTTAGCTTAGTTAGAATATTACCATAGTAAATATTAGATTATAGATAGGTATTATAAAAATATTTAGATCGATTTTAGGGCTATGCGTGTACCGTGAATATATTCATTCCGTTTTGTAATAGGTGCAGTCGGTATTGACTTATTACAACTTATAAGTACGTAATGTTAAAGTTACCAAAATTTAATATGCCACATACATATATTATATATATAATATATACAAATATATATGAGTGTGAAATTATTCTACTCATCAAAAAATAAACAATTTATTTATAATAAACAAATATTATATTGAATTTTGTAAAAAATATCCTTTTTTAATGTAGGTAACATGTAGGCATGCAATATGATATTCCTTTTAAACAATTTTGTAATAATTATAATATGATCGTTATAAAAAGCGGCGGAGTACGATTGCATGTGTTTCACGTTTTTGGTTATACGCAGTGCCGGAATAACAAAGAACACGATTTTAACTATTCACAAGCGTACGGTTGCAATTGAAATTGGATGCGACGTTGTCAAATTGCTGTAAATGGTTTAAATAGGGGATAGTATACAGGGTGATTTTTTTATCGTTGAACACTCATTATTTCAAAAAGTATTGATTTTATTTCAAATTTTTTTTTAAAATAATTTTAGTCTCATACTTTTCTACATTTGTATACATTTAAAATATTTTTTACCCTTATATTTATTAGGTAAACCACCATCGACTTTTGATTTTCAAATGACAACCTATATTAATAATTGCATAAATTAATAAAGCTATTTTTTTCATGAATTTTCCCATAAAAATGTTCAACATTCGTTAACTAGTTGACGAGTTATAGCAGCTCAAAGTTTTGTGGTTTTAGGTGTTATACATACACGCAGGTACTACATAATCAGCACCTTGTGAACAAGGGTTTTTATTTGTAAAAACCAGTAGCTGTAATAGTAATAAATTCGATATCGTTGAATCCGCGATTGATAATTATTGAACTTTGTACCTATTATAATTGAATGGCTCAAAGCCTGCACGGCGCACGGCGCAAGCACACGCTGTTACGTACAATCCCCTAGACCCCACTCCATACCTTTGGATACGTATGGTTTATTAGGCTGATTTTCGATTACGTAAACATACTAATTTTGATCAGCTGTTATTTGTATTGTTATGACCACGATTAAAGATAGTACCTACTATCTTATATTATACTAATATCATCTTCAGATCATGGTTTCGTGGTTACATTATATGGAAGTAAACCTTATACCTGGTTAACGTTAATCTCTGCCTACAATACGTTGATTAATAAACAATAAGGCTATAATTTTTAAATTTCAAAAGAAACTAAAAAGTCATAACTCATAAGAACAATATCTAAATCGTGAGTTGTTATTAAAGTATTTTATTTTTTAATACTTTACAGATTACAATTTAAAGTGTTAAATATTAATGATGAATTTATAATATTATTTTAGTTCTTGTGTAATATACTTAAATTAGAATATTTATCACATATTGTATTTTATGTAAGTATCTGAATTGGTTAATAACACGTGAATCAAATACTTGGCGAGTGCATTTGTACAATTTATTGGTAAGTTTTACTAGTTGGTACTTGGTAGTTGTAAAATTAAAATTAATAATACAATATATCTCATTTATTCATACATATACAATTTTTGTTCAAATGTAGGTATACCTAACCAATGGAACATTGATACCTACAGGATACTACATTGCTTGTTAAACAATCAAGTGAAAACAGAATACAAATACAAAAATAAATTAAGTAAGTATAATAATAAGTATATTTTTAACTGTCATATTATTTAATTATTATATTGACTAACAATAATTTAGATAATCAAGATAATATCAAAGAAGTTGTAAAAATGTAGTTGGACTATAACTATACATTACCAATGATATGTATTGAAAAGATGATGTTGCTGTTATCGCAGAAAGTAAAAAAGACTTAACTACAATACTTGAAAGTATGAACGACAGGCTTAAGAACATTTCACATCAATAAATCAACAGAATACTATGATCCTTATAATATGTAGCAAACATAGTTTTAGATAAGATATTGCTGGAGACGGTTCAAAGTTTCACATACTTCAGGAGCAAAATCACAAGTGATGGGAAAAGTCGCACAGATACATTATGTAGAATAGAGCAGGCCAAACAGGCCTACTATAAAAAACAAATCTTTTTACTTCAAATAGAATAATAAGTTTGGACAGCAGAAAATCACTTATAAAAAGCTGTGTGGAATGTAGCTGTATATGGAACAGAGACTTGGACAATACTGATGGCTGAGAAAGCCAAAATAGAAACTTTTGAAGTAAGGTGTTGGAGAATGCTAAAAATTCCATGGACAGATAAAATTGTTGAGGTTCTCAAGAGAAAAATAAACATGGAATATGCTAAGATTGAGAAGAAAATCATGGATCGAACACTTAATAAGGAATAGTCCTTGGATAACTACAGTAATAGAGGGAAAAATCGAAGGAATACCTGGAAGAGGAAGGCCTAGAACTCCACTTCTGAAGCAAGTGATGAAAGATACCGGAATAGGAACATACTGGGAGTTTAAGAGGATTATAAGTGACAGAGATAAGTGGAGAGGGACATCAATAATTATTTAAGCAATCTTCGAACTGAAAAAAAATGTATTGAAAACTATAAAATGTGCTAATGTTAAAGTTTTATAATTTGTATGATATTTTATAAATAATTTAAATGTGGTGACAACATCAATCATTATAATTAAAAAGATAATATACATAGATATAGATATGTATGTTGTGATAATACACACAATATAATAATATGTAGATTGTAAAATCAAATTAAGAATTTTTTAAAAAAAAGTAGATATCTATGTGATAATAATAATTATATTTAAATTACTGCTAAGTAACTAAATAATGTAAATGGTCAATATTCATTTTTATTTATTTAAAATTATTCTGTGCTACATTGTTAAATAATATCTGTCAATGATTGGTGTTGTCATTAAATAATAATTAGTACTAAATTCAATTTAGAATATTATTAACTCCATTTTTATATTTTGCTTTTTAAGCCTGGGGTGATTGAAAAGTTTGTTTTAATTTTTTGAATACATGTTATATCTTTACTCATATTTTGCATAACTGCAAAACGAACATAGTCCTGGGCTTATTAAAGTAAAATTTTTTAATGGATCACAATAATATCGGTCTAAAATATGAAGAATTCTGTCATGAACAGGGTACAGGGCTAAAAAGGACCTAAGATCAAAAAAAAAAAAAATTTTAAAATAAGAAATCTAAAAAATGGATATTCTCTCCCTTTTTGTTAGTTGTTATCACTTGCATCATATTAAAGTAGAAAATATACATTAAAAACTTAAAATGTGTCAAAAAGAACCCATCTAAAAAATTGTGTGTCTGTTTGATTCTTTGTATTTATTTTATTTACTCATTTCATTGAAAAATAATTTTGGAAATTTTTTTTAAAGGTTTTAAGTTAGAATCAAATTACCATTGGAACTATTAGATATTATATCAGTAAATGTATTAAGTAAATATTTGTCTCATACCCTGTTCATGACATCAGCATGCGTTTTTACATAAAATATAATTATTGAAGTTAATCAGTGTTATAAAATATGCATTTTTATTTTAAACTGTTAGTAAGTAAGTAAATTGTAGTAGGATGCCAAATTCTGATGTTACATATTTTGTATATTTCTGCAAAAATAGGGAAGGCAATGATAATTAATAAAGTTTAAAAAAAGAAGGTTGTTCATCAGCAGCTGTCACATTGCCCCCTTGGCCCTTGTCTTGTATCTGATTTTTGGTAAATGATGGTGTTGTAGCCTATTTATTGTTAAATTAGTAACTAACTAAACTTAATAAACTATGTATTAAGACATTGTGACATTAAAATAAGTTGTTTTCTTAAGATATAATTGTGTTCAACAAATGTATTTCATTCAATGGGTATGTGCTTATTATTTTTACATGTGATCATAGAATGTTTTGTTAAAAAAAATAAAGAAGAAATTCTAATACTTACATTCACAATGCACATTGAAAAATAGATTAATTATTTTTTTGTAAACAAATAGTTTTTGTAGAAATAAACCAGTTTTCTGTATAATTTAAATAGTTGATGGTAAGTACAAACAAATGTATAAAATGTTATAATAGACATCCATACATTTTTGATTCGATGTTGACATTAAATTACAAGGTAAAGGAAATAGTCACAGGAAAATGTTAGCTTATAAGTAAAAAAAAAAACATGTAAAACAGTAGCATCTTTTACTAAAACTGACTCGAAGTTTGATGTTCAAGTTAAGTCAGCAGAGATCAAACTAACAGCGTTTATTGCCAAACATAACACAGCACTTTTAGTTGCAGACCACCTTGTTTATGTTTTGAAAAGTTGTCTTCCTGATTCAAACATATAGCTAAAAATTTAAAAATTAAGAGGTCCAAAAGTAACTGCCATCACAACAAATATTATTGGTGCAGCTAAAATCATTATGTATTAAATTAAATTGTTATAATATTAAAAAGCTGTTATATTGCATAGTGTAGGTATGTACTACCACAGAATAGATTAAATCAGAAGGGACACTTTGGATGTAAACAAAAACGAGGCGGCCATGTTGGCGTTGGCTACTTTATCAATTTAGTGTTATCAGTTAAACAACTGTTATCATAATTCACGATTTAAGGCACAGAATAGAATAATATACTGCCTTTTAAAGTTTTAACTGTTCTCTTGTG
The DNA here is from genome assembly GCA_022818045.1 of Neotoxoptera formosana. NCBI lineage: Eukaryota > Metazoa > Arthropoda > Insecta > Hemiptera > Aphididae > Neotoxoptera > Neotoxoptera formosana. The sequence continues at coordinate 721,828 of CM040630.1, forward strand.
GTCTGTGCCTTTGTGAATAATATTGTGTATTTTATTATATATCTACATATTATAACAAAGTCTGGTCGAAAGAGTGGTTATTCCTTTAAATGCGTTGTGAAATCGTGCGGAGAAATGAAAACACAAAAAGAATCTATTAGTTTTTTTTCTTTTCCCAAAGATCCTGCTCGGTAAGTATTTTATATTATAATTTATAATGATATTAATTATCAAACAAGTCAGTGGTGCTTGTTAAATGTATAACATAATATTACACAGTTGCACAATATACCAATTGTTTAAGTCTAGTAAACAATGCAGTGCGCCTATAATATTTAACAATGACCAAGTTAATTGTGTTTTGTAGTATAAATAAACTATTTTTTATTACACTTTTAGGTGTGAAATCTAGTTACAACGCTGTCAACTACCAGCTGACATTCTATCTCAAAAATATATTAAATTATGTGGAAAACATTTTGAGAAAAATATGTTTCTCAATTATTTGGAGAATAGGTTAAAACCAGATGCTATACTTACACTATTTCCAGGTATGTAAGGACTAATATGACATTTAGCAGCAATTACGATTAATGTCATTGATAAAATGGATAAACTATTTGATATTTTTAATTCATGTAAAGTGCCAAGTAGCAAATCATTCAGGAGACCTTTTAAAAATACACCAATGCAAATAGAACATCTTTCTATGATGCTTTCATTTTTTAAAAAATTAAAAGTTATTTCGAAGATAAGTGGTACAGATGTGACTAGCAGAATGAATTTTATAAATGACTGGCAAAAATGTGTTAAATGTGTTTTAAAAAAATGTAATTATAATTTTAAAAAAATGTCTTAGTCTAATTTGAGATTACATGTTATCTAATATTTTAAAAATAATGACTTATTTAATGTTATAATTTTACAGGGACTTTAGACACTAGGATCCTAAATACCTGAAAATAGTATAAAGATACAAATTACAATTAACTATGTCAAAATATACAAGATAGAAATCTATCTAAGACACTGACCATCACTGGCAGTGAAGTGATCTCATTAGTATCATTTAATTATTTTAATATGGCTAATTTATTGGTCATGTATATTAATTTATGTTTTATTTTTCAGAAATATTGCACAGCTGCTTCTGCTTCTCCAGCTTTGCCTTTATTCCATGCAAGTGGGGCTAACTCCTCTTATTTTTGCTCAACATGCCATCATATTCCTGTAATAATCAATCCTCTTTATCTTTTAAATTTTTTTTCCTTCAAATTTGAGTCACCTGTCTTGACTTTCATTATTTCTTCATACCTCAACATGCTTTCTCAATCTATTCTCTATTTTTTAACTCATATGCATATGGTATCTCTCTCCACTATTCAAGCCTCCCTTCAAACACTCGAGTACTATTAGCATTCAAAACTACATCAGCTGCTTATATATAAAATATATTTTTGATATAATAAAATGTGTATTTTTTTCACCATGTATGTTGATACTTCCTTAATTGTGTATTGGATCTATACTAATCATATACGGTTGCTAAAATAAAAAACTAAAATTTTAAGCAAGTACCCAAAGTAATTTGAATAAAACTCAATGGATCTATACATGTTTAGAAAAATATTGTAATAAATATTTTGTTTTTCTGGTATGGTAACACCGATTGACCAACGCCAACATGGCTGCCGCGTTTTGGAGTATTCTGTATCTTTACCGTGTTAATTTTTATCAGTGTCCATGCCCTGGTACTACTACCTAATAACATAGAACAATAGGGAAATGAATATTGTCTGGTAAATGAAAATCATTAACCTAGCTAAACAAAATTACATATTTATGTGAGCGTAGCGAACAATTTTTTTAGTGATACGAGAATTTCATTGAAAATACGAGAATTTGATAATCACAGTACGAGAATACCTGTTTGAGAATCTGGCAACACTGCTTCATACCCGTAGAACGTAACACGGTGTGTTTCCAAGACGGTTGTAGATATTTTTTTTTTTTTTTATTAATGATAAGGCTTCATCAGCTTAGGTTATTAGCCTACAGAAAGTTATAACAATGTAAAATTATAAATATTTACAACTTATTGTTTAAATGTATAAAATAAAAAAATTTGTATATAGCTTCTGTGTTTTCTTCGCTGAGGGCAAGTCGGAGAGAAGATGAATCTTTGAATATTTTCTGAGCTACGGCGTATTTTGGACATCTAGTGACAATGTGGTCGATCGACAGGTCCACGTTGCATGCGTCACAAAGTGGAGCGGGTTCCTTGGTGATGAGGAATGAGTGGGTGAGATGAGTGTGGCCTATTCTGGCACGGGTTATAATGACCTCATCACTTCTTTTGAGGTTACAGGGGGAGTTCCATTTTTTTATGGAAGGCTTGATATTTCTCAGTTTATTTGAAAGAGGGACGCTGGTCCATTTTGTTTGCCATGTGTCGGAGATTTTTGTGTTAATGATGTCGAGCAATTCTGAGGATGTAGTTAGGTTTATTTTTAAGGCATTATGAGGAAGTGTGGCTTCATTTGCGGATTTATCTGCTCTTTCATTGCCAGAAATTCCGACGTGAGAGGAGACCCACATGAAAGAGAAAGTTTTGTTAGAGATAGATATCAGTTTTTGGATGTGTTGTACTAGTTCATTCTTGGAGTATGGATTTGAGATAGATATTAAAGCACTCAAAGAGTCGCCTATGATGGTGAAAGAATCTGAATTTAAGGAGGAGGCGATTTTTAGTGCTTCAAAGATGGCATAAGTTTCAGCTGTGTAGATATTGGTGCTAGGAGGAAGTGAGAATTTATGATTTTCATGACCTATGATTGCTGCAAAGCCCACTCCATTAGAATTTTTGGATGCATCAGTGTATATATGTGTACTGCTAGAGTATTGTTGGGACATTATTTCCGAGAAGAGATTGCGGATGATATTGCTGTCAGTGGAGTGTTTGCAGTAGTTGGTGAGTTGAGTGTTGATATTCGGAGACCACAGCCAAGGGGGCGGCGGACGTTGTACTTTGCTCAATGTTTGAGTTTGAAGGCCGAGATTTTCACTGATAATTTTGAAATATTCAAAAACTGTGTTCCTGTTGTTGGGTGAGTTGTAGGGGAGAGGATTATGAAGTATCTTACTGGCTATATGATTGGGCATACTTTTGATTCTTGATATGAATTTAAGTATCTGAGTATGATGTCTAAGTTCGAGAGACAGTTCACCAGCATTACACAAGATACTATCTACCGGGCTAGTCCTAAAAGCACCAGTTGCCAGACGTATACCTTGATTGTGTATAGGATTAGTGGTGTTGAGAGCATTACTTTTTGCAGAACTGTAGATTATAGCGCCATAGTCGATTACCGAGAGAATAAGAGACTTGTAGATTCTGAGAAGACTTTTTGTCTCAGATCCCCATGTATTGTTTCCGAGTGTTTTTATAATTTTCATTCTTGATAAACAGCCTGTTTTGAGTTTTGTCAAGTGAAGGCGCCAGCTTAGTTTGTCATCAAACGTGAGACCCAGAATTCGAATATTGCTGGTAAATGTCAGAGGGGTATTCATGAAAGTGATAAGAGGAAGAGGGTCTTTTCTCCTTTTATTGAAGATGATACATTGCGCTTTAGAGGGAGAGAACGAAAAACCTGATTCTGTTGACCATTTGGGGCGTTCAGTGACAGTTGAAGGAAATGAGAGGTTGTTTCGATTTGAGACCCACTGCAGTAAATATTGCAATCGTCGGCGAAAAGAATGTATTTCACGGGCTTAGGGAGACTTTTACAAATGTCATTTATGGCGACTAAGAAAAGAGTCACGCTAAGCGCAGATCCTTGAGGCAGTCCATTAACAATGTCATGAGAGGAAGATAGGTGGTTATTGATTTTTACACAAAACTTACGATTGGCTAGAAATTTTTTTATAAATTCTAGGATGTTTCCATTGAGGTCACAACTGTGAAGTATTGATAGTACTCTGTTTTTCCATACAGTATCATATGCTTTTTTTATGTCAAGGGCTATTGTGATAAGGTGCTGGTTGCTCCTAAAGGAGGAGCAGATATCTGTGTGTATTAAGGATAGCGCATCAAGTGTCGAGTGGTTACGTCTAAAGCCACATTGTTCTTTGGCGAGGTGGTTTTCTGATTCTAGGACCCAAATTAAACGTTTGTTTATCATTTTTTCAAGAAGTTTGCTTAAAGTGCTAATCAGCGATATAGGACTGTAATTTTCAATTTCAAATTTGGTTTTACCCGGTTTAGGGATGGGTATTACATTAGCGTTTCGCCATTGATTAGGAAAGAAACCTTTTGTCCATATGGTGTTGTATATATGAAGAAGTGTTTGAGTTCCTATTGCAGGTAGGTTTTTGAGGAAAATGTACGGTATATTGTCAGGCCCAGGGCTCTTGCTGGTGCAAGATTGTAATGTTGAGGTAAGTTCTGACATATCAAAGCAAAGGTTGTAGTGTGCATTTGTTTGACTAAGTTCTGGAACCCTATTGTTGGCGTTTCTGTATGAAATGAAGTCGAGGTCGTAGTTTTCGTCGCTGTTGTTCTTTTGAAAGAAATGTGCAAAAGATTCAGAGGCATTGGGAGTGGAGACAATTTTATCTTGGTTGTAATATAATATGTCAGGAATTGTTTAAAACTTATTTCCTTTTAAGGAGTTGATTTTGTTCCATATTATTTTAGGTGATGTTTTTTGATTTATGGAGGAGGTGAACTCTTGCCATGAAAGAGTTTTGCTATTCTTGGTAATAAAGCGAGATCTGGCTCTTGCATTTTTCAAGAGTATATGGTCTTGGCATGATTTGGTTTTTTTTATAGCGGTTAAGTTTCTTTTTGTAATTTAGTATGGCCTCATGACAATCTTTATTCCACCAAGGAACATTTTTCTTTCTAGAAGAAAGGTTGGTTTTTAGTCCGATTGATTTATTGGCTGCTTCTATGATGATGTCCGTGAAAAGTTTAACTATTGAGTCAATTTCAACCTGATTATCACAACAATTGAAATCTATTGGATTGTTGCTTAGGTCATGCTCAATTAATTCAGAGTAGAGTTCCCAGTTGGGGTTTTGGAGGTTCCAATGGGTACTTAATTGGGAGGGGGAGAATGGTCAAGGAATTAGATTCCGATTGGCCAGTGGTCGCTGCTGTTATACGATGTTAGTACTTGCCACTCAAATAGTGATGCAGAATTTAAGTTTGTGATAGAAAGGTCAATTGCAGAGAAGGTTCCGTTGGCAATGTTGTGTCTGGTAGGCTCATTATTGTTAAGGAGAAAGAGGTTCTCGTCATCGAGCAACTCTTCGACCATTTTTCCACGGTCGTCGGTGTGGGAGCATCCCCAGGAAACGTTTCGGCTGTTAAAATCGCCTAAAAGTAAGAAGGGTTTGGGAAGTTGCCGTATGATATCTATGAGATTTTGTTTTGTGAATTTTTTGCCGTCAGGAATATAAATATTGCATATACATAAGTGTTTTTGGAATTTAACAAGTGTAGCAACTACTTCAAGATCGGAGATAATGGGGATGTTTTCGCTTTCAAGAGAGTTACTAATGAAGGTAGCGACACCTCCGCTTGCCCTGTTGGCAACAGATCTGTTTTTAAAAAAAGCAGAGTAATTTTTGATGTGAGCAGTATGTGTGTCCTTGAGGTTGGTTTCTTGGAAGCAAAGAATTAGGGGTTGAAAGTTGTAGACAATACGGTTAATATCAACTAGACGTTTGTAGAAGCCATTGATGTTCCATTGAATAAATGTGCTCATATTTAAGTTATTTTGGTTTGTTATGACAGGAATTTGGAGGGGGTGGTTTGTGATTGGTTACTGTAGTGGAAGAGATTGAAATAGAAAATTTAATAGTTTGGTGATTTTGGTTTTTGTGGCTTTATCGCTTATCAGTGGTCTGACTTGTTCAGTTATTTTTTGAAGTGTTAGGACGTCTACGCTGACTTCATCACACAGAGTATGGATATTTATGGATTTATTTGTGAAGTTCTCCATTATCTATATGTATTGAGAGAATGATATAGGAATTTCAATATTATTTGAGAAAAGACCTTCGACTGGTTTGAGTCCTTCATTGAGTTTAGAGTGGATGTTTTCAAGTGAACTGCTTTTTTTTTGTTTTTTGATTGGTTCGAGTGGATTGCCGGGTTTTTTGCTTGATTCTAAAATTTTTTCTCTTAATGTTTTGGGCTGTGCGAAATTATCATTAACCTGTTGATCGATATGGTGGGTGGTGGCTGCTGAAGATGACGATTTACTAGGCGATGGAGGTGGTCTTTTGATTGGTTCGTTTGGTATGACTATATGTTTATTCGGTTGTATTGGTTTTATAAGGTTTAGAACATCTCCGTTGTTTGGGGTATCGTATATATCTATTTCCGTTATACTTATATCATGTGGGCCATTGGATGTTAACTGTTCCGCAAATTCTGATGTTTGTCTACTATTATTGTGGACGTAGGTATTTTTAGGATTATTTTTGCAGGAGTTAGAGGTATGCCCGGTTTGTTTACATGTATAACAAGTAAGAGTGTCGTCATTTATAATGATTCTGAAATCGGTGTTATCGAATCTAATAACAATTGATCCGGGAACATTTGCGATATCGTCGGGGTGAATGTATACTTGGCGACAAAAGCTGCTTATATGTGCCAGTTCGTCTTGAAAACCGGCTTTCAGAAAGGTAATTTGCGATAGTGTTCGAATGCCGCATAAGATTAAGTATTCGTTGATTACGTCATGCGGTATTATCGGATGAGCATTAGAAATAATGAATCTTTTTGCTGGGTTAACCAAACGACGAAAAGGGATTTGATGTTCGTTTATTGTTATACAGGAAAAATTTTGTATTAGTTCGTCGACGGTACATTTGTCCGTAAAATACACGCAGAAACGATTATTAGAAATGCGAGATGCAAACGATATTTTTTTTGTTGATGTAATTTTGCCGAGGGCTTTAATGTATTTTAATTGAGGTATGTCATTGATAGTGTTTAAAACAATGGGTTGTTCTTTTTTTGGAAATTGAGTGTTGGCAGTGGTTTCAGCGAAGGTTTTTAATTGTGGTGTAGATTGTGTATTTTGTTCTTGAGAATTCATGATTGATAAAATTGCCGTAGCAATAATATCAGATGTTTGCACCGGTGTGCGCTGGCGGCTTAATTAGGTAATTACGGGTCAAGATAAGAAGTTACATACCTGCTCGATGGTTGCTGTTATGATGATATAAATTATATACTGCTATCGGAAGCTAATAAATACGAAACAAACATTCGTCTTGGACGGAGGTCAAACACGTACTGGTTGTAGATATTATATCTAATTATATCTACAACCGTAGTTTCCACCGCTCGCCGAGCAGGCTTCGAGCCATTCAATTATAATAGGTACAAAGTTCAATAATTATCAATCGCGGATTCAACGATATCGAATTTATTACTATTACAGCTACTGGTTTTTACAAATAAAAACCCTTGTTCACAAGGTGCTGATTATGTAGTACCTGTGTATGTATAACACCTAAAACCACCCAACTTTGAGCAGCTATAACTCGTCAACTAGTTAACGAAAGTTGAAAATTTTAACGTGAAAATTCATGAAAAAAATAGCTTTATTAATTTATGCAATTATTAATATAGGTTGTCATTTGAAAATCAAAAGTCGATGGTGGTTTACCTAATAAATATAAGGGTAAAAATATTTAAAATACATACAAATGTAGAAATGCATGAGACTAAAATTATTTTAAAAAAAATTTTGAAAAAAATCAATACTTTTTGAAATAATGAGTGTTCAACGATAAAAAAATCACCCTGTATATTATAATAACACCAAGGTGTATCAATGCACCTTGAATAACACCGTACCCGTACGGCGTTGCCCTGACATGGAAGGAGAAGTTTGGGCGGCCAGATATGGCCGTACCACGATAATATACATATATCTTATTATATAATATTATATATTATATACAATCGATTGTACGATCTGGACTTTTAATCGAGTCGTTAGCTATCTAATTCATGTTTAATTTCTGTATAAGTATATATGGTGCATGTATATTTTAGGGCGTGAGATATCAAATTACAGTTCCTAGTACACAAATTGAAGTTTTATTGTTTAAAATTCCTATCTTCTAATAATTACCGACGTGTTCCTTTGGGTGTGTCACCTATACATTATAATACCCTTCAATACTGATACTAAAGACATTGCAATACTAACAAATTGTCAACAATATTTAATTTTTTGATAAATGTTACGTTTTTTATGATTTTCCATCAAACAAAATCTTAACATTTCATAAAAAAATATTGTTTATATTATATTTATTTACTTATTAATTTGATTGAATATACCACAATATTAAACGGGAAATTTGTGTAATGTAGTAATTACACATTAGTTGACATAGGTGAGGTTAACCTATTACTTATTAGTATATTTTTCTTATATCTATAAATGAAAAAGCTAAATTAAATTTCAGACTAGTAGTTTTTGAGTTTTATGAATTTGTGTACTAAATATAATATGAATATAATAATATGTTACTTAGATAGGGGGGCTTAATTAGCTATCCTAATATTAGGATAATATTTATATTTTTGTAAAACCATTTTTAAGGATTATTAGCCTTAGTACAAACATTTTAATAACTCAGAAACTACTCATTAGAATTTTGATTTAGATACACCAACTTTTTCAAAAAAATAACACTTTAACTAATTTTTAGTAAAATATCGGGGTTATTATTTGAAAAATATAAATTTGTATCACCATTGGGAACTCCTTAAGTAGTACAAAAAAAAAACATACATTTTAAAATATGATCTCTAGGTTTAAAGAAAAATTCTAAAACTCAAAATTTGAACAAGTATACTGCTAATAGAGAAAAAATTAGGGGTGAAACATGATTAAAAAATCACTGTGTATAGAGATTTTATTTTACCTTAAATATTGCTTTTAGTTTGATAGTGTATTATGTATTTATGTGGTACATTCGTACGAGGCCACGGTCGACTGTATAGAGGATTTTTAAAGTACCGATACCGTGCGTGATGATACAATGAGCTTAAAGGGAGGCGCATTGAATCATTTGAATCTGCTTAAGGAAAAGTTTTTTATTTGTACATATTTTTTTTCATTTTCCACTTGTCCTGACTCACTGAAATGCTATAAGGAATATTATAAAGCTTCAGTATACTATATTTGTTCTTTTTATTCTATACAAACTGTGAAATAACGTATAACGTATGTGCTGTTGTATTTGAGCTTATATTATAGTATCTTTATTATAATAAACAATAAACATTACTTTTGTAACACCAGGACGGCCAGACTAAGCAACTGTGCTTATATTATTTAATATCATCAATATGTACATATCTACTCGTCATTGTTAAACGAAGCACAATAGTAAGATAAATCGATTTTGAAGTTTAGTGTGTATAGTTATTATGTTTCAGTAAATATACCTCCTGCGTAGTCACCACTCGCCACCCACAGGCCACAGCCGGGCTTCGGAATTGAACAAAATTCATACACGTACCTATCTCAATAGGGTCTGACGCCTCTTATTAATAAAATAAGTAATTTACCATACCATAGTTTAGTCAATACCTATTCATAACAATTTATTTTTTACATAACTTTATATTACAATGTTGTAAAATAGTCGTATGAGCAAATATTTAACCTGTATTATACTTGGAAAATATTGGGCAATACATTTATTTTTATTGTGCCATTGATATTTTAGTGAAATAATGTAAGACGGAACTCGTGTGGTCATGTGCAGGAGTGACCACCGCCCACGACGGTCGGATTTCGGAATTTAAAGACATTTATGAAAGTACATTTGGATTTTAAGGACTGTTGCCATTCGCCAGCCAATTCACCGAAAATCGAATTGTGTTCTTTTGTTGTATAATATTCTATACAATAAAACCGGACGCATGCGTGCTCAGGTAGGTATGTATTTTTGTCCGTCGTCGTGGATGATTTATTATGGTGTTTGGGGCAGGGATCTAACAAAAAGCAAGAAGAAAAGAACCGAGGAATGTAGTCATGCCGGGTATACAACACACGATTCGTGTGTGGCCCTTAACGGCGAATTGAATGGCGCGCTCATTGTAAGGCACACGTCCCGTACCTATCCATCTTTTACCCAAGATTTTCATGCGATGTTGCCGGCAGATTTCGATGTATTCGTAATATTTGATTTTGCTAGCAAAAAATATATTATAATATATTGAGTTTAATATACTTATTATTAGGCACATTATCATAATTTATAAGCAGTAAAATGTGTAACGGACGATGGCAATAAGACAAGTGCTATTTAAGTGCATAATAAGTTATATTTATTTATTTATATTAACGGGCATGTCCAATATGGTACATAAAATAACATATAAAATAGTGACATCGAGAAACTTGATTATACAATTTTAACAGCTAAATATAATTATTTACACATACAACCAACTACCAAGTTAAAAAACTGTTTTCAACTAGGTATGCAGATACTTTACAATACAAGAGAAAATATCATAAAAACATAATGTGAAAAAAAGTGATTTATAAAGTTAAGGATGAGATCCGAATGTACCTGTGACGTCGTGGAATCGGCCGTTTTCGAGCTGCATTCGCAGGCGGCTACAGTATACCATAGAATCATACGTATGAAAACATTCTCGCCGGCTTCTGATTATTAATCAATTAATTATTTATTTTATTATAGTCAAAACGTAATCGACAAAAACAAACGGCCCCTTCCATTATTTTTCGTTTAGGTTTCTAAAAACGATAATAATGTGGAAATACACAAAATCACGTTGTTACTCAACACTAAGGTTAAAATTGAAAAACGACACAAAAAGCTTACGGGTCCACCACAATGTTTTAAATGTCAATCGTATGGCCACACGCGTAACTACTGTCACCATGACGCCCGCTGTGTCAAATGTGGGGAAAACCACCTTTCCAAAGAGTGCACCAAAGATCGTTCCAGTCCTGAAAAATGCGCCATTTGTTCTAAGGACCACACAGCAAATTTCAGGGGCTGTCCGACTTTCAGCAAAATATTAACAAGAAAATCCTCTACAAAGGTTCCGTCTGCCACTGGTACCGACCAAAATACTAAATCTAAGCCCAAAACGTATGCGGAAGCTTCCAAAAACACATCAGAACATAGACCACATCAGAACACATCCCCAGAAAATATCTCCGGTATTTTTTCCCAATTCCTATTCAATTTAAATGCTTTAATCAGCCCACTCATTCCACTCCTTACCTCAGTCCTAAATGCTCTTATTGCTAAAAATATTGTCTAACATTTCTCTTCCGTTCTATTTTCTCCTTATTATTTATCTTATCCGATTGAGTCCAATTTCGTTCTACCACATTAAAATCATATACATCTAAATATAATATTATCTGTTATCCGTATATTTTAATTGGGTCTCCTAATCCATACCTGTTTTAATCTATATTTTATGTTACTATAGTTGTTCTCTAACTGTTGAGCTATAATAGTTATGACTGGAAACTAATAAAAAAAAAAAAAAAAATGATTTTTGTTTAGGGGGGGGGGGGTTGCGTTGTCATACTAGAATAAACTTACATCTCTCTTTTTAAAAATGTGGTTTTGAGGGGGTATAATTAATATACTAGGCTATACCTACTTATCTCCCAGGTGAATATAGGTAAACTAGCATATATTAACTCCCCCCCAACCCTTAAAATTTGGTTTTAGAGAGGTAAAATATGCCAGGCTAATATTTAATACTCAATATAATAATATCAACTTTTATTTATCAGTGATTCACATTACCAAAATAAACAATTGATGAGGTTTATCAGATAGGTATTCACATAAACTATTTAGTTCAAAAATAAATACATTTTTATTTCAATTAGGTAGGTAACTATACTTAATATGATAACCTTATCTAAATATTTAATAACTGTATTAGTGTTTTTTTTTCACAGTAATATAATTTTAATAGAAAATTTGTATTCGATTTCGAGTCTTAGGTATTAAAATTGAAAATGTTTCGAATAATATAAATATCAATAGAATTTATATTGTTTATTTATTAAGTTAATTTTGTATTTTATCATAAAAAGTATGCTTATATCATTTTTATTGATTCAGCATATACATAAATAAAGTAGTCTTTATGAAAAATTGGTACTTATATAGCAAAATACAGCACTCAATATAAATAGTAATTTTTTTACTGATCATGGAAACGATATTCGACGTATTATACAGAGTGTCCCAGGTCTATTTGACTAATGCAATAACTTTTTTTCAATTCAATATTTTTAAGTTTTTTTTTTTTGTAATGATTTGTAGAGCTTTGCGCTATAATTTGTATATCTTATATTTTATTTTATTTTCTTACAACAAAAATAAATAATTTAAATTTTGTAGGTATTTAATATTTTTCTAATAATCCAAGATAGCTATTTCATAAATAAGTATTTAAAAACCATTTTGGCGTTTAAAACTTTTAATTTGGTTAAGTCGTTAATTTTTAAACAATTTTCAAAGTGTGTTAAAATTCAAATTTATTCCTTGCTAATCACTGTTACTGCTGTAGTCGATTTTCAATTGTTTTTTTCCAAGAAACAATAAATTTGTTATCATTAAAAGGTAGATAAAAAATATTAAATACATACACATACTTATCATAATTTAACATAATATGATTATAATTTATAACATCATGTACCTACTATAACTTATTTTAAATCATCATTCATCATCATTCATCAATATTTTATTGTTCTATCATTTAAATACGTTTAAACAGATTTAGAACATTTTGATTTTGAATTATGAAACAAATGACATGTGGTTTGAATATTAATTATGGTTATTCTTTAAGTCCTTTTTAAATTTAAAGTTTTAATACTATTTTATGGATCAAACCCATTTTGCCGTAATCACTAAAAACCTTAAGACTTGTCTTCTCATATTTTAAGACAATTCTATTGTATTAAATTTATGAGAAATACCTAGTAATACCACGGAATTATCAGATTGAACAAAATTCGTTGAAAATATTTTTGGAAATGCCTTTGAACACAGGTACATATTATTATAATTAGTTTGCAAGTTAAAATTATTTTATTTTAATATCTTTATAAACTTTTGGTAACTAGATACAAAAAAATCAAAAATTAAACATACATATAATAACATTTTAAATTCTCAACACTCCAAATTACTTATCAAGAAAAATATTCAAAATTAAATATTATGTAGTATAGCTATATACAGTACTACAATTGAAGATTTTAATTTAATTTGAATAGCAAAATAACATTTTTGTTAAAATGTGAGTATCATTTGTATTAAATTAATTTATACTTCAACCTAACCATTTAAATATTAATATTAATATTCTCACTGTTAATGAAAATAATCTAGGTGGATGTCAACATTAAAAGTATACATACTTGGTGAGTGTTCAAACAATTTCATTTTCAATCACATGCAGTTAGTTGTATAATTAATGCTTAGTACCTTGCTGTTTTAATACTACATTTGTATACTTACTATTGTTACAATTGTAACTAGTTGTATGTACTTATACATAAAACCATCAGAAGTCCAATTGTAACCAGTTCATCTTAAGTATAAAACAACATAAATCAAATGTTTCATTTTATTAAAAAAAATAATGTAAATGGTTAAATTTTAGATCATAAAAAATATTATTGGCTGTAAGTGGATGAGTAGATATCTAATATTAGTGTTTTAAATTTAGTCATTTAGTTCATCAGGAACTTTATGTATTCAATATTAACCATATTTATAGCTCTCTGTTTTGAAAAAAAAAATAATAATATTAATATAAGAATTTAATAAATAATTTTCTAACTTAACAGAAAAATAAGGGCATTCTGAAATAGTTTTGATTGGCTTGAAAGTGTGTAGATAAATGTTATGGATAGACATGTTACTACCTATTTCTTTAGTATTTCTCTGAATATTTCATAGTATGTTTACATAATTACTAAGAATAAAAAATAACCCATGAAATAATTAAGTTAATGATTTGAAATTGTTCGAATAGGTATTTAATGTCAACTTTTCACGTACTTTTTAAGACTAGGGTCTTCAACCTTTGAGAATTTCAGAATAAAAGATAAAATACATACTAATTTTCCTTAGTTTGTTATTCATTAATAAATAAAACATAAAAAAACATTTTCATACTATAAATTAAAAATATAGCTAACATTTTTATTTAAAATGTAAGTTGTAATTTATTATATCTATTTTTATTTTTACTAGAAAAAATATAGTTGCAACACTTAATTGTTGTTTTATTGCAGATCTTCTTGTATTAGAAAATTAATACAAAGCTTAATTGAAATCCCTGTAAGATTTACATATTGCCAGAGTTCACGTTAATAACAGATAAAATCAATAATTTTCTACATGACATAATATGTGACATTTAATATCCTTCTGATGGTTAAATTGTTTGAAACACTTAAGAGTGTATTGTTTTATACATGAATACTCTGCTAGTTGCAAACCGTTGCGTAATATTATAATTATACTTTTATTTGTTTTGAACATTTAGCCAACAAATTGTTAACTTATATTATTAGGTGTCGGTTATTTTTTTTTTCTTCAGCTAGCATCACTAGTAAAAGAACCTTATACATACATGTATAGCAGAGAATGTTATTGAATGACAATAAGTAAATAGCTGAAAGTAAGTTTTTTACTTAGATTGGAGATATGTAGGTAACAATTAAAAAATAACTCAACATTTTACTTTAATTCTTAATTATTTATATCATCATCAACTTCATCATCGGAAATAATACTTACTGACATATTTTTACTGCCAGTGGTATTATTGTTGAATTTTTTTTTGTATTGTGTTTGTGTTGTATAGTTTTCTAAAATTAAATAATGTTAATTGTATTTAAAATGCAGTGTATTGGGGTTCAACTTGTTCGTGAAATTCAGACATGATTATATTGTATATTTTTTTAATTAGGTACACCAATTATTTATATGGTATTTAGATTATTATTTATTTGTTTTAGCTTAATTTAGTATATTAAATGAATATTATTAGGAAAATTTACTATGTTATGTATATAGTCGTAAAAAATTTAACCTACCCCCCCCCTCCCACAAATATGTTCAGTTTTGACCTTGTAAATGTTTATTGTGTATATGATACATTACTGTTTTTAATGTTAATGCCATTATATCTTTTTCTAAAGATATATTTATTTCTGCTGACAAATTCAGCTCTTTTTGTGTGTCTAGTTTCTTTTTTTGCTCTTCCTCCGTCAGAACTTGAAGAGCTCTTAAATTAGTTGTATATTCTTTTTTTTGATTTCCCTATTATTTTGTTTTAAAATATACAAGTATAATAAAGTATAATTTATTTATTTATCATGATTTTATTATAAATAATTTTAGTTACCTACCAGAATATCCTTCAGTTTTCTAACATCATCCGACAACTGACTTTTGTGTAATTCTAATTCAGTCTAATTCAGATCATCACATTGACCTAATAACTGTATTAGGATCAAATCCTCGTTTACAACATTTATGACTATGTCTATGTGACATAATTGAACGTTAAGGATAAAACCGTTAAAATAGAGGAGAATGGAAAAACTTAAGTGTTCAGTAAATTAAATAATTTAAGATACTCAGCTGATTTGGTTAATAAGGGTTATATGAACTAATTATATTTATAGATGCTCTTACACTGATTTCATCAAACAGTGTTAACGACAGTCAATTTAAAATACTATACAAGCTACTTCTGGTTAGAGTTAAAATTTTAGTGTGACAGTATTAAACCAATGGTGATGAATTATAATCATATTATGTTAAATTATGATAAAATACGTATTAGTATGTGTATGTATTTAATATTGATTATCTACCTTTTAATGATAACAAATTTATTGTTTCTTGGAAAAAAACAATTGAAAATCGACTACAGCAGTAACAGTGGTTAGCAAGAAATAAATTTGAATTTTAACACACTTTGAAAATTGTTTAAAAATTAACGACTTAACCAAATTAAAAGTTTTAAACGCCAAAATGGATTTTAAATACTTATTTATGAAATAGCTATCTTGGATTATTAGAAAAATATTAAATACAAAATTTAAATTATTTATTTTTGTTGTAAAAAAATAAACTAAAATACAAGATATACAAATTATAGCGTAGAGCTCTACAAATCATTACAAAAAAAAAAAAAACTTAAAAATATTGAATAGAAAAAAAGTTATTGCATTAGTCAAATAGACCTGGTACACCCTGTATATTCTCTAATTCAGACTGTGTAAAAACTTTTTTTTTTTTTAACAAAAGAAATTAAGACGATCTGTGTTGCCGTCTAAGAATCATTCCGTACCTATGCTATCAATATTATGATCGTTCATTATGTTATATTTATTACCTAATATAATATTATGAAAGTTCGAGGCGAAAAGCATGCAAGTGTACAGGTCGGCGCTGTCGGCGTGCGTCATGAAAGATTTACCAAACGTCGAATATTACTTGCCCCTGGACCGGGATAGACTGGAGGAAGGCCGGAAAATCAACATCCACCGTCAGACTAATAACAATGACTCGGTCAACAACGAATCCATCATCACGGTCGCCACTAATGTGAATCATGTTCGAAACGTTGAGGAGGAGGACGATGATGTGATTTTCGTGTTCGATGACATCAGAGCCTTGCCGTGATGATTTGGCGTCATGATAGATATCCAACAACTATGACCGAGTGATGAAAAAAAATACAATTTGCAGCTTTTTTACAAATTATTTTATATTATTGTTTAAAGCCAAATAAAAAATCTGAGTTCAATGAGGGCTGTAGAATATTTTTGTTTATCAATTCTTTGAAAATATTCAATTGACAATGAGTCAATATCCATATTCCCGTGAAGTAATTTACGTCTGTCAAAATGGGAAACTAATAATTTGTTATTTGTTAGTTCTATCTTCTATGACATGTACCTGCGAGTGCATTCTCGTCCTTCCTAGGAGGGGGCTATGGTTACATTAATTTTATTTTTTGCATTAATTTTATTGTGCTCAATCGGTTGTTAACAAATACGGACCTCAATCGGGTACCACCAATAAAATGGAAATTACCAATTTGCCCATTTCCGAAAATTTACCTGCGTAAACATAAATTATTCATATTTAAAAATACAACAGTTTGTAATAAAATTATTTTGGAAGATATTCCTAAGCTATGGGTCGCATAATCTCATTTATATTTTTGGTAAGAGCCTATACATAAATATATTATATTTTAAATATTAATTTTTTATAATATAAAATATAAAAATATATATTATGTATAAATACTTGTATATAATACAGCAGGTACCGTATATCTGACTATATTGTACAATTAATAGTAGTATTAAAAATATTGGAAAATTCGGACTATTGACTATGATTTGAAAAATAATTGCGTATTATAACCATTATAATGTTAAAAAATAGTTTGATTGTTCTGAAATATGACCACTGTTATCTATTCCGGCTGGAGCACGATACATGTACTATAATAAATTTATACAATATCAACGGAGTGATGAAAATATGAACTACATATAGTTAGTAGTAGTATAGAAATGGTTGCAGGAACGATTTCAACACAACAAAATATTACAAATCTTACATTTGTGGACTACATGATTATGTTTATTGGTGAAGTTTAAAGAAAACCTAATGTGAAACGAAATATGTATGTTATATTATGTTATGCAGGTAGGTTGGCACCATTTATTCACAATACGCGCGGGCCGACTAAAGAATGCGGTGAAGTCGGCCTTGAACGCCGTAGCATCCCCAAAAGTCTGTCGGCAGTATTCAAACGTGTAAACGATTTATATTGTCGAACAACGACCGGTTTGTGGAATTCAAATAGGAACAATAAATTATTTTATTTTGTCCGTTCAAGGGTCTACAACACTTCCCACATAGCATAGATACTTTTATTAAATCATAAATAAATGTTGAAATTTTAATGTTCATTGTTTAATAAATGTTAAATTTAGATTGAACCACAATCATTTTAAGATTTATTTTACCTTGCATAAAAGTCATTTGGACAAAATATTTAGATTTATTAAACCCTTGTTTTGTTATGCTTAATAAACATTATTTATATATTTAATTTCAACTAATTCAATATTGAAATTACTATTTTTTAAACAAAATCTCACATTTGTTAAACATTAATACTACCAAATTTAAATATTTATTGGATACTGCTGTATTTAATTAAGGGCTTGTATATTAACGATGTCTGGATATATAATTTGCAGTATTTGGATTATAGATAATATTGATGACGTCCAAACACATTTGTAAGTATGCTATACTTATAAAGTACACTAAAATTCAAAATTCAAAAAAGCTATAACAGCTATAGTATATTTAGATAATAGTTTAATAATATAAATGTTACAATTGGAAGTAAATTTTATAATAACTATAATATAAATACACACATATGAATGATAATCATATTATAATATACAGTTACTATGAAACCTTAGATCATAATACAATTGTATATGATCTAAGTTTGAAACAGGCAAATGAATATTTACTATGTCGTCAAAGGTGGGCAAGTAAATGAAAATAATTAACTCAAGTTAAGTTAAGTTAAGAGGACACAAGATCGATAAGTTGAAAGTTAACAGTTAACAAATTATAAATTTAACTCAATAAGTTAAAAGTTAATATAGAAAAAAAAATTAGCTTAACTCAGTTTAAAAAAAGTTGATCTATTTTTTAAAAATTATTATGTTAATCAAATAAAGAGTAAATGTGTCCTCCTATTTTCTAATTTATAAATTATAAAAACAATTTGATTGAACTTTTATCATAATGTACACTGTAAACCCTTTTACTTTTCTATTACCTATTTATTAATTTAAACTATGCGTTCACTACTCGTTACCGTACTTAATGACATTTTTAATTATTTTAAGTAATAATGTAATAAATAATATTACGAAATCTGAAATATAAAATGTCTACCATATAATATTATAACAATATGTCAATATAACGAATGGACTAAATAAATATCGCACACGGTAGGTAAACGAATGACGATTATGATAAAGTACGATTACGATTTACAAACAACGTAAGGGACTGGTCGATGCAAGCGCACTATAATTCATAATATTGTCTACAAGTATAGACTGGCATAATAATATTATCATGTATATATTATACACAACTATAACTATATACTTTAAACGATAATTTAGTTTTCAAGTTATTTTTAGAATTTGCTTTCCAATTTAAGTTTTATTTTTATACTGATAATATCAGATAATATTTCGTTTATACGTAAATATTACTATTAATTACTCTATTATAGTAATATTTACGTATAAACGAAAAATTTCAAAATGTTTTTAACTTATTGGTTGTTTTTTTTAAATCAACTGAGAAAAGCTAAGTTATTTCAACTGTAAATTAAACTAGTTAAGTTTATAAGTTGATTACAAAACAAACTAACTAGATAAGTTAAAAAGTTAAAAAAAAATTAACTTTTTAACTTAACTTTAACTTTTTAACTAGTTAATGCCCACCTTTGTATGTCGTACTATGCGTGTAAGATGGAGACAATAACACATAAGAGTACAACATAATTTCTACATAATACATAATAAGTAATTAAATAAAAAAAAAGAGTTGTATACATAAGTAATTATAGCTATCCAATTAAAAATTAAAAATACAATTTTTGACCCAAAAAAATAATTTTAATCACTATTGTACCACTAATTATTATTAAACCCTGAAAATGAAACAAACATAATAACATTTTTCAAAACATCCCAAATATTGAAATTATATAATAAGAAAACACTAAAAAACTTTATAAGATACAAATTGTTTAAAAAACCATATATTTATATATTGTAAAAAATGAATTGATATTATCTTTTGTAAATGTAAAATAAAATACTAATGGCCCCAGTAGTAGAAGTGGAAATTAATTATTGTTAAATTTCAAGTTCAATAAAAAATAAAATTATTATTATTATTTATACATTATAAGAATAGTGAAATTTTGTTTTTCAATTACAAATATAGAGATTTAAAGAAATTATATTAGGATTGTTCCGTAATTGATGTAGTATGAATAGTAGATTCTTTTTGCCTTTTTAATTTAAATGGTGTTTGAATTAATACATATTTGATGACTTGCTCTATTTGGTTCGTTGAGTTATCTGAAGCAGCAAACTTTTTTATTTTGAATACAGACTCTGAAAAATGTAAATTACTAATCTAATTCACATAGCAATTTAAGACTTTATATAGCAGGGATGGCAAATCCATGGCGCGGCACTCGAAAAGATTTTGAGGGCACGCGAAGATTTTTACTCTAATATATTATATAATATTATAGCTAATAGGTTAACATATTTAAACATCTTTGTTTACGATATTGAATATAACATTCAATATTATAACCGATGGGTGTTTGGCTACTTCCCTAGCGACCCCTCCATCGCCGCCGCCTACGATAAGCACCTGTCGAAGAAAGTCAATTAAAGTTATCAGGGGTTATAAGGAAGATCAACAAATGGAGATTTGTACATAATTAATTTATAGTAAAAAAATACCAACCTTCTGCGGTTTTATGTGACTGAAGAATGGCAAAAAAGAAATCATTTCTTGATAAGAATACTCATCAAATTCCGTGCACTGAATCATTCCATCAAGTACCAATACGACGCCATGCGATTTACTATTGGCAAAACAATTATTTAAATTATTAAGAAACAAAATTGTGATACCGAATGTAATATTATTTTATGTATTATAATATTACTATCGAGAGAGATATATACATACATAATGCTTTAACATTTTTCAACAATTCCTAATTCCTATGATTACCCATAATACCTATTATATTATTGTTGTGATATAATATTTAATAAATAAAAGCAGTTAAAAAAAGATGGTTCTCTACTATTGTATAATACTATATTTACAAACATATGATTAATTTTGAATGCACTGTAGGTAACGTAGTGTAAAGCGTGTGGTAAGCGAGTATTATGAAATATTATAATACATCAACAATAATAATATAATTATTATTTTTTAAAAATGTTAAGTATAGTATTATCTGTTATTCAATTATTGGATATAATCGCTGGCAGTTAAAATTATTAAAATACGGTACATAACTACTCTCGATTGTCATACATTTAAACATAGATCGCTATTACATTATGTTATATACAGTGTTGTACATAGATGCGATAACCAAAAAATTATCTAGATAAGATAACAGATAATTCATTGAAAATTTATCTAGATAAGATAATAGATAAAAATCAAAATATTTATCTAGATAATAGATAATAGATAACTACATTTATCTAGATAAAAAACAGATGATTTCTTTAAAATATTTCACACAAATTATAGCTTGCAATTGTAAAATTGCAATTTTATTATGAATAAAATAATCTTTATTTATTTTAATAATTTGGAGCACATTGTAAGTAAAATTTACTTTTTTTTGCTTAGTATCCAACTATAATTTTTTAACAAAAACATTAGGTATATTATTTTTTAAGATATTGCATTTTTAATCAGGTTTAAAATACCTAATATTAAAATTTAAAATGATAACTAAACCATTATTGAATTAAAATTATAATTATTTAAATAGTTAACATTGAAAATAATATAGTTATTCACTTATTATTATGTAATTATTAATTATACACAGTGCTTACATCGAGGGGGACTTCTTCTTTTTAAAAAATATTTTAGCGTACCCCCTCTAATTATATCCTAATCAACAATTTATTTACATTTTGAGGTACTCATATTTTGGTTACACTCTTTCTGTTTTTTTCCCAATTCAAGCACTGATTATAAATACATATTACATACACCTATTTTTAACATGGCAAAAATCTACACAAATTATTGCGGACCCGGACATTTCGCCGCCACCGTTTCGCCGCCAGACCAAATTTCAGACCAACGATCCTTTCCAATTTTGAAAACATATTCACAATTAGTTTATTTTTTTAATTGTATGTTTTAAATTTTAATCATATTAGGTAATTACTAATTTATGAGTAGTGTACCTAAATCGAGTTTTAAATTAAATAATTTATTTCGTTGCTTATAGTAAGTCAAATAGTGCGTGGGAGGATCTGTATGTTCAGGTATAATGGTCGCAATATAGTACTATCGTGTAGGTACAATTTGTTTTAAGATGCGAGGACCAGTTTAATAATCAATATTCATAAGTCATACACTCATATGACTACTGCAGAGCCACTGATTATACTGAATCTAGGTCAAAATATCGTTTTTTATAAATAAAATGTTAAAATGTAAAATAATACAATTACGTGGATTAGTAGATAATACTAAATTTTTAATAAAAAGTAGTTTAAATATTGTCTAATAAAATTAGCACAAATATTCATTTGTAAAATTGCAAGCATCAAAAATAATTTTTTAGAAAATAAAAAGATATACCTACACTGATTTTGTGAGTTAATTTTCTTCTTGTTATTGCTTATGGCAATAGAAAATGATGTTCTATACGAAATAGATGATGATGAAATTAAAATACTCAAGTCTAAAAGCACACTTTTATAGGATAAGATTTCTAAATAAATATAAAAATATTGTAATACGTTAATAATTCAAATTATTCACCTGTATTGTGTTATACAGGTACTTAAAGACTATTGTTAACATAACATATTCAAAGCTTGTATTGATGTATATAGTAATACATTTGGCTAAAATTTAATACAGTAGAACCCGTTTAAGACGCTCCCCAAGGGAACCAGTTAAAATAGCGTCTTGAGCGGAAAATCGTATTACGCGGGAACAAATCAATGTCGTCAAAATCAAGAGACTCGTAAAAATGAGCGTATTAGCCGGGAAATCGTCTTAAGCGAGAGCGCCTTAAACGGGTTCTACTGTATTTGGTAAATTAGTAAGTGCGGACTGGTAGTTTTGTATGCTCCTGAAATTCCATCCCCTTTTCCGCCCCTGAGTTGAACTTTTAATTTGTGTTAGACCTGACAGAACTAATAGTTATAAATATAGGTAAAATGGTAAGTAAATAGTTATTTACTGTATACCTACAATAAATTATCATACATATGTGAACAATGAACATAAAAAAAACTAATTTTTATCACAAAAATAATTATAAAACTTTATTTATAAAAATCTTTTATGAAAAATATACAATCTTTTTATATCAAATCAATGAATGTTCTATATTTTAAGTCCAAAAATATAACTCTTTTCCATCAAACCTATTCCTGTATAGTGTTTATTATATGAATATATTAGACATTACTACATTAGTCTGGCTAGACTATAATACCTCCATATACAGTATTGACAGTAGACATTTTATATTCAAAATATATTTATACTTAATGTATAAATTTTGGTTATAACTTTACTATATAAGTAGATACCTACCTATTAAGTATATAACGGTATCTTAAACGTAATAGCCAATAGGTATATAATATAAGCCATACATAAGGTATGGATGAAATAAACAGAATTGTAACCAAAACTGTATAAGTATAACACTATATTAAATTCAAATCGTGATAAAAATAATTCAAACACAGTGATAGTATGATAAAAATGATTTTGGTTTTTGGTGTAACTTGGAAAAAAAAATTACCGCAGATGCATGAAAATTTCATTGAATATTGATATTCTCATTTTCTATACACCATAATAACACTATTATTACCATATTTATGTTGTTATACTACATGAATATAGTAATTGAATACTACTGTTGTTTTACCATATTTATATTTATTTATATTGTTAATACCATATTAACACTCTATAACACTTTCAAAATATTTTCAATTAGTTTAAACTGTTAACGGACATTTTCAGTTTCCAATATTTTTAGTTCTTTTTTTCTATAAATATTAATAAAATTGTATTTGTTGGGTAAAAAAATTTGAAAATTTAATAGAAGGCTATTATATTGTTTCAAAGGTAGATAAAAAATATTAAAAAATCCATAGTCACAAGTTTTTTTTCATAAGCATTTAAACTTCAAATATTGACAAAATGCATACAAACTACGAAAATGTTCAAATTATTTTGAGTTAGATATTCATAATTTTTTTTCTTTTTAAATCTAAGATTTTAAAATACAATGCAAGATTTATCATAAGTTTTTGTACCTATATTAAGAAAAAAAATGTCTAAAAGCAAGTCAAAATAAATTTTTATGAGCGTTTGATGTTTCTTTTTTTACAACATTGGATATTCACTGGATTTCTCATGTAGCTATTTTTTTTATTTTTTTGTAATTCAAAAACGAATAACTGTAGATTCATGAACATTTCAGGTATTTTATAGGTACATTCAAAATGTATTTTGGTGTAATTATATTATTATAGTTATTTTTTATTGTACTTATTAGTTATTATATATTATAATTATATAAAAGAATTCACATACGTGTTCTACCTAAAACAAAAAATAAAAAAGAACATTAATTCTTATGAGCATTTGAACTTATAATTTTTTTTTTTTTACTATATACTTGAAATTCAGCGCGATAAATTATCGAATTTCCATTAATCGATTTTTGATATTTGGTTGTAATTCTAAAACGAATAACCGTACTCTTGAAATGTTTACCAAATGTTAGCATTTTTCTTACATGGTAAAATATTTAAACTATTTTGACTATTTTTGAGTTATTTAATTATTTATAGTTTTTTTTTCTTTTTATTAGAAAAGATAAAATATACAATCTGTAATTAATATATATATACGATGGATAATTTTGATGGTTTTTTTTTGTACAAGGTTTGATGGCGTGATAGAAGAGGGTGCCCAGTGACACAACTTCAAACTTGATATGAAATTATACCACACCTGCATCGGTCGATTGGCCTTCCATCACTTGAGTGGTTGATGAACCGTTCACCACTTTGGCGGGTGGTGCTCCGCTCGTCATTTGACCAGTTGACGATTCTGGGGTCTGTGGTTTTATATTTGATTCCATATTGTTCCCACGAGTTGGCATGAAATAGGTACAACCCGCGGCAGAGCAGCTTACCGCGGGAGGGGCTTATCGCCAAACGGGCCGTCGCGGCAGCCTTTCGCAGGGCGCACGGTGGAGCACCCAGCCCACCCGCTACCTCAAATCCCGCTTCACGGAATTGGGGATTGGGTGGAGGCAGTTTGATAGATGGGGTGCCCAGCCTGACCTGCCCCGAGTGATCAAGCCCAGGGGAGGCATGGATCTTTTTTAGCCTGGTATCCGTCCAGGGGGGTTTTTGCTAATTGCTAGCAGGCAACCACCGAGCCTGCCACCTCCAATCAATGAAGACCAGAGGTGGCTCTTTTGCTCCGACTCCAACCAATTAAGGCCAGAGCCGGGTGGAACCTCTTGGTAAGACCCGGTTAAGGGCCCTCAAGCTCCCCCGCCACGGCAAGGCGGGCTCCCTATTATACCTGGCCCACCCATAGGCCGGCCCACCCAAAGTATTCAGAGGGGAATGTAAAGCGATTTAGAAGGAAAAATTCAGCGATTAGAAGAAGCACAAAATGAAGTAGATATTGATGCTTCTCTTTGGTTAGGTCGTAGTTTAACACGTAGTGGGCGTGGTCGTGGAAGACGACCGTAAGAGCATGTACAACTCAAGCAGAAACTAGCTGTTGTGTCCGGACCATGCATAGTTTACAATCTTAAGGAACATGAAATACTAGAAGATTGGACCATTATTAAAAAATCTTTGTCAGAGTTAAAACGAAAAGAAGATGCTGAGAAAAATATAAACCATATCCTTAGAGCAACAAGGTATTTAAAAAAATTACTTTGTTTGTATTTTAGGTAAGGTCTATACCAAAGTTTAACTTTTATATTCTAATAAGACAAGTTGACCCTTTTATGGTGATTCCTTATCTTACAATTGAAACCTTAAATTCAAATCATTCAATATAATATATATTTGTCACCTCTGTTTTTGTCTATTGCCAAAAAAACTTTTATTTATCTGCACCAAACCAAATATTTGAATGATTTAAAAAGAAGTTTCTATTTGTATTAAAAAACTCATTATAGGTATATAATTTTAACTAGTAAATTTTAACTTATAAATAAATATAATTATTTTTTTATTGTTAATGTTATGGATAAATTAATATTTTCAGTTTAAATTGAATTGAGTGAAATATGTATGAGAAAAGCCAAATTTGACATTCGAACTTTACGTTTTTTATGTAATAGAATATTATAATTTCCCATGTACTTCAAATTATAAATTGTTGCATATAATTGTATTAAATGTATATTAAAGATGATTCAGTCTTTATGTATTGTTTTAGAATTGAAAAATGTAATTTTACTAATTGTAGGCGAACCATCATAAATTATTTGTCTAGTAACTGGGTACTGTAGAGTTTTGGATGATTGGTCTTTATATTATCATGAGTAGAGGCCTTGACTAAATGGAGTTAAGACAGTTAAATTGTTATTGTTATTGTTATGTTAATTGTTATTGTTAACAGTTTAGGACAGTTAAGACAGTTAAATATATGATTAATTGTGTGTATCTAATGTGTATATATTATATTAATATACAAATTGTATAAATAATTTATAAATCTAAATTTTAAGTTTAGTTTTGTTAAATTTTAAACAAAAACAATAAACAAAACAATTTTTATTTATTTATTGATATTTTTTTTACAAATCATAACATAAAATTTAAAAAATGGTATAACATAACAATTTTGTGAAACATACTCACTTACATAACAATGAATTATAAATGAATTAATAAAAAAAAATTTAATTTAAAAATATACAATTGTTACTACCATATCAGTGAGTTGTAATGACTACTCACCTGTTTAGGTTATACCTAATTAGTAAATAGTAAAAATAAAAACGTCAAATATAAAAACAACTAAACATACATAGTAGACTTTACCTTGAATACTTTTATATCAAATGCAAATAAAACGATAAACTGAATAATAAAATAATATATAAATGATTTGTAGAATTTACTGTTTTTTAAAAGTTTTTACAATAGCTAGCAAAGCGTTATTCAAAATAAGATGTTGCTCTTTTTGTTCTATTGATTTTTTGAATACTTGAATTAATTTATGTTGCATTGCCATATCTTCTCGATGTTGTGATTTTATTTCATCAATAAGTTATTTTTTTAAATCTTATGGTTTTGAAGAAGTTTCAATTTTTTTGAAATGAGAAGTACTTATTTCTGTATTATATCTTCATCATCAGATAATATTTTCTTCTTTTCTATTGGGACTTGTCCAATGCATAGTGGTTTTTCTACCTGAGTTTCATCAAATACTGAGTTATCTATTTCTAAAGTATCTAGTAAGATTGCTGGTTTTACTTTATGTTTACTACCTAATATGGAATGAAGTAGATCAAAGTATGCTGAAGTTTTGGTTTATCCTGTTCAGGGTTTTTTACTATTTTGAATAAAAGCCGTATATGTTTTTTCTAAATTCCTCCATTTTTGATAGCATTTCATTTCACTGGCTTTTAAAGATTTACCTACCACATACCAATGATTTACTTGCAATTTTAAGGCTATTTTTTTCCATACTTTATACTTTGGAGTCTTTTTATCCAGTAGCAGTTATTGAATACCTTCAAGCATTATTAAACTCAAAAGGTCTTCAGTAGTTTTTACATCTTGGGGTTTGGGCTTACTTAAACACCATATTTCTATAACATTTCTACAACACAGAGAGAATATTATTCATATAATATCATATTTATAAAAATATTATAAATGTTAAGAACGTATATTGTATACTTAAGTTTTAATATTTTTGTATAGACCTATCTATATAGTAGCTTAAATTAGAAAAGTACTTAGATAAGTACTACTTACTTATATAAAAATAATATTTAAATAAAAATTATTAATCTGGGTAGTTATAAAATATGCTATTATGATTGGACCAAGCTTAAATTTAAAATATAAATAAATAACTATTGTTATGGTCCATTTATACATTTATACATTTGGAATATTTTTTTCTTTTTAATAAATAAATATAATAATTAATAGGTATTTAACATTTTTATTATGTACTAGTAGTTCCTATAATCCATATTTGTTTATTTAAGTTAAAATTACTACCTACCTATCTATTATACAATAAAATTGTATGTGAAATATAATATTAAATTATATTTTAATTTTAGGCAATCATTGTATTGAAGAAAATATAAACAATAATGGTATGATGGATGGTCCTTTAGAAGTAGATCAAAAACCCACAATAAATTCCTCGTTCTTATCTACACCAAGTACTATAAATAAAAAGGAACATGATGAAATTATATATAGTTCAACTCCAACTACATAATTTAGTTTTAACCAAAGTACTAGATGTGACTAGAATGTACTAGATACTAGTACATTTACAAATGTACCTTGTGGTAATTCCAGTAAAACAAATATTATTCTTAAATACTGTGATAAAATGAATGTCAATGAAAAGAAAAATATTGATGTTCTTTTGAACCGTGCAGTTTATTCTACAGCAGCTCTATTGAATTTGGTAGATAATTCTTATTGGATAGAATTTTTTAAAGCATTTTGCCCTGCATATAAACAGCTCACTAGTCATTTGGTTTCAAATAAACTTCTAGACGATGAATTCTCTTAAGTTAAAGATCATACCATAATTTGAATTGCTGGTTCGGATGCACTTGGTCTTATGTGTGATGGCTAGACTAATATTTGTAATGAAAGTATTATAAATTTTGTAGTTACAACTCCTAAACCAATTTTTTATTAATCATTACCTACTGGGGTTGATCGCCATACTGGGGAAAATATAGCTGAACACATTATTTCTGTAATTGAAGATATTGATCCACCTAAAGTATTTGTTGTTGTTACAGACAATGCTAAAAATATTAAAAAGGCTTGGACTCTTATAACTGAAAAGTATCCTCACATCACTTCGTAAAAATGTGTGCACATGGCCTAAATTTACTGACAAATTATATAATTAAAATGAATTCATTAAAAGAGATTATTAATGATGGCAAAGGTATAGTCAATAATATAGAAAGGGGCCACATAACTTGTGCATAAGATTCTCTTCTGGATAAGAGAAATGCAAAAAGTTCCACTTCTAGGGAACTTTCGTTAACCAATTGTTACTGGATGGGGATCAGTAGTGGTTTTTTTTTTAAATCACTGTTGGTTAACAAACAAATTATTCGCTCAATGAATGTCAATGGAATTGTTGAATATAAGACCTGAAGCCAAATGTAAAGAAAACTATAAGCAGTTAAAATTTCTGGAGAAATGTTGAATATTTCTATAGTCTAATGAATCAAGTATCAAAATTGATTACAAAAATTGAAAGTGATACATCACAACTAAGTATTGTACTTATAATGTTTATAGAATTAAAAAAATCATTTGAAGAGACATTTAAAATTAATAACATTTAAGATATGAAGAAAAACAAAATATTATGGATGATCTTGGTCAAAGAAAATAATTTTGTCAATCTAAAATCCATAAAGCTGCAAACATACTTGGCCCAAAATACTTTGGAAAATCTTTTGATTCAAATGACCATGATGAAGCAGATGAATTTATCTATCAGTTATCTTAACACTTGGATAATATAGAAATTAATGCAAGAAATGTAATTTCTGATTTTTTTAAAAATGTGCATCCCACCCTCTAATTTTAATTGCCACTCAGGTGATGTGCAATTTTTATTAACTATCATTTGAATACCTGGTAATACAATAGTTAAAAATTGTATGTTTTTTTTTTTGCAAGATGTTAAAAGTGCTCTTCAAAATCATTTGTTTAAAAAGCAAAGTAGAGCTACATTTGGAAAATTACATGCACTTTTTAACAAGAAAAGTAATTCTACACAAATTGCTGATATAATAAATGATAACTTTGGAGTATAGTTAAAGATCCTTAATAGTATAAGGTAGCACTCTCACTTTAATGCAATAAGATTCCTACTTACACACTGAAAATCTAGCTCTACTACATTTAATGCCATGTGTGATGAACTTAAAGTTGCCAGAATTAATAATAATGATATCGACTTGATTGAAGAATATTGTTTGGTTATAGAACCGCTTGCAATATCACTTGACATTCTACAAGTAACATTTTAATTATAATTATTATAATAATATCCATAACTCAAATGTTGAATTAGATATTCCTACTTATTAAATTATTACATTAATTACACAATAATTATACAGGTTGATGTATAAACATAGACCTTATACTCAGTATAAGGTCTATGTGTATAACTATTAAGGTTTTCAAATTTCATGAAAAATAAAATTAAATGTTTATTATATCTAAAAGTTTATAGTCGTCAACTACCAACCGAACATTTTTAAAAGTTGGTTTATTGTATGAAACAAACAAAATATATAACATATTTACATATAATTTAGAAGTTTTGAACAAATTTAAACTGTACACTTTATAATTACCTACTGAAAATACACTATTATTTCATTCATTGTTGAAATTGACTTCAACTTTATTTCAGACATCTTTTGGATCGCTGACGGTCCGCCTTTTTAACACGTTAATGCCCAGCCTTGCTCTTGTATAGTCTTATCGTTTATAGGAATTTGAAATAATTAATAACGAATTATACAGGGTGATTTTTTTATCATTGAACACTCGTTATTTCAAAAAATATTGACTTTTTTTCAAATTTTTTTTAAAAATAATTTTAGTCTCATGCTTTTCTACATTTGTATACATTTTAAATATTTTTTACCCTTTTATTTATTAGGTAAACCACCATCGACTTTTGATTTTCAAATGACAACCTATATTAATAATTGCATAAATTAATAAAGCTATTTTTTTCATGAATTTTCACGTTAAAATGTTCAACTTTCGTTAACTAGTTGACGAGTTATAGCTGCTCAAAGTTGGGTGGTTTTAGGTGTTATACATACATAGGTACTACATAATCAGCACCGTGTGAACAAGGATTTTTATTTGTAAAGACCAGTAACTCAGGTTCAACGATAAAAAAATCACCCTGTAGGTATATTATCATTATGACTTAGGACCGAAATACTATACCTCATTTTTTTTCGATAAATATTTCATAATTTTTAAACACAAAATTCAAGGTATCTTACTAAAATAATAATATAGTTTGACCTAACCTAACCGGGCGTCGCGCAACGCCCGATTGCGGCCAAAAGTACCCTTTTTACCTTTTTGCCCATCCCGATTGCGGGCCCGTACATAGTAGGTAGGAAATACTATTTACCTAATTGGTTATGAAAACTAAATAAATATTCCGATTGCGTCCAATACGCATACAGTCTTGTAAAAGATACTTTTAGAATTATGTTACTTAAATACAGATACAATTATACAATTAATATATCCATTCAGAAAGTATTTAAAAGACAAAATATACAAAATATACTTGCCATGTATTTAAATACTTTTTATACTGAAAAATGAAAAGAAATAAAACTTGTTCTGTAATAATTTCGAAAAACTTTATTATTTGGTAATTAAACTGCAGTTGTTTATAAAATCAGAAATTAATTTAATTATTTTACTAGGTGAGAAATTATTAATTATTAATTTTCTCATGTAGGTCCTCAGAAGTTGGTAGGTATATTATATTTTATAATAATCATAAACGAGACATTTATATGACGTATATCATATTATAATAATAAAAGTTTGAACGAAAATTGTATGTACCAATGTGTCTTTGGACGCAATCGCGGGATACTTATATTAGGGATAAAATACGACTACCTAAATTCGGGCCGCAATCGGGCAACTCCGACCTAACCCCCAAGGTTAATTTGAAATGCTAAATTTGAACTCTGTCGGTGCTGATAACACCTAATAAACACCCTTTTGCGCCCGCCTAGTAGGCCTATCGGTCTATATACCGTAAACCGTAGAAATCGTAACGATTACTGCTCTCTCGACCATCACACGGCATAGCCTGCATCTCGCGGCCATCGCCATATTATTATTATTATTATATTCTTTCGGCATTTTTCATTCATAATACAGCAGCCCTCAAGCATTGGTCGCTGGGCACGCGGCTCGCCACGCCCTCTCCATTATTATAGTCACTTCTCGCTTAAATAGTCTATAATATAGGTAGGTAGGTACTATAGCAAGAGGCGTAGAGTATTTGAGTACAAGTATTGTTTTTAATATCGGTATTCAAATACTTTTTTTCTTTTCGAGTAACATTTAAATCGGGACTTTCGTTTGAAATCAAAATTTTGTTTTACGTTTTTGCAATCTAAACGTTATACAATTTTGTGTTTATTATGTTAACGGTTTATCGCTAAAAATTAAATCTAATGTGGGGATTGATCGCTAAGACTGATTGTTAAATTACTTGAAATAAATATTTCCGCGAAACCATAAGACCTATATAATATTTAATAATACGTATATGGTATATAACTGATTTACGGTTATAATTGTACATACCATCCTAGGTAATTAGTAGGTATACCTATATGCCTATATATGGTACATATAATTTATAATATATTGTCAAATACCTACGTTTAGGGAAATAAAATAGTGTGTAGGTATATATTTGTATTATTTACATTATGTGTATAGGTACTATAGGTACTTACCACAAATTATACTCTGCATTTTTTTATTATGAAAGTTCAATCGTCGTTGGTTATAAATTAAATATAATTACGTAGGTACTATATTCAACCGTCTTCACCGGAACGTCCCATAACATTGTTTTCTTCGCCGTTTTTTTTTCAACTGCTTTTGAACAATTATAACTTATATTATTCATGATAATACGAGTATAATTGAATATATTATAGAATTGTTATTTATAAAATAATTAAGAATAATACATTATAAATAAGTTTAGACCATCGCATCTATCGGAAAAACCAAAATATATGTAAATATAAAATATGTAATAAAAAATTATTTAAAATACATATGCAAATTTTCGAAGTTAAATGCTCGACGGTTTGGTCTCAACGCAGATTTCTACCGACTGCAAAAGGAACGCTCGACTTCGGCAAATGTCATAGATTCAAATTTCATATTTAATCATTAAATATTTTTTAAAAAATATCATTTTCATGGATATATTATTGACAATTGTTTGTTTTTAAAATGTTAACCCATCTCGGCATTTAATGACTGCAGGTACCTATTATTTAATTATTTTGTCCACGTATACTTTTGGAAACACGAGATTACGATAAGATTATTTACAGTCGACAAAATATAAAATTGTATTCCTCAAAATTGTGCTAGTATGTAAGAAAAAAATGGAATGAGTGAGAAATATGTAAAAATATATTTTTTATGACGAAATATGTAATATCAAGTGTGGCTCATTTTATTACAAATCATTTGAAACGAATTTATCTCTTGCCTAAATGAAATTATTTAGTCTCAGTAAAAGTATGTATTTACATACAAATCGACAAACATACAAAAATATTGAATAATAAAGGTGATAGGTTAGGCCATCTTGTGGTACACCTGACGTAACATTTATAGTATCTGATTTATTAGCTAACAAATTGTAATCAATCTCTGAGGTAAGATTGAAACCAACTTAACAATGGATTTCCTACACCTAACTTATCCAAAATAAAAATCAATGTATTTTCATCTACAGTGTCAAAAGCTTTTGAAAGGTCCGTGTATAGATGACATCAACTTGGTGATGTAATTCAAATGCCTCCAAAACAAAAGTTGAGAAATCTGTCATATTAGTGGTGGTAGATCTTTTAGGCATAAATCCGTGTTGATCATTCGGTGATAGTATTGATATATATTACCTTTCAATTATCTCAAAACTATGAGTCCAACAACATTAACACATGTTTGATGTTCTCTAATAAGTGTAGCTTATAAATTATAATTAAGAATTGAAAAATTAAACAAGGTTTAATCCGTAAGTAATTTAATGGTGTAATCAAAAATTTTAAAAAATGTGTATTGACATGATTGTTTTTTATAGACATTTAAAATTTGAACGAAATTAGATATTTAAATGGAAAATAACTATAACTTATTTCTTTGTAATTTAAAAAAAAATTTTGTGGGTGTTTGAAACTTTTAAAGTATTTGTGATACACAATCAATGATATTTTCAAATTTTTTCGGCAAAAATTAATTCAGCCTACTGTATAATAATAGTAAAATGAATTACTAACATATATACTTAGAAACTCCGTAGGCTGATTGCTGATTGCTGAATGATTTTATAGATATCATTGAATTCAAATTTAATACATCCATTGCAGTGACACACTCGACACGTCCTACTGTACAGCAGAGCGGTACACTGCTCATACTCGCCGACCTCTGTTTGTATTAATTGAAAATAAATCATTGTATATGCATATCAGCAAAAAACAGTACTAAAAATCGAAATTACTTCAAATATGCAAATAAATAGCAAAATATATACAATTTCACATTTGGAGTCCTCGCACAGAACGGATTAGTAGCTCATATACTATGCTATTTTAATCCGTATCCTAGGATAGACTAAACATTTCGAAAAACTGTTATTTTATGTACATTCAATTATTATTTTTTTCAATACATTTTTATGTTGTGTTTGGCTATACAGAAAATTAATAAACTGACTGTTTTTATAGCTGTAGTCAAAGTCAATAACATAAAAGATTCGGTTTTTCTAATTATTTTCAAACGTTTAATAGTGTTTTATAATAATTGTATTGTTCAATTGTCTTAATAATTTCACCACTGACAAACAATGATGAAAACGATGAGAATATTAATGAAAAATGTGAGTGTTATTACCAAAAACTATAGAACATCTGCTATAAGTAAAATGGATAATTGTGAAGATATTGACGATATCGAACCAAATGCGGTTGATGAACCAGAAATCAAGTCTGAAAATGAAATAAAAGACTTGATTTCTTGTAAAAGAGAAGAATACGTACAGTTAATGATGACCGAGTCGGCCGAATGTAATGATTTGTGCAATGAAATTTTGAAATTGGAATCCAGATTGAGAGCATCGTATGGATTCAGCAGGGACGAAGATCTAACACGTTTTCCCGAAATCAAATTCGAAGAAGCTAAAATAGAGAATCCCCTCGACTAGACCGGAAAGACAAAAATTTTACAAACCGAAAAGCTACATAATATGTGATTGATGTCATAGTTTTGATACATGTATTATACGCATTACGTCTTAAACTGTTTAATCAAATCATTAAGCTATTGTTAAACATTGTTCAATGAATATAAGTTGTTGATTTTTAAAAAAATGTTAGTTTTGTCAAATCTTGTGTTAACCAGTGAAAATTAATTTAAAGTGTCTGGACTTAAAGACAATTTATCTGGACCTCAAAATACACCGGCAATATTAAAATGTAGAAAATGACGTAATAGTGCATCAGAAAAAGAAAATATTGATTCTGATAAAAAAAAAAAGTAAATTTTCTAATTCTGAAAGACCAAAAAGATGCCGAAAGCAAACGAGTAAGATTTAATTAATTAATTAATATTTATTTAATATTTAATACTAAACTTTTTATAACTATCAATATTATCTATAATTATGTGTGTATATGGTGTGTTTATTTAATTAATAAAAACAGTAAAAAAATGAAAAAGCAGATAAAAAGAAGATGAAATAAAAAAAAAACATTTGAAATTGAGTAAATAAAAAACACAATGCAGAAAAAAATAATTTCACCATACACGCATACCTAATTAATATAGATAACTTAGTATTAAATATTAAATTAATTGTTTAATATATTTAACATTTTAAAATAATATAGTTATTAAATCTTACTCGTTTGCTTACGGCATTTTCAATAACGCTATTCAACGTCATAATATAATATATTATGTTACAGACATTGCGGAATACAATTGCACATTAACTGGGCAATTTGAAACGCAAATACAAGCAAATCATTTTTTGTGCGATATAATTTTTTTTAATGTAGGTACCCATATCATATTTACTTATATTACAATTATAATTATTGCTGGGAATTTGATTTTAAAAAAAATCCCCGAAAACGCCCAAATAAAAATGATTTTATTCCCTAAAAATGTAACCTATAAATGCACCTATAAAATGCACTTAAATTTTTCAACAAATGTTTTTTTATTTAAATTTAATAAAAAGTTTCGCTGGACTGCACAATTTCTCATCTTCTGCGTGGACTTATAACATATAAAACAAGAATTATTAGATATGATTTTTTTTCCGTCGCAACTCGTAATCTCAATTTTTACGTTGTATACGGATCTGTTCGAAAAATTACAGCACTAATAATATTCGATTAGGTAAAATCCTTGTGGGCACGTTATAAAGTTATAATTTTTTCAACAAAAGCCTTAAAACACATTTTTAAAAAACAAATAAAATTACCTAAACATTAAAAAAAAAAAAAAAAACGTTTTATTCTGATTTGAAAATACACGAAATGTTTATGTTACACAAAACGAGCATCGCATATATATCTAGCTTTGGAAAACAATGCAAAGTGCATCATAATCAAAGCTTTACTTATAATTAATTATCTATATAGTATTGATTGCATAAACAATAATGAACATATAAATGGCACAACGACTTACAAAATAAACGAATAAGTCATTATTTATTATATATTATTATGCTATTGATATTATTTATTTTATTACAATGCCTACATATTATTTTGTTTTAGACTTTGCAATTCTAAAAGTCATTCGAGTCTATCGTGTAAAATTAAACAGGTTCTATATAATAATATATTATAATATAATTTAATAATATCAATATCATCATAATAATAATAATAACTTAACTTCGAGCCCGAATGGGTGGTCCCTCGACGAGTTACACCGAATTGATGAACTACCTATCGGCGAGGACAGCATAGAATTTTGGGCAGGTTGGGTTATGCGATGTAATAACCTAAAATCTAAATGTTACTATATTATGTTACTATATGTAAATATGTTAATATAAATGGTATTATTAAATATTTATTAAACCTTCCCGGGCAAACTCGCTCTGTTGTAATTTATGAAAAACTTGATGTAAATAATTTTAAGATTATTATAACCTATTGCTGCACAAGTAGATTTATATAAACATAGAGATTTAATTCCTGCAGCTGATCATGATTATAATTTTTTTTTTTTTTTTACTGAGATTTTAACTTTAAATTATTATATCTCGACAATTATGTACATTGATCTGAAAAACATGATTATAATACTAGATATAATAAGCAGGATGTTAATATGCGTTTATTGCAGAATTGGCGTAAAGTTTTTAGATAAAAAAAGTGTTCTGTCGTATATACCGGTCTTGATTCATGCCGTTTGTTAAATATTAATAATTTAAAATTATTCAAAACATATTTGAAATACTTAAACTCGTCTATGAGATAACGAATTTAAATAAAGGTTATAGACATTAATAAAAAATAAATAAAAATGTATTATGAACTTGTATAATATTATTATTAAGAAACATAAAATTGGTGTTTAAGTCTTTGTAATAGAACTGCCCCCCCCCCCGGCACAAGCTATGCTTTTAGCTGCAATATATTGTATTCCTGCACTGTAAATGTATATGTATAATTTTGTTTTGTTTTGTATTGTTGCAATAAAGGTATTATTATTATTATTAATGTACGCTTTTTACGCAGGTCATGCAATTGTTAGTAATTATTACAAAATACAATATTATACTGTATTTTATTTATTATTTGTATATTTACCCCCCCTATTTTACGGGCTATATAAATTGTAATCGTGTACATATTAACATATGAGGGCAACTGGTACATTTTGCTCTAGGTAGTTTGGGGGGGGGGGGGAATTGGTATAAAAAAAGTACTTTTGAGGGCAACTGGTACATGCAAACTGGTACATGTCCAATTTTAGGGCCGGTTAAAATCCTTAAACTCGGTCGGCCGATACCTTGCCCATCCGGAGCTGATAACTTATTTATTTATATTATTGCGTGTCGTTGTGCCATAAATATTGCAGGTTGTATATTATCATCATATCATTAATTTAAAAATAGGCGTATCATTGTTATGATTGTTATTAAGTATTCATATAATATAATCAAATCGAATAAAATTAACTATATCATTGTTTTTCAGAATATGTAATAAATAAGTAATATTAATAATATATTAAATACTTGTTTATTGTTTTTTCCATCAACAATCAAACAAACAAAATAACGGTTATTAAAATTAAAAATGTTTGATTTTAACTAAAAGCTTCACTAATAAAAAGATATTTACAGATTGTCATAAAAAACCAGTGTTCCAATCAAGATTGATTAAAGCATGCGATTTATGTTTTGTTAACATATATTATTCTTGGAAAATCAAAAACTTAATAGTCTAAATATCGTTTAATAATTATTATACAATTTATTATAATCGGTATATTAAGTTAAGCTAATGCGGAGAAGAGCCTCCCGACATAAAAACTTCGTACCTATATATTAAAAAACACAATATAATAATAATAACCTCGTTGGAAACGACAATATAATATTATAATGTATACCATAAATTATTATACGTGATGATTATAATAATAATAATCATTACAATTATATACATAATAAAAATACCACGTTTATGATTAGTATTGGCCAGACCACGGCATAATAATAAGTAGGGCCCGGATTTATATGCTCTAAAAACCTAAGAAATATGCACTATAAAATATGCATTTATGCTCTTATTTTATAGAATTATACCCTATAAAATAAAAAATATGCATTTAAAAACCTTATATAATATGCAAAAAAAAATCGTAAAATACAGAAATATGTAGTACATGTCAAAAAAGGACAAAATATGCAAAATAAAACTTTATATTTCGGGTATATAGATTACAAATCAAACTAGCAGCTTACCTAGCTACTTTTTGGATTATTCAGAAAAAATATGCAAATGCATATAAATCCGGGCCCTAATAATAAGTATATATAACATTATATGTATATGAA
Source organism: Neotoxoptera formosana (assembly GCA_022818045.1). Classification (NCBI taxonomy): domain Eukaryota; kingdom Metazoa; phylum Arthropoda; class Insecta; order Hemiptera; family Aphididae; genus Neotoxoptera; species Neotoxoptera formosana. The sequence continues at coordinate 760,966 of CM040630.1, forward strand.
TATTATCATATTTCCTTATGGACCTAAATTAACAATAATAATATAATTAAAAATCTGTTTTGTAAAAATCTAAGACCAATGAAAAAAATAGTACGTTTTGTATTTAATTCAACCGCATTGCCTGTCTTCGTAGGTACTATGAGAAATAGTGCAATATAATGGCCTACATTTTGGAAATAGCACGTTTTGAAAAAATTTGAGGACTTTGTACGTTTCGCTCTATTTTATCAAACGAAGAAACTATTTAATACGGGAAATACTATACGTTTTGACATAATTTGGAAATAGTTACTTTTGTTTTAATCTTCACTATGGAAATAGTGCATTCTGTCGTAATTCATGACCATATATTGGATTGGTAATAACAAAAAAAATAGCACGTTTAGACTAAATTTGATAGCACTAGTCGATTAGCTTTTTCTCTATACAAGAATCAATGTACCTATATAACTCAATTTTGTCAATTTTTGGAAATAGTACGTTTTGGATTGTCGCCGCTATCGATTATTTAAGTGTGTAATTTATTACTTTATTATTTTAATCTCAAAAAACTAAAACTAATTAATTTAATTAATTTAAATTTAAATTTTTGTAATTCATAATATTTAAATCACTGATTTGTATCGTATATAAGTATATAACGTCTTATTTCCAACAATACTTAGGTATATTACATTTTTTTTTTTTTTGATAATCGTTATTTCTATATTATTATTTGACCATAACGTGTATACAATTTCCAGGAACAATATGATCTTTTATATTAATATTTTACACCGTCACCGCACTTGATTATTATCAATTAAACATACAAGTATTTAACTAAAGGAACCAGCTATCTCGTTTATAACACACACGGGAACCTTATTTTAATTTTTTTCAAAATTTAGTACAGCAGTTGTCTGCACTCTGCATATATATAATAAGCTGTGTTAAATATTTGTTACTTGTTAGGTTATGAAATGATGTGAAAGTAAACAATTTTAGCGCATTCGAAAAAAATTAATTAAATCATATATTTACTTTAGAATATAATATGCACGTACTCGCACAGGTGTGAACACACACATACGAGCACGCATTGCAATTATTGTTTTCATTTGCATATTATTTCTATTTTTTTGTTTTTAAATAGCGTTACCTGAGGTAAGACAGAAAATAGTATCAGAGTCTTAATTCGATTTCGCGTATTTTTGCATATTTGGAACATTTATAATATTATAATGCCTGTTTTAGCTATTTTCAAAAATATAACGCCACATAATATGTTGGAAGAAAAAATTAGTTTAATATTATCGACTAAAAATTCGATTAAAATCGTTAATATATTATTACCTAAATAAAGATATAACAAACTTATATTTACTAAACTCGACTTCGATAACAAAACGCACCAATGTCAGTTTTCAACAGTTTTTTATTGCGCGACTACTTTAAATGTTTTTAATTAATTTACTAAAAATTATCTTATTTATTGTAGGATACATATTATTAATTTTCACTAATTAGGTAATATACGTTGTATTTTTTAATTATAATTAAAAAATGTTAAATGTTACTTTCTGTCAATAGTCAATATCTCATAATTTAAATTGCATTGTTTATATTTTATTTTGTATTTTTATTCACTATTTCTTTTTATAAATTATTTTGATTATAAATGTCTCAACATCACTTACATTACATTAATACCTATCCATTTTACCAATTATATTATTATCTGTATTATTGTATTATACCTACCTAAAATTAACAGTCATAACAAAATATTATATCATTGTGTACCCTAATGTCTTAATTGTAACCGCTTAAATAAATAAATAATTTAGTCATTTAGATTAAATGATATCAACCTTTTGTTTTTCCGTGTTTTATGATATTAGTACGTTTTGGAACGTTAACGTCAACTTGTCCACTGCAAAAGCTGTAATAGTGTAGGTAATCATGGAACCACAATAGTTGAAAATATGTACAACCAAAAAACTATAAGTAGTTGATGATTTTAAATTTTTGGCCAACAAAATTTCATAAATAAAAATGTCGAGTGAAACATTTTTTGTTTTTTGAAAAATTAGAAATCTCCGACAAAAAAAGGTCAACAAGTGGGTACCGCTTTCAAGTTGGTAATGACTAGGGCTAGGAAAATGAAGCACTAAAAACCTTCAATAAAGGAATTAAAAAATTGCCAATAATGCTACAAAAAAAAGCATTTTAACCAGGAAAATGCAACTAAAAAAGACTTGAACATTTTCAAGTTTAGCTGAAAAATATTTTTAATATCAAAAAATAATTTATTAAACACATTTTTATATGTTCACAAAAATTAATTCTTAGAACAACTAAGCGCAATTTATAAATATTGAAAAAAATTAACTAAAAACTGTTATTTTAGGTACCTGTTTATTCTATAAATATTCAATAAGACAATAATAAGATATTTTAATATCTCACAATCATATATCGACAATACTCCGTACACTAGCACTCGAATATAAGCCCCCATAGAAATTCCTATAATTAGTAAATGCTAAATAATATTATTGTAAATTTAGACATAGTAAACACTGTTCTAAAAATGTTGAATATGCGTATAATTAACAAAAACTAATTAAAAAGCTAATAAATTGACAAAAAAGTACCGAAAAAGCATTTATTTACAAATATTATAAGAAAAAGCAAAAAAATCAAAAACAAAATTGCATATTTGAACTCTGTGATGAATGAATCGAATTTTGTTTTTGATTAGCTATGTCCTGAAGTACTATGAAAGAAAATGCAAATGCTACAAAATCCTAGCCCTAGTAATGACAAATTAGAAAAGTTAAAAAACATGTAAGTCATGCACATAAATAAATAAAAAAATAAAATAAATATAAGGGGTGGCATGCAATTCATTCGAACGACCAACAATAAAAATTACAAATTTACAACAATATTCTATTAAAAACGTTAATTAATTAATCGAATTCGAATTATTAGAATTATTATACTTTTGCACAATATGTTTAGTGCATATTTCAATGACGAAAAGTGCACGAATGCATATTTCGCACGTTTTTAGTGCGTTTGATTACGGGCCCTATGGTTTTCGTATAGAAAAATATACAGTTCGAACGAAGACGGCGGTTGGCGGCTGGCGGCTGTGCCACTGTGGTAATAATAACAAAACGTTTTGTCGAATCGACAAAATCCTTCGACAAAACGCAGGCTGAGTACCAGGGGCGCACGCACCGGTCGTCCGGTTTCCGCGGCGGCGGCGGCAGATGCGACGCGACTGGTAATAATGACAAGACGTTTTGTTGAATCTACCAAAATACTCCGACAAAACAGAGGCCGAGTACCAGGGGCGCACGCACTCGTCGTTCGGTTCCAGCGGCGGCGTCGCGGTCTGTTGTCGGCACTCGGCGGCGGCCGGCAATGTCGTAGACGCTCGGGCGCGGCGATCACATCATGCGGTCCTGATACATTGAATTCGCATTTTACCCGAAATCTTCCGAATCACAACCTTTTCGGTCGACCTTCCATGTCCACAGTGTGTGTGTGTCCACAGTGTGTCTACTGACGTCGCACTCGGTTCAAACCGTCTCGTGACCGCGTCTGGTTTCGAACGGTTTGGGGATTTGAATTTCTAAACGGTGGAAAAGTCTCGAAAAGTATGAGCTATTCGAAGAGATGTTTTCAGAAGATGTCCGACGATCGTTGTTGACACGTATTTATTTATTTAATATTTACGTCTGTTTTGGACTTCTGGTAGACCACACACGGACGGGACCACAACCACGTTCACAGCGCGTCACGGCTAGCAAGCGGCTAGGTACGTAGTGTGTCGGCACAATAATACAATTTTATTATCGTAATTTCGATACACACTACGACACTACGTCTTATCCCCGTTTGACTTATCGCTGATTCCAGGAGATTTTCGGGATTTCCGGGTCTTATCGACGAGACTGGCTTAGACGTTTTACGTTTTACGTTTTTTGTCGGTCGGTTTATATTGTTACAAAAAATTACAAATGTATTTTACTGCCAAGTATCCTTAAAAAGACCGAACGAGGAAGGTGAAAAACAACAGTTGGTAATGAGATAACCGATATTCATGTTTGTACCCACTACCCACGTATAGATGTAAGTATTACACTATTACCTAATGCATTCAGCATTGCACTTTTTAGTCAATTGCAGCTTCTACAGTCTGTATACATTTATCTACCTACTCCTTAACATATTTGCTTCTGATGCTTGAATCACTATTCATACAGCAATAGCAGACCGTATACAAAATGTTGAAAAACAATTTTGATTAGTGTAGAAAGTATTTTACTTTAATTTTATTTTTAAGAGGACGCCACACCCGCATGTGTTGTCTCCGTCTTACAAGTGCGTAACATAGCAAATTTTACGCTCAGCAGATCACGCGAAGCTCCGTGAATTTAAAATTTAGAGTGAACTGACCTCTTATAAAAATTAAAGATAACATTATTATAGAGGGTTTCTCGTAGGCTTTTTATTATATTTTAGTTTTAAAGAGAGTTATGAGTATTTTAAGATATACTAACAATTTACAATTTTAAAATACTCATAACTCTCTTTAAAATTAAAATATAATAAAAAGCCTACGAGAAGCCCTCGATAATAATGTTACCTTTAATTTTTATAAGAGGTCAATTCACTCTAAATTTTAAATTCACGGATCTTCGCGTGATCTGCTGAGCGTAAAATTTGCTATATTACGCACTTGTAAGACGAAGACAACACATGCGGGTAACATACTAAATTTACGCGCAGCAGTTCACGTTTTATGCCGTTAGCTTAAAAATTAGAGTGAATCGACCTATTATAAAAGTTGATGGTAAAATCTTTATCTGTGTTTTGTTGGAAATCTTTTTACTATAATTCAGTTTTTAAGTGAGTTATGAGCATTTTTAATTTACATTTATTATAACACACATAACTCACTTAAAAACTGAATTATAGTAAAAAGATTTCCAACAAAACACAGATAAAGTTTTTACCATCAACTTTTATAATAGGTCGATTCACTCTAACTTTTAAGCTAACGGCATAAAACGTGAACTGCTGAGCGTAAATTTGGTATGTTACACGTTTGTAAGACGGAGACAACACATGCAGGTGTGGCGTCCTCTTAATGCGACGAAAAATGCGGTAATGCCTATGTGATAAAATTTTCATTTTTTTTTTCTATAAAGAACTAGCTGATCCGGTGCACTTTGTTGCCCATTAAAAAATAAATAATGCCAACTCTATATGAATAATATTATATCTTATTCCTATAATATAACGGTTAAAATATAGTAATAGTAATATCGTTACAATATTCGATTTGATCATTATGTATTTTTATTCGTCAAAATTCACTAATCCGATTAAAACTTTGAGTGCCATAGACGCGCGTGCCATGGAAACAATTAAATAAAAATAAACAAAAATATCAAAGAAACGTTTTTCTGTTCTTTCAGTGATAATAAATAATAATTACTTTCGCACTAATTATTATTACATCTCATTATTATTATTATTATTATTATAAACCAATAGCAACCATTTATAAACAAATATTTCCATCGTAAATCTCAAAATCCTCGTAACATAGGTACTCAGCAATTATAAAAAAAACTTTATTTTACGTGAATGCGTTTTATCTATTTCTCGAGTGGGTTTGAGAGAGAAAACAAATATTATGCGCTAATAAATATCCTCTTGAAAAAAAAATTTAATTTCCATTATAAATATATTTATATTTTATAATTTTTTATTCTAATAATTATCTAGATAAAATTTTGCCCAACTCTGCTGCAGGCTGCAGCCGTCCTAAAGAAGACTTTAGTAGTTTTTGATAATTCTGTTTTCATAAATATAATATTTTTCAAAGTAAAATCCATAAGTTTCTTATAGAAATATACCCGATGAATGCGTAATGGAACTAATTTTTTTTCACCAAGAATCATTGTCTTGATATTTATACTAAGTAAGTTATTAATTATGACAACCTGCAGTTTCCTAAACAATACAAAGCAGTAAATATAGATTACGCGGAAGTGCTAAGTATAAAAACGCCGTATTTCAAATAAGACAATCTTTCTTAGCAGACTGCAGTGGTTAAGTCGTTTTTGCTAAGCACCGATTATTTTTGTATTACAATTTCGGCAATATTGTTTTCTTATAAACATACATATTTTCTGGACAAATAATCATAGTTACAGCATATTTTTTGTTTAGAAAAAAACATGTAAAACCATAATACTAAAAGTTATACAGTACTATCTTATTTTTTCTTCGATTTATGGCGTTTTTTCTTAGTATAGGTACACCTATTTACACCGTTCAACAGGACAGCTATATATAGTATTTTATAAAATTAAAATTATTACATTGTTTTAGGCAAAAATATAATCTTAAAACGCCTAATTATATTTGTTTATAATTTAGATTTCGATAATGAGTGTCTATAATCCTAACTTTATTTTTATTTATAAAGTAGATAAAAAAATTAGTACATTATATTGAATCTAGAAACCACAAGTCGAATTAATATATTGTTACTTACACGGCGGCGTCCATCGGACGAGTATATCAATAGACATTCTGTCGTAAATATATACTCGACTGTTATAAGACCGCGGGTTATTTTATTTTTCTATTTATTTATTTCGAATATGCAAAGTCAAACAGATACATATACAGGGTGATTTTTTAAGCATGCTCGCCCCATTTTTATGCACATATTTTTAAATTTCGATTTTTGGAATTTTTGAGTGTAGTTAAATTTGATATTTTCGAGTAGGTACATAGATTTTTCGCAACATTTAAGGAGTATTCTCGCTGTGGCTATACCGACATTGGTTTTTCAAATGACAACCTATATGTGTTTTAAAACAAAATCTATGTACTCGAAAATATCGAATTTAACTACACTTAAAAATTCCAAAAATCAGAATTTAAATACATAAAAATGGGGGTGAGCAAAATCACCCTGTGTATAGATACTGATGCGTACAGTGTACACGCAATAGCGATCTACTGCGAGACCTATACGATTCAGTGACCGAAAGATTTACATATATACACAAAAACACGAACCGAATAACGGTCTCGAATAACGATTTTTTTATTCTTGCGAATTGAAATATATCAAAGAAAAATAAAAAAGAACGGAGGACCCGTTTATCGCCAATCGTTCGAACCACACGGTCCACACGACGTCGACGATCAGCTGGACGAGGGAAATCGCCAATGTGGTCATGCGGAACAGCATCACCGTGAATAACACTACAAAAGTCGTGGCCAGCCGTACGAGTTCCACCAACATCTGAGAGGAAGTCATGTGGTCCTGCGAAAATTCGAATCGTTATAAATTAAATTAAAAGTCTTAAAATCGTACCGTCTATATTATTATCAGGGCTCGTAAATATGTGAATAGTCTTATTTTGCATGTTTTTGCATGTTATTTAGAGGTTTTTTGCCCATTCGCATAGTCGGAAATTTGGTGAAATTACTAGGGGGGGGGGGGGGCTGAGCATTATATTTCTCATTGCACCTATATAGGCACTATTGCACTAATGTACTAGAGTCGCTCACAATTATTTATTTCAACAAGACAGTTTACAAAGTTTGACATACTAAACAATTAATACAGTGCAAAAACAATAATGTGCCTTACTTTGAACATTTATTTCTAAACAGAAACAACCAATGCGGGTGTTAGGTATTACTTGTTAGTTATTATTAATATTACATTAATTACGATCTTTCCAAGTTATGACAATTGACAATAAGTTTGTAAAATCTTACGAATTTAATTTAGTTTTTATCATAGAATATTTTTTTATCGTTTATTTTTTAATCCAGATTTTAAAAATGCATTTTTCAATTATACTAATTATTGTATATTTAGTCACATTAAAATTGTGATGGCCAGAGGGGGCTAAGACCTGTACTTTAAACTTCTGGGGGGACTTAGTCCCCTCTAGCCCCCCCCCCGATTGGCGCCTATGACCATTCGGCATATTATTTAAGCATATATTTTCTATTTTATCGAGCATATTATACTTGATTTTGATATTCCTATTCATATTATTATATCAATATGCATTTTTTTTATGGAAATACTATGAAAGAATCAACATTTGACGAAAAAAAACGCGATCGTTTATAGTTTTTCATTATAAAATTAATATTTTATATATTTATATGAAACACGTTTGGGAATTCGGTCGCAACATAAAATGATAAAATTAAATAGCTATAATATAGTATATAGTATATAATTACTTCATTCCGTTTATCAATGTTTCAGTCTAAAAATAATATAATATATAAAATTAAAAATTAAAAATAGAAATTTTCAAAAATTGCTTATGATTTTTTTAAGCTCATAATTTTAGATATTTAGTGCATATTTTTTAACTTTTCAAGGCATATTTCAATAATTCAATGCATATTTTGTCAATTTTGAGTGCATAAATGCATGTTTATTTATTATTATTGTGTCTCACCACTCTCACACACACATCGTAAACTGTTCACTAATATTATTATATTACTTGGCCTGGTACGACTCACGTTTATTCTGGGCCGGTGAATGTGAATGAAAATTTTCCTCCTCGAATAGTCCACCGAGGGGAACATATTATTGTTATTGTTCTGCATTGTGCTGTGCGTAGTTTTTACGAAACGACTCAACTAACAACGGCTATTGCAGGAAACGACTAATGTGCCAATAAATTATATTTCAGGATTTTATACGATATTAAAACAAATTTTTTCTTGTGTTTGGATCCACGGACGACGGCTCGGCTGATTTGATTACAAGCCAGAAAAGTGTTTTTATTTTTTTTTTTAAACGTTTTCACGTAGGAGACGATCAAAATATTATAATAAAGGCCACTCTATATTATTATAATATTATATCGTCGATTATAATATGTATTATAAACCATAGATTGCTCGCCGAGCGATTTTTCAGTGGCGGCGGCCGCTATGAAGCGCTCCGGTCGCCTGCCGCCGCCGGGCGTAGTTCCTATTCCCCAAAATTTTTAAAATATCATAATAATTTTGTGGCTGTGTGACACAAGCGCCAAAGGTACATATCGTTTGATTTTTTCGATTTTTTTTAAAATAAAAACCTACAAATAATAATAATTTTATTAAATCGGTTGATTTTTTAATCCAACTTTTTTAACATAATATTCTATACGATTTGTTTCACCATCTTGGTATTTTATTATATATATCTTATTATTCCATTGTCGATTAAGATTAAACGTTTGGAGTTTTTGAACGATTCAGTTCTAAATTTAATATCTGTTAAGCCGGGGGCCGTAGCTAGGCACTGGCAAGAGGGCATTTGCCATGGGCGCAATTTCATCGAGTTGCAGACTTAATTATTCAAATATGACAATAATTTACAAAAAATTAAAATTAAAATCCGTCGTTTATTTTTAGCGTAATCGCAACACGTTTATCGTCGTGCAATCGCAGCATATTGTTGGTTGGTCGAAAAAAGTTTGGCTGGCCAAATATCATTTGGTGTCTGGTGATGTTATAGATGACTTTTCGGCAATATAGCAAGTAAAGTTAAATTTTAAAAAGTTTTTGTTAATTAATAATAAAGTAGGGTCAAGTGGGGTAAATGGAAATTGGGGCAATAGGAAAAAAATATTATGTAAAATAAATTATTAGTGATAATATAACCTATAAGTTAAACATTTTTATATTTAATAAGATAAAAAGATTTTTTTTTAGTTTGTTATTATTATTTAACAGTTATAATAAATAATAAAGCAATTTTTATAACAATAAAATAAAATAAAAATGTACTTGTATACTAAAACCAACACAACGTTTTTTTTAAAATAATGATCATGGTAGTTGAAAATAAAATTGCACGAGAGGGGAGCAAATTTGGTATTTTTGACAGGGGTGCTACTTGGCGCTTTCATACGCGATAAGACTTTTTTTTTCTTATCTCATTTTGGCGCTTTTGTCTTCCACCGATAATATTGTAATATATTGTTAACTCATCTAGATCGATTAAAAAAAAATACTTACACAAAGAAAGTAAATTATTGTACACTTATTGCCCTTCCGGAGAAATGTACCTGGGCCCTGGGGTCTTTTATAAGAGCCAGACTGGCACTGCCAAAGTCCTGGTCTATTTATACATAATATGACGGTATAAATATAATATAATAGCAGATATTAACATCGATTATAGTATAATAATAAATTATATTAATGCGAAGACTATTCTCGTACTGTAGAACATTTCCCTCTATCAGTTGAAAAAAAAAAATTTGATCGATTCTAAAGGTCGGGATTATTGGTTGCGATCGCAATTTAAACGTACTTATATCATAATATTGTTGAACATCATCCAGTATCCACGATAACACCTGAAAATAATAATGTTTTAAAAACATAATTTTCTCAGAATTTATATAGATATGCTGTTTGTCGGGATCATTATTCCCTTTAAGGTAGTGTGTTTTTGAAGACAAAATGGCATCAGCACCGGGCTCCTTGGGGGGGGGGGGGGAGGGGCAATATTTAGGCAATATGCACTTTCGTTACTGCCACCAGGGGCGTCATTTCAACTTTTTTATTGTTGGTGCCAACATTTTTGCAAGCCATTTCAAATCATTACCAGGCCACATAGAAAACTTGTTTTTTTAAGGGGGGGGGGCAGTCAAGTGGGACAAAAACTTTAGAATATTTGTATAATTTATTTAGTATAATGTCACTTATATTAGTATATAAATATTACAATATTGTTATTTGTTACTATTTTTTCCGAACTAAGTGTAAGGTACTTTTAATGTATTGATATTTATATTATGGATACCAGTTATGTGGTATTTACACTTGGTAAATACATTTATGGGTATAAAACACCTTGATAATAAAATACTTAACGAAATATATAATAAAGCTAGCTTAATAAAACCTACAATTTATTTTATGGGTACCCTTGCTCACAATGGCACAATATACCTACAGATATACAGTCCACTTATTCATACTTCTACATTTTTCCATTTGAAATTTGAATTTAACAACTTAAATATTATCTATGCACTCGTTCTTATAATATAATATAATTATATTTTTGTTATTATTTTATCAATTTTAATATTGTCGGAACACAATTACCACATGTCCACATCCAACATTTTTGGAAATAAAACACATTACCTAGTACAATACCTTTTTTTTTTTAAATACTGAAAAAATATAAAATATATAATATAATATAAGACACTTTGGTATATCGGCGCTTATATTTTTGGCAGGCCAAATAAAAAAGTTTGTGCAAATGTACACCCTGCACCCCCCCCCCAAATGACGCCCCTGACTGCCACCCGTGGCCTTTGCTTTAGTCGTCAATGACGATTGGCGTGGATAGTGTGGTTGTAAAGCCTGATTTTTTTTTATCAAAACACACCTTACAGGAAAAACTCACACGCCTCGTCAAGTGGTCTGGTTTAATTTTTTTTTGACGGAAGAGAAGACAGTTTAAGAAGACAATTTTTACAGGGCGCAATGAACTTTGATTTTTGATTTCGTAGCTTAAAAAAAAATATATACAAAAAACAAAAGTTTGGAAAAATTGCTAATTTTCAAAACCGTATTATTATAATATGGTTTCGAAATAGAATTTTGAAAATCCAAATGCAATACGCTCTGTAAAAAATGTTTTTATTTTAAGCAACCAAAAAAAAAATTTGAAATCGGTACACTTATATTTGCTCACGCCTTGTGAGAGTTTTTACTGTAAGACATAATAATTTTGAGCAAAAAAACAGGTCACGTGCAGACTCTCACCACATATGACATAACGTTAAGCTCCTCGTAATATTCATAATTTTTGATTTTCTTTTGACGATCGCAATTTAAACGTACTAATATCATAATATTGTTGAACATCATCCAGTATCCACGATAACACCTGAAAATAATAATGTTTTAAAAACATAATTTTCTTAGATTTTAATCTGCTGTTGTCGGACAGACAATCCTCTGTACGTTCCTCAGACACATTACTGATTTTTGGAGCTGTATGTTATATCACGCTTATAGTTTGTGATTAATGAGATCAATATTACTTCGGTTACTTAAAAATGTTTGGCTACATATAGCAGTATTCGTACCTGTAAATGCATAACACATATTTTGGGCAAGTACTTACAAGTGATGTAAAATTTCATAAATTCAATTTTGAAATATTATATTATGTAGATTGTAGGTATTATAAGAATTAAATATTTTAATAAGACTTTAATTTATTTATTGGTATTGGAAATTGCCACATTGGTATAGTAAAAATTAAAAATATTTTTTTATTTAAAATGCTTTTTATCGGTATTTGGCTCAATTAATTTATATATTCTTTATTTTTATTACCTATGAACATTTTTCAGGAAATTTTCTATCACTAGTAGTTAGTACTTACATAAATATAATATACTCTAGTATATTTATATCGATAACTGGTATCATTATTTACTGATAAATATATGAAACAATAAATTATATTATAATAAATATTTACTGATATTAGTACCTATACACCATATTATACTAAAAATCAAAGTAAATAATGTGTAAAAATATATACATAACATATAAAAAACAAAATAAATAATAATTTTAAGACTATGGCAAGTGATTAAATCAAACATTTATTTACTAAAATATTTTTGGGAAACTAAAAAGAGCCCACTTCCTCGTGGTGTCTCCCAGATAACGCTAATAGGCTCTGGAAATTTAAAATTGATAAAACTAATTATTATTCCAATTTAATATGTGTTATTATATAATTGTCTAGGTTCGTCCAAAAGTCAAATTAATTTGTACCCAAACGTGTTACTTCCCTTTTAAAAACTTTATGAATTCGGCAGTGAAAATCTTCATTGTTGAAAGTTTAAAACAAGGTTTCTCGTGGGTAGTCCATACGACCATACTGTAACCAAAAAATCTAAAAAATATGTAAGCAAATTTTTTTTATAGACATTGTAACCTACAATTGGACGAAATTAGACATTTAAATAAAAATAAAAATTGTATTTCTTTTGTTGTAATGTAAAAATATCATTCACGGTTACTTAAAGTATGTTATTTTATTTTATACACATAAAGACATTTTCAAAATGTAATTTTTCGGTCACAATTAATTTAAACTATTCTGTTTTATTATTTTAAACAATATTGAATGTACAACTCAATATTATTAAGTATTTGATGTATTTATTGTTATTATTGAGATTTATGTTTTTTTTAAAACTTTTTTTCAGTTCAATAAAATGACAAAATGCCAACCAGTTTTTTCTTCATATTTAAATATAATGCACTTATTTTTCCATATTTTGCCTGCTTTAGCTCCTATAACTTCCTAATAATAAGTTATGCCTAAGTAATAATTAGGTAATGAATAATTGTGTAATTTCATATTCTCAGAATATAATATGTATTTAAATACATAGAGATTATGGATATTAAATAGAACAGTTATAGAGGTAACCATTGTTGAGAAAAGAAAAAGAAAACTCTACTTTACCCATCATCCCATTCAAGTTTGTATACTTATTATTACTAGTTAATAGTTATTATATTTTTCTAATAATTAAAAAAATGCATTATTATTATTAAAGAAAGTACCTAATTGTCTATAAATTATGTTGAGTTTCTTTTTTTCCCTTTTTAACTTGTAAAAAAATAAAAGTAAGTTTTAACTTACATTTTTTTATACTAACTTAACTTGACAAGTAAAAAAAATTGTTAACTTAGGTAGCCTTGGTTATCACACTTACCTGGCTAACTACACTAAATGTGCAAATATTTGTTAATGTGTAGCCTATATTTTAATTATATTTTTTTTAAACTTCGAAACAGAAAGTTAAAGAACTCTTACATAGCACATCAATATAGATAATCAGATATTTAGTTTAAAAATCTACTAAAACTTAATTTTAATAGCCAACCATAAGATAAATTTAAATTTGGTTAGTTATAATTTTGCAAATGTTTAGTACAATTTTTTATAAAAATTCATTCATGCAATCTGGAATAGGAAAAAGTGTACTTATTAAATTAAAATAAAAAAAACATTAAATATTTTCAAAATCAAATTTAGTGTATTAAAATCAAAGACAAAGTAAACTAAATCAAAATCAGCTTGTGTTTAACATGAACAGCAGTCGATAAATCCTTATAACTATCACATTACTTATCTACTGAAGCAAATAAGATTTATATTGTTTATAATATGTAAAAACCCCTAAGTCATTTTTTTTAAATTTAAAATGAAATAACATTGGTTTAATGTTATTAATGACCAAACACTTATAAAAACAATCGACTTTAATACAGTACAAAATGGGACGTGGGTCAAAAATAAAATCAATTAAAACAAAATCTCACTACAGATTATCATATTAACAGTGGAAATTAAAAATAAATTAAAATTAAACAATGTCATTCTATTTAATGAAAATACTCAGATATGAATAAATAAAATGAATATAAAATAAAGCTACTAATAGAAATTCTGTGTAAGAACAAATTAAATTAAATATTTAAGTGTTAAAATCGTTCAATTACAAATTAATAACATTAAGATTTATTTTAGTTTTAAATTTATATAGTTCAACATTTTGTTGCACCTAAGATTTTATACAAATTCAATTAATAAAATAACAATACATATTGGAAAGACGAGGGATTCTTCTTTAAATAATTATAATTTATATTATAAATAATTAAGTCTTTTTCATGAACAATACATTATTTTCTCAAAATGTTGCATTTTTAAATTATATTTATACAATTGGTTACTTAATTTTTAACTTTTCAATAAACATTTTCATGTATTCAATTTCTTTGGTAATTTTCAAAAACAAAATAGTATAATATATAAATAAATAATAAACAAAAACAATTATCTATTATAATAGTACACTATTGTAATCTTTACAAATAGATTTACAAATTAAACAAAACAATGTTTAAAATAATTACAAAGTTTTATACTTTATATTACTAATCCTATTTACATTATTGAAAATAACTCGTTTTATTGAGTTCTCAAAAAAAATAAATATATATATATAATATATTTATTGAATTGCATATTTGACTGAATTTCTATCTGAATAGTATATATTTATTTGTTTTAAATATAACAAATATTTGTACATGATTATGATAACAATTAAGTACATTATCTGGTAAGCAAATATTTTGTACAGATAAATATTATGTTTTAATAAACTATGTACTTCATTATATTTATTAATGTAAATACAAATCTCTAACTCCATTGAAAATATTGTAAGTTATAATGATATTAATAGAATCACAAAATAAATTCACCAGAGAATGTATAATAAAACAATTGGATGATAATTAAGTCAAATTGCCCTCAAAACCAGAAAAAATAATATAAACACAATTTATATATATTATATGGTTGGTGTGTATATAATATAACAAATTAGTTTAAAGTAAGAACAATAAAATAATGAATAAAAATATTTTTTTAATAACTGTAAAATAAATTTGAACCAGATGATGCTATTACAAGTTTGCTATTTAAAAGTATGAATAATACATAGTACATTTTATTAAACTTGGAAAAAAATTTTTAACATGTAAGAAAAAGGGTACAAGTAAAATATTTTGAAAACCAATTCTTTTATTTAGTTTAACGTTTAATTTTCAAAAGTTTTTTTAGTCATAAAATATTGGTTTACATTTTTCAAACTAAGTTAAAATGCATATATTTTTTTTATAAATGAATACAATTATATATTGATGTATATTATTACATACATGTAACTAAAATAAAATTTGTATCTTAATGGAAATTAAAAAAAAAAAATGTCTTTATACCCTTTACATGACAATCTAAGGAAAAACAAATCAAAATATCTCTTATTGTTCTATAATAAAAAAAATTATAATTTGAATTTTAACCATACATTTAAAGTATTTTTTATACTTTTTAATACACAAGTAAACAAGATAAACATCAGACTTGTATTTAAAAAATATATCATATATAATACTAAATTATTAATGTTTATATACAATGCTACTCGTTACAAATTATTGTATGATAATAAAATATTTGATCATACATAAGAATGATTATTTTTTAATATTTAATTAGGTATTCAATTTATGATATAAATAATTAAATCAAATAGGGTCGGATGTATCTATGTAAATATAGAAATTCAAATAACAAAAAAAAAAAGTGTAATAAAAAATAATTTTTAACACTTTTTAAAAAACAAATACAATTTGGTTTGAAAAACAATTTTAAAAATGGGTAAGATAATTTATAGTAACAAGCAGAACCAAACTGAGTGTAAATAATGGCAATACTCAATGACATTGTACAATTTTGATTTTTTTTTAAGTATGAACATTATATACATAAATATATATTCTTATTATAAGTTAACAACGACTACATATTTTTCCGATTTTTGTGCTAGATAAACATCCAGCGTTAGCAATGGTAACTTAAAGAAGCATTTAATAAATAACATATTTGAATACTTAAACTCTGAAATTCAATCAAGTAGTTTTTCTAGAAACTCTCCTGAGGGATGCTCTCTTTGATGTTACCTTATAAGGTGGAATATCTAGCTGCGGAGATTTGTTTGATACTTGCTGATTATTTTTGACATTATTGTTTTTTAGACGACTCGAAATTCTTCTATTGTTACATTCTTTCTTTTCAACTATTGGCGGCTTTTGTTCAGGTGTCTGGGTCTTTATGTTATTTAGCTTAGGGAGTTCTGATTTTTCTTCATTTTCTTCTGACGTGCGACCTCTATACATACGTTTTATTACTTGAGATTCAATAAATCCATCTTCTTCAACATTTTTGCGTTTACTTTTACGAAAGTTATAATGCGGTGTGCCACTGCTAATTGTTGAAGTACTGTCCTCGGACATACACGTTTCTGAATCCATAGCAGTAGTATTTGATGGCGATTCTGGACATGAATCAATTTGTTCAATTGAATCTAAAGCAGTCTTGATGCCATTTATAAATGGTTTTGTCTCACTATCATTAGAGTCTTGATTCATTTCATTATACAAAGCTTGTTTTAAAAATGATACTTTTGTTTTGTTTTTCTTACAAACAACACTTGTCTGTTCCACACCAACTGGAATAACTGTAGTAGTAGTTGTATGAGACAAGACTGATTTACGCCTAGCTTGTAAAGCATTAGTATCATTTGACTTAGATGTAGATGCTTGTAATAGGCAGAGTGTAGGACTTACAGATTTGTCTAAATCATTTAATATGGCTACTTCAGGAAATAGTTCGTTAGTGCTTGGCTTATCAACACCAAGACCATCAATATCTTCATACAAATCATACTCTTTAGGTGTTTCAACGTTATTGTCAAACTTTTTACATTGCTCAAATACAAATATTTTCAAATCTTTAAAAGTTTTTATTTTGGTACGTTGAAATGATTCTTGTAATCGTTTTAAGTTTTCACCTTCCAACATTTTTTCAGTTCCTGGTAGCATTATTTTGGATAAACAATTAATCCAATTCTTTGCTGATTTGTCGTTTTTTAAACGGAGTGTCAATGATCCAATTTTTGTATTAGTACTGGTGGCAGATTGATTATCTAGCATATTATACACGGTATTACTTAATGTGTTTTCGTTTTCATTTTCTGATTCACATTCCGTCTTAACAGCTTTTGGTGATAATTCGGCTTTTTGTTTATCTGAGAACAGAACAAATACAAAATGTAATTTATCAATAACAATTTGAAGTTGTTATACTTGGTAAAAAAAAGTATTTATTTAATTATAATATGAATGAAAACAGAGATATGTCATTATAGTTGTTTAATGTTTAGATAGATGAATTATTACAATAAAAGACTATTTTTTTTTTGTTAGTTTATAAATTAAAATCATAAAAAATGATGCGACAAAAATGTTATGGAAACAAAAATTTAAAATATATTAATTGCTTTAACCACATTCGACCTGAATATTATTTTTGTCCAAATAAATCAATCAGGAGCTTCTACTAAAAAAATTAAAAATTAATCAAAAAATGTGTTATATTATGTTATTATTACTAAAAAAAAATAAGAATATTAGCTATTAGTATATACTTTTTATATTTATATTAATTGTAATTAATGTAATAATAAATAACTGATCTAATATAAATTATTTTATATTTTGTGTAGTAATATTGAATTATAATTTTTATTATTTGCACTTGTTTCATAAAATTATACAAAATATGAAAATATAAAAATTATAAATCTATTTAATAACTATTTATATATACATAAAATTCAAAATAATTTTACTCTTATTATTAGTGTATTAGGAAAAGAAGTCTAAACTTGAATATATTATTACTATTAATACCATATACTACTTTCAACTAATAATACTATTCATTATATTCCAGTGTACATTCATTTAGAATTACTTATAGTTATATATAAAGCCCGGATTTGTATGCATTTACATATTTATAATGAGTGTATGCATGTAGTTCGATGGGAGTAAGAAATGTGAACGATTTGTATAACAGATAATGCATGGATAAAAGTTTATTTTGCATATAAATGCATATTTTAGGGATGATGGCATATTTAAAAATGTTTGCATATTCAAGCATATTTTGTACAAAAATCTATTAATTCAATTATTTTATTTCTATTTTGCCGTAGAAACCAGATTATGATTTATGAGTTCATTACGTATTGTTGGGAAAGAAATGTTATTCTTCGTATGTTATATTTTCGGATAGTTTGATGTTCAAATTAAATCTCGTTTATTGAGAAAGCGTTCATCGGCAACAATGCTGACAGGTATTTTTTAAATTCCCATTTAAAAATGATATTTTTAGTCTTAAATTTTGTAGCGTGTTGTCGCTGTTGCTTCTACAGTAATACTTAAAAGTACATAATTTCGTGATCCGCATTCAGTAAAATTGTAAATTTTAAAATGACGAAAAGT
This sequence comes from Neotoxoptera formosana, assembly GCA_022818045.1. Classification (NCBI taxonomy): domain Eukaryota; kingdom Metazoa; phylum Arthropoda; class Insecta; order Hemiptera; family Aphididae; genus Neotoxoptera; species Neotoxoptera formosana. Next base: position 780,007 of record CM040630.1, read on the forward strand.
CAAAGCAGTATTCAAACATTATTAAAACAATGGATTGCACTTTATAATAAAACAGACCAAACTATTTTTATCGCGGACGGTTCTGTAGTGTTTTGTCAATAATTGTTTTTATAAAATTTCTTCATTTTGTATTTTTTTTATAAATATTTAACAAAGAAATGGTGCAAGAGAATGGTATGGAGTTCAATACATTTTTTATTTTTTTTTTTAATATTCCCAATACTAAAATATTCATTTTATTTGTTGAATATATTTTTAAATATTTACTGTTTCTCTAATTTAGTTAAATAAAATTATTATTTATGAAAGAAATTAAAAAAAATATATAAATGCATATATTTTGGATAAGAACATATTTTTGCATATTATTGAAAAAAATAAGAGCATATCAAGTGCATATTTAAAAGTTTTTTGATGCATAAATGCATACTATTTTAGGCTTTTTAAGTGCATACAAATCCGGACTCTAGTTATAGCATATAATTAATTTATATACACTGTACTATTTTCAAGTTGCTTACTTTAAAAATGTAAGCTATAGAACTTCATTCAAGATAGAAGTATGTTTTGAAATTATACTAATCCATCTTTTTCCCATACAAAGAATAAACAATTCATAATTTTAAGAAACAATAATAAAAATTGGTACTTACAAGTATTAGACGATTGGTTGGCAGTTGAAATTATTTCAGCAGCTGATGCAGCAGCAACATTGTCTAAGTCTAAATTTAATTTGTTATTTTCTTCTTGTTTTTTAGAACTTTCAAGTTCTAAAATATTAGGTCTTTCCTCAATAGTAATATCACATGTGTCGTGTTCTTGCTTAACTATGGTACCATCCTCACACTTCACACCATGCACATCATTTGCATTATTAGATACTTTTTTGTCGTTCAGACAATCAACCAAAGTTTGATTAACATTTGTATTCTCAAATTTGTTTTCATCAGCGTTTGATATGTTTTGTTGGCTATTTTTATTATTAATAATGGTCAAGTTTTCATTAGGTTCTTCTTCTTCTTCTTCTTCATCATCATCATCATCATCATCTTCGTGAGTGTGAAATGATGGAAACTCAATATCTTCATAAGGAAGGCTACTGCTTTCTAAAGATTCAGGTGGAATAAAAGGTGGCTCTTTCCTAAGAGCTGTACTTAATTTTTCTTGTTTGTTAACAAATTGATTTATATTAGAGTTATTAGAATGTTCTTGGTTCATATTTGTATTTTGTTCATTATCACAATAGTTTTTACGAATACTTTCTGAAATATTGTTTTGAGCTTCAGATAATAATTCATTATTTTCAATTGGTTCTGATTTAGGTGTACACGGAAGGGTATGTATAACACTAAATGTACTTTGAGATGCTTGATTTTTCTTCAAAACCGGAAATGACAATTGTTTTTCATTATTATCAAGTACTTGAGCTTTTTCCATTGACTCCAAAAGAATATCAGATTTATTTATTTTATGATCAAAGTTTTGTAAAGTTTTATGTAAAATTTCACTTCCTAAACTCGCATTGGCAATTCGTAAATCATCCGCTGATAAAGCTGATAAGATAGTTGATTCATTTATGTTCTGTCCTAATATATTAGAAGCCATTTTAACATCATTTGAGCAAGAATCTTTAGCGGTGATTTGATGAAAAACTACAGGTCCTGGTCCAGTAACTGGACAATGCAGCCTGTACATTTTTTGATTATTCCCTGCTGCAACAAGAAGTCTAACATTTGCTGCATTACCATCAGGTATAGATAAAAAAGATCCAGATGTACCACTTACAACAAGTTGGGTGGATTGAGAAACTTTAGACTTCATTTCAGCTTCAATATTAATTTTTTTTATAACATCATTAACATTAATTAATGCATTTTCAATTAAAGGTGTCTCTGAAATCACTGTAGATTGTTCATCTGAATTTCTGGATGGAGAGTTGATAATATGTGAAAAATGACTAACAGCATTAGAACTATCCTCACTGTCAATAGCTTGCATATCAGACGTAGGACTCATTTCCATACCAGATGATGAACAAGATGTTTGTTGAGAACATGTTTTTAAATTTAATTGATTGGTCTTTTTACGTTTGGCATTCAGGCTTGGATTTGTTGGTGGATTGGTCCTACGTCTTGGTGCTGGTTTATTTTTCAACTCAGGCGAATTACGAAGTTGTTCAGCATATTTATCGAGTATTGCATATATTCGCTGAGTTGTTTGTTCATCTTCTTGTAATTTAGGCAAAGGTTTTTGCAAAACTGGAACTTTTACAGCTGAAGTTGAAGGAGAACTTGCTGGTGTCTTAATAATAGGTTTTACTTTATTTGCAATCTGCTTAGCACACTGTGAATCAATTGAATTAAGAGACACATTGCTATTATTAGGTGATGTTAACGGGGGTGTGGGAGTAACACTACGAACTGAAACTATAGTTGGTTGTATTGTTACTAGTTCTTTATCGTCGCTTGCCAAATCATTTACAATTGGCAATGTTTGATTTAAAAATGAAAATGAACAACGATCTCGTTCATTATTTATATTTGATTTTTTATTTAAAGGAAATAATGGTTGATTGCTATCGGTATTAAGCAAGTCAACATTTTCTGTAGGAGAAGGAATTTGTATTATTTCATGATTTATTTGAGGTAACATGTTAGCTGTACTCATTTCATTCATCAATGACGTTTTCCTTACTTCTTCTAATACTGATTCAAACTCTCGCACTTGTTCCATCATCAAAGTGCTAACATTAGTTTCTGGAAGATTTGGTTTAACAGTACTTAACGATATTTTATTGTTTGAAGACTCTATAGTAGTTTTGACAATATTTGCCATACTTGCAGGTAAAATCCTTTCTATTGGGGATGTTTGTACTTCTGTATTTTGTTTGCCCTGACGAAAACTATTTTGTTGCCAAGTAGGATGTTTCCGTAACACTGTTTGAATTATTGATGGGGACATCTTAAGTTGTCTTTGTAGTTGTGTTACACCTTGTAAAGGTTTTTCTATACTACTATTAGTAGATTTTAAGTCATTTAGTATAGGAATTGAATATATCAAATTTGAACTAGATGATGCTATTGATGAATTGATACAACTAGTGGTAAATGTAGTTGGAACTTTTGAAATAGGCATACTAGCAAGGCCTTTTTTAATTTCAATGTTGCTGGTAAGAATTTGATGAGTAGACGATGCCGAAACTTGTGGAATATTGTTCGCAGAATTGATGGCTTTACATGTCATTATAACATTGTTTTTGTTGTTTCCAATCATCATAACATTACTAGATTTTGACATATTAACAGTATGCAAAAGCTTATTTTCTATTATTTTTGGTGGTATACAATTCACATTAGAGCTAATTGTGTCAACATCATGATTAGTCTGTACACCTTTTGAAGACGAATATACCCGTGATGTTGATATATTGGTCCGATTAACAATTGGTCCAAGATTTGAAGAGAGGTTACTTGCCACGCTAGTTGAACACAGAGATGAAGTATCATTAATAACAGTTGAATTTGGAAATTTTGTTTTACCGAAAACTTGTTGAAATCTTGGCAACATTGAGCCTGTAATTGTGATATTTGGAGAGGCATTTGGGGAAATTTTAGGCTTTTCTAAAAATTCTTTAGATTGTCGATTTTGCATTTTTACATTAGTTGAAGTATTATTTCTTGGAGAGATAACTGATTTAGTGGGCTCTATATGACTAACAATGTCATCTTGAACTGCATACAATGTTCCTTTCTCAAATACAAACATATCAGACATGTTAGCTTGTTTAAGAGCTCTAGTTTTACTTTCGTAAGTTCTCATATTACCTCGTCCTCTAGTTGATAATTTAGAATTTAAATCATTTTCTTGGCTGATATGCGACACACCTTCTGAAGAACCTTGAAAAACAGCCAGATTTGATGTGCTGTTTTTATCTGTACTTTGAATAAGACGTTGCGATTCTGTACTACTAGTAACAAATTTAATTGCTTCAGATGTAGCAGTAAATGTTTGGCTTATTAATTTTAGATTGTCAATTTTTTTTTGTTCATCAGATTTATTTGTTTGAGAAGTAAGACTTAGATCATTCAGCTGCATTCTTTGAGTATGCGGAGATGTGTAAGCTGAATTATGCACATTGGACTTAATAACCTGACTTTGTGTTGAAGCAATCATCAATGATATAACTGAAGCATTAGGATGAGACACTTCACCGGGAAGCTGTAAACCAACACAGGTTTGAGTCTGAATGCTTGAGACTGGATTTATCATAGGAATGTTTGATTTTAAATTATCAAAAGAATTTTCCTTTATAAATGAAGTACTCACAATTGAAGAATTACTTAGTCTACTATTTGAGGAATTCATTATTTGATCATTTAATAAAGACATAGTAGTTGAAGCCGAATTGTCTGTGATGTTGGTACCTATTTGTGTTCCTTGATCGTTCGAAGACATAATACTTTGCATACCTTCAGATTGTTGGTTGTCGAAATTGACTTGCAAGCCTACTGATGTTTGAATAGGAGAATTTTGTTGAATTTTTGAGTCAAAGTTTGATTTACTAGTGTTCATTGATAGTGGTATATTTGTAGAACGATTACTGTTTGTTGATATAGAAGAAATTGATGCTGGTAACGATAAATCAATAAATCGGTCGCGTGCCTTAGCACAATAAGTAGATGGCTTTTTTGTTGTATAAATCATTTGTCCAGCAGTTTGAGTAACATGACTTGGATTTATCACATCAGATGTTCTAACTATAACATTTGAGGATAAATGTACAGCACTTTCAATAGAAGATTGTAGTCGCTCTCCAGAATTTTGTAATTGAATATCATTCCAATGTTGATGGTCCAAGTTAATTTGATTTTGACCAGACAACATATCCTGTGTCCCAATTGGTTTACTTGTGTTATCTTGCAGAACAGTGTTGTGAACATTTGTAATTGAATCAGTAGTAATCCTTTGATTGCTCACTGAAACGCTTCCAGTGAAACTACATTCCCCTTGATGAATTCCAACATTTTGAACAGAGTTAATACTATTATTTAATGAATTAGATTGATATACCGAAACAAAATCATCCAACGAATTAGTGTTAGTTTGGTTTTCACTAGTTTTTTTTTCTATTTCATTATTAGAATGATGATTTGAAACTCGATCTGTTTGCGTTTGTGATACATTTGTAAGAGTATTTGATGTTACATGAATTTGTACTACATTAACAATGTGGTTTGTATTGGCTGGGATTATGAAATCTAATGAACTTAGTTGAGGTATTCGTTCTGACAACATATTTAAATGTTCATTACTGGAATGCCGAAGTGCAAAATTAGTAGATTGGCTTTTGGTTTGGTCACCATTAAGCGATTTTCCCATTGAATTTATATTTATGTTTTCAGATTTTCCTTTTTTTCTGAGACACCATGAATAGTCAAAATCTTTGTGTTGATTTTTGTTGACAGTTCTTTTTTCTCGTGTCATTCTAAGCTGAGGTCTACATTTTTTAGGCAATTTATTATTTTTTATGGTTGCTTTGGCGGATTTTTCTAAAACAGAATTATCTTCATTCTCATTATTAGTATTTGTATTTTTGTATTGAGCTTTGTCATTTAACAAGGAACTAACTGTTGAGTCATCAGTATCGTCAATACTAATACTTTTATTGTATCTTAAGCTTCGTCGCAAAGGAACTCTAGGTTGTGATTGAGTAGTAATGGGTTTTGGTTTATTTTTAGGACTAACCTTACGCCGTTTTTGAGAACCAGCCTTTCGTTTACGTAAACCAATTTTTCTTTTTCGTGATCGACTTTTGGATGGTTTATTCCTATAAGTTACCATTTCTCCTGATGAAGCAATTGATGCTATGGACTCATTATCACTATAATCATTATCACTGCTAAAATAACCTTTATTATTGGTTAATTTTCTAATATTTATTTCCATCCTCGCATTATATTCTTCAATATCCATGTCAAGGTATATTAAATCAGAACGTTGAATTGTATTTCGCTTTATTACTGTATCCAAGTTTTCTAAATATTGTTGACACATAATTTTCATTCTTGGCCATTCTAGGCTCCAGTTGAATGTCCAATAACGAGGGTTCTTGAGAACTGCAATAAGGTCTTCTTGCATGTGCGGTGTTAATGGATCTTCCAATTCATTAAGGTCTGAATGAATCTTAAAATAATTTTTTACAGAATCTTCAAGAATAGTATTTGTTTTGATATCAGACTTAAGAGCTTTTGATTTACGTTTTCGAACAGGTTTTTTCAAAGTAGATCCCTTCTTTTTTGATTTTTTAGAGGAATTTTCAGGAACATTAGTAAGATCCATTGGGACCAGCTTACCACTTTTGATAGCTAAACTTTCTACTCTCATCATGAGATCGCTGGAAGGCATTAAAGAATATGCTGTTAATACGCATTCTCGACATAAGCTTAAAATATCTTCAAGTAGATTAGCCAATTTCAAATACCCTTGGACTAATTGTTTTAATGCTTCTAATGATCCAGCTACATTACTCAAACATTTGCATGCTTGTTTTTCATTTAAATTAGTGGCTATTGCTTTGATATACATTTCTATATAGAACGTCCGCGGGAATGCAGAACCAAACTGTAAATAGAAAACATACTACAATTAGAAAACATAATGAAGTGTTATAAATTAAAGTATCTGTAGGTTCTAAAATAAAATATATCCAAAAATGATTTTAATCTATGTAATTCATATTTTAATTTATAAGGACAAAATACTTTTGATTGGGAAAATATTATAATCAAAGAAAAAAACCCTATTTGATTAAAAAAAAAAAAATTAATATAATGAAATTTCAATTGTCAAATACACATTATTGTATAAAAATAATGCATAACTAACAAGAAAATATGATCTGAATAATTTAAAATTCTAACAAACTTGACAATTTAAGTTCATATTGTATAATGAATTATATTTTTGAAGTAATAAATCAACAGCCTATTTTATATTTAGTACATACAAATACAAATATAAGCCCTGAATCATACATTAGAAAACTAAATAACTTGAAGGTAAATAAATTGAAAATTGAAAAAATCATTGAAAATATAACCACCTTAAGTAGTAGATGTAAACTTGAGACTAACAACTAGAAATCTATTTCTATCCTATTAAAGAAGAAATAAGAAATACACAATATTCGGAAGGAACTCATTAGTTGCGTTCACATTCAGATTTTCCAAATGGCAGGAGAACGAACAACTCACAAATAGATCATAAACACTAACAAAATTCATATTTTCTGTATTATTATCGTGTTATAGTATTGAAATTGTATTTTCATGGTAGTATCAACAAATTTATACTATATGAGTGAGTGTTCTTTAAAAAAAAGTGAACATGAACAATTCATTTTTTAAGCATTAACTGTTACTGTGATCGAATTCAATTCCCAAGTTAACTTTTTAACACTGAGAAAACAACAAGATGTAATGTACTTAGTAATAGAAAACAACAGTATATGAATGTGTAAAATGGAGTGTTTATAAAAATAAAACTGAACATTTGTTGACTAAAATGAAAAATGAATTATTGCACACCATTTAGTCCTGTATTCAGTGGTTACTACTAATACTCAACATATGAAAATAGAGGAAATTTTAATTTAAAAAGCAAAATAAATATATTGATATATTAGACGTAGGTTGTATACAAATTAAAAAAATAATTTTTAGTTATAAAATATTTTTACTTACTTCACTATAAATAACATCGCATATCAGATATAAATGATTAGCTGTTGGTGCAACACTAACAAATGCACGAATCATTGTTTTTAAATAGGAGTAATTTAAATCGGGATGTAAATCAGTTTCCATCAATGTCTTCACTATAAAAATCCATTTCTTTATAAGTTCTATGACAACATCAAAAATATCAGCATTTTCTAATGAGTTCATAATCATGATGCAAGCAGCCATTTCACAAACAAGTACAATATTTTTACAAATCCTTGGTCTGATTTCTTTTTGCAAGTTTGTAATTGACAGAATCTTTTTACAATAATTTTCGATTAGGATCATACCATCATTTCCAGGACAGTAAGTCATTAACTAAAATAGACAGAATTTAACTTTTAGGTAAGTACTATAAGTTAAATATAAATTAAAATATAAGAAGAAAACCTACATGACCAATAAGTTTCTCTCTTTGATTTGTCCTTTCAAGGCATGCAAAATAAATATCTCTTATAAATTCAAAATCGGGTTTTTCAAAATTATATTTTTTTTCTAATTTTGAGTAGTGCAACTTCATTGCCACTGATGATAGTCTTAATGCTACTTTTTCGCACTTTTCCTCACAAAGCATTCTTAAGCGCAGAACATATGTATAACCTTTTTCATACTGGATACATTTTGAGACTAAAATAAATAAACATACATTTAAAAATTCAAATTGAAGTTATTATTTATAATTTTTTTTTTTTTTTTTAACTCGAATATTTCAACAACTTACTTTCTTGGACAGATGGATTTCCATGAAGTAACTGTGCAAAATTATGATGACTCCACGGCTTTTTCATTAACGATAACAAAAAACAACAATGCTTTACTGACAATGTTTTTATCTTTGATTTATTTAAAGATCTCAATCCAACCAAAATTTTTCTCAAAACTAAAGATACGGTTTTTTTTACTTTTTTTGCAACATTTTTCCAGCCAGAACTCAAAATTAATATAGTAGATTCCCTGGAAAGTAAAAAAAAGAATTAACATAATTTATTCAAATTATACAGAGTAAGCCTCAACATTTTAAATTGTATGTGAACTCCTTTATAAGAAAACAAACTGAGTGTAAACATATATATTAATTAGCATGGTTATACAAGATAAAATATGTTTACAAATAATGGTAGGTAGAAGTGTAGAACATATGAACTATTTGTTCAAAAAATTCAAAAACAAGTTTAAAATCTAAAATTTGAGAATGCGATTAAGTTTTATTTATAAATTAAAAAAATTAATTCCCTTAATTGTTTTTTTATATTAGGAATTTATTGTATATTTTAAGGTATTTACCGCATATATAAGCATATTAAGGAGCATAATAGTATATATTTTAGGACATGAAACGTATGCCTGATACAGCTAACATAAATTTAAACATGACACATATAGTCCACCGTATTTGTCTGTTAGATTTTACAGACATAAAATAAAAAAAATTAGAATATAAAGTTACATAATATTGTACGGACAGTTAAAAGGATTGCATACCCTATTCATTTTTCATCAAAACAACCTTAGCGACTGACAAAAATTATGGTACTTCTATTTGTTCGATTAAAAAAATGTAAAGATTTTTGAATTGGTAAACAAGTCTACTTTGCATCGGCCAGAGCACATATTTTATATTTTTTAATATATTCAATATTAAAAAATGACATATTTATGAAATGTAAAATATTGATTCTCGTCAAGAATTTGCTAAAATTGAAAAAGTGCTTCGACTGATGCAAAGTAAACTTGTTTATAAATTCAAACATCTTTAGATTTTTAAATTAAACCACTAGAAGTACTTTAATTTTTGTCAGCCGTACAGCTATTTTGCGTCCATAAATTGGTTTTGAATATTTTGATCCAATGATGAAAAATGACATGTGCATGGGGTGGGCGGTGGCGTAATATACTTAGCCGACTGCAGCAATTATTATTATTTATCAGTAGTATACACACACTAATGATAATTTACTATGCACACACATGTACGACTCGAACAATAATACCTATAATATTACCTATACTGAACCTCTTAAAAATTATCCATTTACATTATCCCCTTAACAATTACACATTTTTTCTATAAATTACTTAGTTAAATTTTATTTTTATTAATTGATTAGGTAGTCATCCAAGTATAAAATATAAATAATATTTATTTATATTATTGTTTTTAAAATAAAAGTATTAACATAAGTAAAATCATTTACTAAGTCACTAAAATACAATTTTTCAATTATTCTATCCGATACTAATTGATCGCCTAGGTATGTACACAATAATTCAGTAAAAGACAAATGATGTACACAAGAATTCAGTAAAAGACAAATGATGTACACAAGACCCAAAGAATAAAGTATGGTGTTATACTGAATAACAAGTTTTTTTTAATAGTAGAACAATTACTATTGAAGCAAAAGTATTGTAACTTTGTTATAGTTTAAATTTGTTATTTAATTAATAACCATTAAAAACAAAATATTGACTAATTTATACTTTTAAAAATTAAAAATAATTTTGTATTTTTAAAATTAAAATAATATATCCTATAAGTACAATACATGTATATAACATGATCATGAAAAAAGTACCTATATACAAGATAACAAGAAACCGTTTATCTTTGATACATATCTAGATAAATTTACCTGAGATTCTGCATAACTATGTATGATATTTATCAGTTAAGGTTAGTAAGATCTTATTTTTAATAATTTAATAATCTAATAGGACTTGCCTAAAGATTATTTTTATATAAATACCTATATGTGTGTGTGTATGTGTCAAATAGTTGAAACATTAATGCCTAGGACAATAATAACAATTCACTTTGAAAATCTTTCAATTTTGATGGTCACAGATGTTAAAAGTGAATGCTCCAAGCCCTCAACAATGACCAACCAGTCATATTTATTTTGTTTGTAATTTGTTTTTATATTATTAAAGTTACTCTGTTAGAAAGAACTTAGCAAAAAAAAATGTAAGTGGTATAAAAAAATAGAAATTTATAAGGAACCAAACTAAAAAGACCAAAAAAATGTTTAAATAATTTCTAAAGCTGTGTCCACTAAGTTCATAGAAGTTCTAAAATATTATCATATAAAAAAAGAAAAAGAGTAGAAAAGATACTATTTTATATTAATTTAATAACATTAGTAAACTAATGTGTACATGAAGTAATGATTAAAAAATGTTTCTCACCATCTCTATTACCAATAATTTATTAAACTCGTTATCTTTTTTGAAATTCAAATTAATAATACTGTTATAATTATTATTATTGTGTCTACTTTATTGTTATCAATTTGTTAATTAGGTATATTATTCTTTTATTTTGGATTGTCTTGCAATAAAAACAAATAAAATATACTTTTTACATTTAAGCTGTAATGTAACATTGTGATATTTAACATTTATGCTTTTGCTTTAAAATATTGTTTTATTATAAACGACAACATAAGTAATAACTAGGGCAAGGAACTTGATGCATTTGTATCTTTTTATCTTTATAGAAATTTTACTTGTACCATGCAGAATTCAATGGTACAAATTTTATTTTGCATTTTTTGCATGTTTTCGGTAATTCTTGGTTGTAAGGTCAATTTTTAAAAATGTTAGTGCATTTTATGCATTTTTCTATTTTTGTAAGTATATTTGCATTTTTCTTGCTGAAAAAACATGTTTTGTTCCTTATTATTTTGATGAAATTAAATATTTAAAAAAACTGACATATACCTATTGTATAGCTGAGTCCTTTAATTATTTACGTGATGACATTATTTTGTATCTTTGTTTCAAATTTTTTTAGGCCCAGTGCAGACGTTATTTTGAAGTGAAAAACCCCTGTGTCATTGTAATTTTGATTTGATCAGTTTACCCAGAATAGATTTATAGACTAAATTTAGAATTTACTATCGGACAATCAACAATCTCTTTTTTATTTCAAAAACATATTTAATGTATATGAAAATTTGTGTAATTTAAATTCATATTAATAAAATAATAAATAAATTATTAAAAAATATAACTAATAAAAATTATGAATTATGATTTCATTATTAAAAAACGTAAATTTTTAAAAAATTAACATTTTTTATAGTCATAGTAATTTTTGTTATTTTTGGAGTCATTTTTTGATGTTTATAAGTCAATTTAACACTTTTGTGTGCATTTTTAAAAAGATTTTTAGGTCATCAAGTTCCTAGTAATAACTAATATAAAACATTTATATACCCCAACATATTAAAAACTACATTTTTTTTAATTCTCTGTACACAGAGCAATTATTTTTACAATGCATGACAATGATTTTTAATTATTAGAAAAGCCTATACTTCCAAAGTTGTTTAATTATATATGTATATTGATGTTAGTAAACCAATAGGTTGAACTCATTTTAGCCATAAACAAAATGTTTATTATGGGTAATATATAATAATTATAATATTATTTAATGTTATATTACTAGCTGTTGTTAACAATTAAGGTATCTCAAATTATATGATAAACACTTACTTAAAATATTTGACTCCGAGGAGCTTTACCTCGCCAACAAATTAATAGAAAAAAATTATTTTTTAATATTATTAAGGATATTTTTAGTGTATTTTGCTATATGAAAATTATAAGTTGATAGTGGTTTAATCTTATTGACTATTTATTGTTTATTACACTAAGGTGAAAATAATAATATTATATAATTTAAAAATACATGCATCTGCAAGTATGGACAATTTTTTTTCAAAAAGAAAAATTGATCAATACAATTAATTAAGCATTAAAATTTATCTTTCTGTAGTGTTTTTTATTTGACACTGTAATACATAATAAAAAATAAAAATATTAACAACTTTTAATGCTGGCAATTTTTCTGTGTATACTGCATAAATGTATGTATAAATACAACTTTTTGAGCATACAAATTTAAATTTATTAAATTAAATAACTTTTTGTTTTACAAATCTATAAATTAAATTCTTTCTAATATCTAGTTAGTGTGTCAGTGTTATACAATGTTAACAATAATTATACACTAAGCAAAATTAAGTTTTAGATTTCCTATGTAACACATATACACACATTCCTATATCTATATTGTAATAAAAATCAATAAAAATTGTACTTTATTACCTGGCAGCTTCATACATAAAATGATGTAATTCATAGAAGAAGGATTCAGCAAGTATTATAGTACTACTGTCCTCCCATGCATTTATTAAACATACTGTCCGGGCTCCAAAATCCTTATTTGTATCTTTATTTATTGACTCAAACTTCTAATTAACAAAAAAATATTAAATTAATAACAAAATTAACTATTTTCTACAAGTCTACATGGGTTAATAAGTGAATTTATTTGCTATTTACAATAAAATTACTACTAGGTATTAGGAATATTATAATTGCATTTGTTTTCATTTATTTAATTTCTATACAAGGTCAATGAATACAAAAGTATAGGTACACAGTAAACTAAAAATTTACTTGTTAATTACAATTATATTTTGTACTGATAACTTTTTAGAAAATGTATTAATTAGGAAGCTGGATAGTAGTGAGGAATGCTATAGATTATAGACTAATAATTTTTTAACATGAATAATGGGATTCTTGTAAAATAGTTATCTTTAAAGACTAGATTAGTTGTTTAATTTTAAATACCATGCCTTAATGTAATAATAAATTATATTAAAATAAATTAATATGTTTCAAAAAATAATAATAAATTTACTAGAAGTATATTTTTAAGTTATTAATGCTGTTTTCTAAGAAAAAAACTTTTTCTTAAAACTTTATAACATATATAGGTAACCAATTAGTGGCGCAACTAACTAGCAGGTAAGTTGGCAAAATGAAACTTTGGGGCCCCCGATTTATCCAGGTCTCCTAATAAAGTTAGTGGCTCCTCAACAGACAAACAATAGAAATTTATTTTTATTTTATTTTCACACTTTATGTTTTTTAATTATTATATTATATTTTATTATAAACATAAACTTATAACTTAAAAGAAAATAGTTATATCCTTTGGAGTATTTTACTCTATATTACTCAATAATAAATGAGTACCAATGTACCATGAATAAAGTTTTAAATATTCAATTCTCTTCATAGAAATTCGTTATCGAGCCTCCCAAGTATCGGAAAGGCATAGCTGTCAGTTACTATTTATAGTTATTCTTATTATCTACTTATTAGTTATTAGTTACTAATTAATACTCTCGGGCCCATTCAAATTTTTGAAATTAATTAATTCACCAATGACCATTGTTGTGTTTCATGCAGTGTTTCGAATAGCAAATGGGTAGCTAATTAAGTTGCCAGAGTTAAATTATTTAAATACTGAGAAGTGGAGAATAGTTACTCGTTGACCGTTTACTGTTGTGATTATTCATAAAAGTAAAAATTGTTTTGCATAATAATATTATTATGGCCCAAAGTGGTTCATCCAAAAGAAAATTAAAATTAAAAAATTAGAATAAGTCAATAAATACAGAGGTAGTCGTGATAGTTTTGTAAAAAAATCATTGAATTTAGGTAAGTCTATAATTGTAAGAGTTTTAAATTTGTGTTTATAATGATTAATGTTTAATTTAATACCAACATAAATACATTCATAATTTCTATAAAAACTAATGTTCTACCAAAACGTGGTGCTGATTTCAATTTATACGGAGATTAGTTACATACTAATATTATAACAATGATAATGTTGATGTTATGGAGGAAGTGGTATACTTTAGATTGTTTAGGACTGTATGAGCAAGCGTACTCTATCGTTTAGTTTTTTAAAACTACGGGCTTTTCTGCCTGTACACGTTATGCGTATAATTTATTTATCATTATTTCAGTACGGATTGTTGGTCTGGGGGGGGGGGGGGTAAATGGGTAAATTAATATGCGGTTAGACCACTAAAAACATTTCAAAGAAAAATTGTTAGAATCTATTTAGGTAAAAGTACTTTAGTAAGTTCAACTGGTGACAATTTTAAGCTATTTAATGTGCTACCAGTCAAGATTGTATATAAGAAGGTAACTATTTTATAAATAATAAAAAAAGATGAATCATTTTTTGATGTGGAAAATATAAGAAAAAAAAGAAAGTGATGTTAAAATAAAATTTGATCAAAAATGTATTGATTATTTAGGTCTAAGCTATAACAATTCAATGCCATTTCATATAAAAAAAACTCATATTCTCCTCAATTGGGAATCTTAGAATTACGTGCATAAAACAAAAAATTAACTCATGGTTATTTTCATTAATATTTTAAAAAGGAATTAAATAAAATATAAAGTATGGAAAGTATGTTAAAAATTTTGATTGTAACTTATGAATTTTTTAGTGTGTTACTTTGTTTTGTTGTTTTATTGAATTTAAGTTGTATTATTTTAGTATGTATTTTTTTTTGTCTTATTTTGCAATGTAACCCTCTACCACTATCACAAGCATTGCGCTTAAAGGAGGTAGATATTTTTTTGCAAACATTTTAATAATATAAAAATCATCTTATTTATATTTTACAATAAAAAAAAAAATCATGTTCATAAATATCCATGTCAACCATAACTGTGGAAAAAATTATTTCAATTTTTTATTTTTAATAACTGCATTTTCTACTCTGTATTCAATAATTTTAAATAAAAATAATCTTATATCCATATTTCTATGTGCGCCTATATTTTATAATAATACAATTAATAAAATAAAAAAATAAAAATTGTTTTTAATAATGAGTAAATGATATGTTTAAGTATTTAGAATTAAATATATATATTTTTAACTATTAAACGATAACTTAATGTTCTTAACTAACACGAGTTAACCTGCCTTACCAATTTATTCAATATGAATAAGATAGGTTTTAACATGGTAATATAATATGACCAATTTGGGCTATCTTGTTTATTATTTATAATAAGATAAGCAATACATCTGCCTTTATGATATAGTTTATCCATCAGATTGAACTTGTATCATTAATTTTGATCATATTTAGTTAATTGGTGACATTTATTATGTGCATTTTTATTATAAAAGGATGTTGGCAAAATAACTTTACGCTATTTTTTATAATAAAAAATTGGCAAAAATCTTTTAGTTTATTTTGAAAATATTTTTTATTGATAGCAAATATGTATACACTACCTACACTACTATTGTTAATATTACTGTTAATAGTATTAATGTGATTTATATTATTTTCGGTCTAATCGTATCACGGTGTAGGTATTTCAACCATATAATATAATAGAAGAATATAAAAATATATAAATAGTAATTTTGACTGTTTGAAGGTGAGTACATACTGCAATCACAATGTTGCCGATCAAGTTCAAACGACAAGATAGCCCCAATTGATATAATTATCTATAGTTTTTTAATCCATAGCAATGGTATATTATATAGGTACAGTAGATATTGATTTTAATTTATAACTCATAAAGTTATAAGATAATGCAAGGAACCGATTTGATTATAATGTATATATAATTACACAACTTGTAATTGGACCAATGCCTGGCTAGTTAAAATAAAATTTAAGTTATTGACCCTCCAATAGGCAATAACATAAAATGGCATACTACATCACTACACTATTTTGCATTTGGCCAAATGCATTTTGAACAGAAAATATTGTTAATTGTATGATTTATAGGTAGCCAAGTAGGCTGTGTTATTGTTACTGTAATGACTATTATAATATAATTATTATGTATTTAAAATTGACAAATGTATATTTTGTTTGTACCCTGTAGATTGAACATCGAGCTTCTTAATTTTGAGTAGGTACCTATTTGTTTTAAACTAGGTACAATTGTATTAAGTAACAATTATCTAATGGATAAATTGGATAAAATCCATTTTATCTACTTAAAGTAACTAATGAATTGGCCCGGCCAAGTGGCTAAGTAGATATGACTTGCATTGTCACAGCCCACAGATCAATCAATCGACCTAAAAAATGTTGCAAATGCAGCATATGGACCTTTCGCTATACCTGTGCGCACCATTATGATTATAATTATCAACCAAGAAATAATATTTTGATAATAAATAATATATCTAGGAACAAAGTATAATGGGTCAGGCAGAAATGTAATTACATTTGTACATTAAGATATAGTCTTAGGAACTTGAAGCAAATTTCTTTTGACATGTTAATACTAACTACAATACCTAATATCATTTCATGAAAAATTAAAAGTAAACCGAGTACAAGGTAAGCAAATGCATTTGTATAATATATATTATGTATTAATTAGTATACAGTTAGGCCAGTATAACAGTTTTTTAATCTAACTGTAACAGATGAACACAAATTATTTATTAAAAAAAAAGTATTCAAGATTCTAGTATATCGAGTAAACTAAATTAAATGATTCACCTATAATAAACTCATAAAAATTGTATAAGCTTCACAAAATTCTCGACAAAATTAATTATGTTTATTTATCAACAGTTTTAAGAAAATCTATTAGGTAATAAAAGGAACCCGTGAATTAAACTATGAAATTAATTAACTGCTGTTCTCGTTGTTTAAACTTTTAATATTAGTGATTTTTTGTCAAATTCATATATTATAACAAATATTAAATATATTGTATAGAATTTTATTTTAATCGGTTTATAATGTATACGATTTATTAAGGGTCTTCACGAATAGCAATATTATACAGGGGTTTCTTAGAGGTAATTCCTAATTCCATAATTATGTTTACAATGTTAGTTATAAATTTACATTAATGTAAGTATAATATAAGTAAACTGAATTTCAACGCGGTGAGTATTATAGAAATCACACAATTCAAAACTCTTTAACATTTGACACTCTTATAGTCTTATTAGAGATTTTCAAAATTCTTATTGAAGTACATACATTTTACTCGACTGTTGGAATAAAAATGAGCATTTCTCATTCAAAAAACTAATAATCATAATTACCCATCAATAGGGTAACCTGTACATTTTGTAAATGTAAGAAATTGTTTTATTTTATTTTATTAGTAAAAATGTACTTGAAGTATAACATAGTACCTACATTTAAAAATGTATATCATTTATATTAATTATTGAGTTAATTATTAAGATTCAAAAAAAATTTTACCAAGTGATATATTTTTAGTGTGGATAATTAACAAGTCATTAATAATTCAAATATATTATGATCATGTACATTAGAATACTCGTGTAGTACTAACCTTAAATGTAGCAATATAAGTTGATGACGGGTTTGATGGCAGCCATGATAGCGGCGGCGGCCGGGGTGCCGGCAGCTTTGTTTTTTTTCTGGAACGCATAATACATTCAATTTATCTATGATTTTCAACCATCAGAATCTGTAAACAAAAACGCTATCAATTAATACATATTAATATAACTAACTAAATTAACTAATAATAACTGGTTAGCTCCTAAAATATAAGTCCCTAGATGGGTATATTAAACTTTATGAAAGGTGCCTAACTGATAAAAGAAAAAAAAACTTTTGTACTCTGTAAAACAAACCTATGTTTTCTTACTCTACTCAAAATGTAGGTTATTTATTAAAATGTTCTGACAGCAACCTACCGAATCAAAAAAAAAAAAAAATAATAATAAATGATAGCTTACTTAATTAGAATAATCTTTTAAGATAAGGATATAAAAAAATCCTAACGTCGAAGACGTATATGATGGCTTTAAAGTCTTAGTCGCCTAATGAGGTAAGTATAGATTTGATTATTACCATTGAAATTAAATGTTTCTTTAAGCCAATACAGTCAAACAATATGATAATCAGTAACTATAGTACTATTTTTATTACTATCATTCCATTTTTCTTTTAGATATCGCTCGATAATCCTTATTTAAATTTAAACTCGTTTGTATCACATCAGAAAAGTTGATAGAAACGTATAAACAAATGACTCGATGCAAATTATTAAGTAGGTACTAAGATGTAGGCAGAGTGTGAAAAGAAAACGAAGAACATTTAACACGACGTATTGGATTACCTATAATTGCCCGTCTCGGTCGTAAATGACAAGTGGTTATTTTAATTGAATAAAGATAAAATATAAAATGTGATTATTAAACTTGGCAAGCACCCACATACAAAGTCAAAGGTGGCAAATGTTATCTTTGAGAAAATAACGATTGTCCGTACGAGTAGCTGAATGCCGGGTGAAAGCGCAACGCCCCGTCGTGACGGCAGTCGACGCGAGACCGGCACGCTGGAAAACACGAAGAAAACAAAAACCGTCGAAGGGGCAGAGCCAACGACACAACCACAGAGAGAATATTTGTGTGGAAATTGAATCCAACGCTCAGCACAACGAACGATATTATTGTCGTTCGTCGTCGCTGCTCTAACGGAACAACGCTACACCGAAACGGAACGGCCAACGCTGTGACCGTTCCGAAGGCGAGAGTCTCGGACGACACCGTGACGGCGACGGCCCGAGTCTTTGGGGACCACTTACCGTGAGACCGAATCGGCGCGGTGCGGGCGGCCTGCGACACGTCCGTCTGCGTCTACAACAGGTGCAGCGGCTCGGACGGCTACGACATTTTCCGCGGAACGGTGGTGCGCGCTGCGGCCGCACGACGTGCGGAGTACGACGACGGCGTGCCGCTCTCGGTGGTCGGCGGGCGCGAGAGACGACGGCGTGCGGAAACGACAATAACGACGGTACCGACGACGACGACGACGACGGTAGTGTGAATGGTGGTTTAACGGGACCCGTCACTGGATGGGCGCAGCACCGTGAGCGCGAAACGTTATAAACGACGGACGAGCGACGGACCGTGTGCGAGGTGTCCGGTCGAAGACGAACGACGGCGGTCGTCGGATGTCATTGCACAGCGACAATAATAATAATATTGTAATATTATTGTTGTTGTTGTTGTTGTTGTCGTTGTCGTTGTCGTCGCGGATAGCAATCGTCGCGGTCGGAGTGTCGGACGTCGTCGTCGCGGTAATAAAAACGAAATGCAGTGGAAAACAAAAAACCCAATGCGCGATTGAAGATAACGTCTTGTGCGCGCGCGGGTGTGTGTGTGTGTGTGTGCGTTCGAGTGAACGCGCTAGTGTGTGTGAGCACCGCAGCGCGCGTGTGTGTGCGAACGAGCTCGTGTGTTTGTGTGTGTGTGTGTGTGTGTGTGTGTGCGTACAATAATATAATACCGAATAATAATAATAATATATAATATAATAATAATAATAATAATAATATAATATCACTGTCGCGCGTGCGTGTGAGCGCACTTGCGTCTCTGTGAGAGAGCGCGCCGGTCGTGGCGGCGGTGTGCGCGCGTGTGTGTGTGTGCGTACGTGTGCGTGCGTGTGTGTGCGCGAGGAGCGAGTGCACCCGGTAGACGGGGCGGGGTGGGGTGGGGTGGCGCAGAGGAGACAAAAAACGGAATCGTATGCACACGCACACAAAGACCCGAAAGAAAATAAAATCCGACAACCTCTCTGGCGCGATCAACGAAAAAAAGAAGTGCCCGCGATAAGTGGTATACGGCTGCAGTGCCTAAATATTATAGTTTCGCTGGTACAAACCACATGGGCGGTGGTGAATCGCGCGCGCCCCCCGACAGTGTGGCCGGTGCGGCGGGCGGGCGGACGACGCTCTGCCGCCGCGGGCGCCCACGGTACAGCCAACCCTCGCAGCACGTCGCGCGGGGGTGTGTTTTCCGGGCGGCCGATGACCGCCGTCGCGGACACCCTGCACACGGCCCGTGTTGCTGTGCGCGTCCGGCCGTGGCGGGCGGCGGCTGCAGCACCTGTGCGTGTGTGGTGTCGGCGGCGGCGGCGGCGGCGGCGGCGGTGGTGGAGGTAAACGTGCTGTAGCCGTTATCAACGGCGGCGGCGTGATAAGAACGACGAAACGCACGTTTGTCTGTCATGTGTTATTACAATAATATTGTTATCGTCCGTACGCCGCCCACCGTCACGTTATCGGACGATATAATAATAATAATATTATTATTATTATACGATATAGCCATATATATCATGTATTTATATATAATGTACTTAGCTAGTAACTATAAGGCTCGGAACTCGATGCACTTAAAAAAAATGGTACTAAATTTGCGTGCACTTGTGCGCATAAAAAGTACATAATAATACGCTTTAAAAATATGCACATAATTTGTTTTTTTTTCCACACAATTTTTATGAATGCAAATATTTTACTAAAAAATCGTTTTATAATATAATAAAAACGGGCGATTATTATAATAGGTCGACTAGAGATTTGAAAAAAACGATACAATATAAATAAAGTAGGTACCCGGTGTGAAAACTCAAAACAAATATACGCATATTATTGTACAATGTATTACCGTTTTGATATTTATCGACGACGATACTGTTGATACAATAAAATTGGTCGTGTACCTACGTCACGGGGCCCTCGACGTTATTATTTGTCTATTGTCCGCGTATAGTCTGCTAAACAGTGCAAAGTAACGCGCGTTTAGACGTACCTATATAGATTATGGACATTGTATGGTAGGTAGGTATGCATACAAATTTGACTGTGAGTATAGTATTTGCGTAACAATAATGACAAATGACAGTCATAACAAAACGCGGTGCAGCGGGATGAATATATTTGAATACCTAATTCAAACAAAAATATTTTATCACGAAATATATCTGCCTTTTGTTATGTTTCGAAATTTTTAACCTCGTATGGCAGTGTGAACTGTGAAGCGACAGTCCAAAGGCCCGGCGGCGACCGGAAGTCAACATCGTTGGTTTTTTCAACGTTTTAATCGATTTCTTTTCGATTTGTTATCCGTTTTTTTTCATGATTATTGTTCGGTTATCAACAATTTTTGGAATTGATTAAAGTCGTCCTATACAGTTAACACACTTTGATGATGTTAATTCAACGATTTATTCCCAGTAATGTGACCTAGTCTTTGCACCCGCAAAGATCAGTAAACATCCGTTGTTGTATCGACGACTTTGGAGTTTGGGCCGTATTTATTTTTGTAATTATATTTGTCCTAACACCTTCGCGGGGCATGATGGATACAACCAAATGATAATGTTTTAACACAACTTCATAAGACATCCAGAAAACGTTAAAATAATACGTCAATCAATCCATTTTTTTTTTTAATCACTTAAAATGTAAATATTTAATTAATGAATAATTTCAATGGAAATGTTCAAACGTATATAGTAGGTACCTACATCAGCCACTCAGGAGACATATTTTAAATATTTGGACGATTTGTAATGTAGCATAACTTAGCACCTCTGTATTTTACCTTCAGTGTTCGAGTCAATATAGTTATCAATATAAATCTTTAATTAACTTAATTGAACGCATTTGTTCGACATAATTTTCATTGGAATTAATATGCCTATAGTATAGTAAGTAATCTGATTTCAGTAATCAGTTGAAGATTTTAAGTTGTTTCGAAATTATATTTTGATAATTAATAAACTAATACCTAATCATATTTATTAAATTTAAAATAATTTATTAAAACTTGCCAAACTATAAGTTGCATTATGAATTGGGAATAAAAAATTGCAAAACTATTACACACTATATCAAGGTTTTTATTGAATTAAGGAAAAAAAATCACGAGTAGAAAAATGTATCCTTTCTAATTTTATGTACCTATTAATACAGTTTAAATAACAATTAATGTTTATGTAAATAAATATCAATAAAAATAATAACAAAATATTATTTTAGGTTTATTACCATATTATTATATAAAGTGCAATAATAAAAGGATATGATATTAAAAAATAATAATTTACCATAGGTTATTAAAAAAAAAAAACTATGAAAATATAATATTGTAAAAAATTGTATACTAAATTAAGTAAAATTAAAATAATATTATATATTACTATATAAGGTGTTATACAGCGCAATAAAGCAATAGTTTCAAGGTAAAAATAATTATTTATTTCTATATATGTATTTGTTAGAACAGTTATCATTTGTATTCTGGAGAGTTTACCTAACAAAATCAACAATTATTATTTGTCTGTACTTTTGACCTATCATGGTTGTATGCTTTTAAATTTTAATAGGAGGATACATTAATATTCTATGATAGGTACTCATTAGTCATTTATTACAATTACAGGAAAAACTATTAGTTTTTCACAACACATTTTTCTAACAATACCAAAATTGTAATGGTTGGATACCATTCAACCTAAATAGTAAGTAAAAAAAGTGACGCAGAACGTAATTTATAGAATATCATTAAACAAAAAATAACGAAAAACGAAATAATTAAAAATCCATTAAGACTTAAAATGTATAATATTGGCTTAGTAAAAATATTTATTCCAAGTGATTCGCTAACCGATCTTGGCTATCAATCCGAGAATTTATTATAAAATTCCTTATCCGGGCCATTCCGCCCACTCATTAGATCAAATTATAAGCTTGTATAACGTTTAAATTCTCAATAACGTAAAACGAAATTTTGATTTCAAATGCAAGTCCTGATTTATACGAATTAAAATTGATTGTTTTGTGCCGGGTTTCATGAAAAATGTATTGTAATTAAATGGTTCAATAAAATTTAATGGACTGATCGTGGGCCACTAAATCATGGCATTTAAGGTTTACCATTAGATCACTAATCACTATATTGATTCGTTAAATGTTTATAGTGATTTTTCGTACAACCCGGCATTATACTCTTATATTATGCTGATATTACCATCGATTATCGGGAGGCTCGTTAGTGATCATTGTGATTGAACCACAAGGCTTGTGGCATAATAAGCCACGACTAAAAACTAATTAGATGTCTCGATTTCAACGTTTATAAACGGACAGAATAAACGAGTACGTATAAATGTTTTTCTTATTGACGGTTCTATTGTAATGGAGCCCTCGTTAAATTGATTATAAGTTATAATTTATAACCTATATAATATATGTAGGTACCTACCCAACGGTCGTAGCTATTTTAACTAAAATATTATGATAGTCGTATGTAGTAGTTATAAAGAGGAAAATAGTCGATGCCTACTAATACCTATTGTTTTTTTATTTCCGTGTAAAAAGTGGCCAAAAAACTAAAAATTAATTTTAAAAAAAGCAGTGAACAAAACAGAAAAATTATGAAAATAAATTTGAAAAAGGATGACTAATTGAAAAAAAAAATGACAAGATAACATACCTACTTATTTTCCTTTAAAAACTGCGACATGATGGTTAGTATAATAATTAATAGGTATAAATTACATAGGTGTTCTAAAAATTGTTATGTTCTAATAAATAAAACTTCATATTTATAAGTTTATTAATGTGATAAATTAAACTAAATATTTAACAAAAACAGTTTAGGCATATGATAAAATCTAAAACGCAAAATTATTATGGCTAAAATATGTGACTTGTGAATATTTGAACAGAGGATTTAGAAGAAGAATTTGTAGATGAAATTATGCACTTAAAAACAATTTTTGTTGAGGTTAAAACGCGTATAATATTATGTCGAATATGGGCGTCGATGGTATAGAGAGCGTGGCACTGAGTAGGTCACTGTAATGGATTATATCTTAAATTTGAATTCAACGATAAATCATTGCATACAAAAAAACGAAAAAACGATTCTGAGCGGATTTGTTCTGTCAACCTATATATAAATATATATATTACTTTAAGTTTATTTTATATTGCTATCGTAGATATAGTAATTTATTTTACTACCTATCATAATTCATAAGTAATATACCGAATATACCGAGTATACGGTAGGTTGAATTCATTTTTATATACCGTAAACATCGCATTTATTAATTAATTATATTATGTATAAAATGGTTTATCATGTTATATTATTCTTTGCTATTAACTTTTTTAGTCAATACCTATAAAGTAGAACGGTGTGAAAAAGTTAGTGGTAAAAATAGGCAACATCAGTAATCTAAATAGTTTGTAAATTGTATTGTTTTTATAAAATATAGTAAATAATGTTAAGTTAACATTCGTAAATACTGATACATAAAGGTCCCCTCGAATAATAATTTGATAATATTTTTAAACAACAACAAAATAACTAAAACCGTTATTCAGGTTTAGACTTTAAATATACCTATCCAATTTCGTCAAAATTTAAACTTCAAAAAAAAAAATATTGTGTTATTTCTATACAAATTGAACAGTTTATTCATTTTTAATTGCAAATTCATTTGCTAATTTTCAAAAGTGTTGACCGAGTAAACATTTAAAATCCATATAGGAAAAAACGAAACTTTTAAATGTCTATAAATATTTTGATAAGATGAAAAATGTGCAGAAAATATTATTTAAACATTTGGTAAAAATGCCATGTGTTTTCTATATATTCTACGGTTAATCGTTTTTTAATCATAATAAATTAACAAAATTGATTTCTTTGAAAACTAGTATATACGCAAAAATATACCTGTTTTATTTTTTTTTTAATTTAATCACTAAGAAAATACTTTTAGTACTGCGAAATGTTTACTTTTGGTCCTCCAAACAGTCCAAAGTACCAATAATTACTATCACTTTCTTATCAGAAAATATATTGATGTCGAAGATAAAAGTATTTTTTAAACCATACTAGAATAAGTAACACAACAATTTAAAAAAAATTATTATTATTGTAAGATCAATTCATTATTTGTTCTATCACCCCTGTTCATAACCTCAAAATGTAATCAATCCTGCAGAGTTAACATTTTTTAACCAGGACGTCGGAAATTCATCGTTGCAGATTTTTCATATCGTTATTATTATTTTTTTATTATTTAAAGTTAAAGCCTATATTATTGATATAAGAAACTCGTGAATATTTTTTCGACAGAACTAGGTGGACGGCGATTGACAAATATTATCTTTGTACTATTCACTTTATACAATAAATGCATTCTTGAAGAGCATACAAAACGTTTTCGGTTGGAAATGCCATTAATTTCATTATTGTTACGGAACCATTTTAATTTTTAATCAGGCCGCCCATAGATAAAAATGTTATAGCCGACCGTTCGTTTTTTTGTTTTTTAAATACAATCCACAGATATACCATATACGATATACCTATATTATATTAAAATGTAATCTTTGATGCTTCGTACAAACAACTTGAGTAAAAAATAGTCATTTTTGACTTAAAAGGTTGAAAAATGTAGAAAAAAATGTAAATTTTTTTCATAATATACTCTAAAGTCGTATTGATGATGGTTATCCCATCAACTCTGGGACATTATAGAAGAATTTTCGAATGGTTGGATTATCGTTTGATACAAGTATACAACCATCTCATGTCTAGGTAAGTACTTATGATAGGTACTGTTTTCAAAAATGTAAGAGTAAAAATCACTCAAGTCAATAGTTACGATTTTATAACCACTTTATACAATACACACATTTTCAGTGGTAGGTACAATATACATATTATTATGTAGACGTATGTTTTTATTATCTTTGTTTAATATGACTTGAGATATTCGTACCTAGTAAAAACACTATACTTTTGTAGGTACATTATATAGTCAATTTAGTAAACTTGTTTTATTTAAAATGATGAAAATAAAAAACGTTTTCAACCTAATGGCCGTATATTGTTATTAAATTTCATTATTTCGGTTTAATATTATTCTTGGGCACTTGAAACTCTTACACCTAAATATTATACCGAATGATATGCAAAAATTGATTCAACCTATTGTTTTACTAATAAATCACTCTAATAGCAATAGTATCGTAAAATATACTCATTAACACATCCGCGGTTACAGTGAACCGGGCAGCAGAGCAGTAGGTACTAGTGATGGGCGCTGCCGACTAATGACTAGCGACTTAGTCGGTTATAAACAATAAAAAAATAAGTCGGTTATCGATCACTAACGAATAAAATAAATCATGAAGTTTCAACTAAATAAATAATTACTAAATAACTATATTACTAGTTTATACTCTATGTATAATACAATTACTCATCCGACCTAGTCGGCCTACCAAAATAAAACCCAGCTGAAATAATATATAAATAGAACAATATTAGATTATCAGCGCCTATTATTATTAATCAGACTATTTATAGGGAAAAAATGAGTGTAAAAACAACTGTAAAAAAGGGCTTACAATATTTTTTCTTGTAAAATATCATATCTAATTATCATAATGAACTATATTAAATACATTTATTTGTTAGCTTTAAGAATGTAAGATAAATATTAAACTATTTATATATATTTATATATTAACTTTGTTTTTAGTTTTTTAGTCGGTTTTCATTAGTTACCTAGCCCTTTTTTGATAGTCGTAAGTCGTTAGTCATTAGTCGTTTTTTGATAGTTATTAGTCATTAGTCGTTTTTTGATAGAATTAGTCGTTAAGCTTTATGATGTTAGTTGGTCATGGTAATTGTAACCAACTGTTAGTCGGTTTATTGGAATAAAATATAACTATTAATCGGTTATTCAAATCATTCGGTAGTGCCCATCACTAGTAGGTACCCACTTGCCATACCTACTAGTGCCCATCACTAGTAGGTACCCACTTGCCATACCTACTAGCTTTTTATTTTATTCTTTTGTCGGTTTTTATTAAACATTATAGGCAATATAGAGTTATTAATCTATTAGTTGGAGCATTTATTTATTTTATTGAAACACCTACCAGCTAACTATATTGTTTTAATAACGTGGTTGGGTTAAGTATTTCAATATTTTAGTATGTTGTTATTTCACAAGTGATAACACCAATCGATAATAGCGGGGTCTTAAAGTATTAAGACGTCACGGCAGTAATCCGATAAATGATAATAATACCTACCGTCTTAAGTCATAAAACAAACTTAAATTTTAAACAAATTGCATATTAAATACTACAAAAACACAATTTAATTAGCGTCATTGTCATACAAGTATGTAAGTATCTGAGTATCTCTATAACCACATAAAGTAACTCATAAATTCACTCACGATTTGACAACGAATTTCAAACTTTTAATAATTTCTTCTTCTGAAAACTAGACATTTTTATCGAAGAATTAATAATAACCATACTCATAATTGTATAAGAGTGCAGTACTGCAGTGTGCACTGTGGTAGTGTGGTGCAAGTAATGCAGCAAGAAGTGCAGCTGTAGCAATATAATATTGTTATCAAATTTTTATCATAATCTGTTTCCCATTTCAAAATCGTAGTTGACTTTTCATTTGAATTTTGAATAATGTTTGGTACATTGTTTATATTTTTTATAAACATTATTGTTTGGATTTGTGTCAACTGTTAAGTAAATGTTTTAAGGTGATAACTCGGTCTTCTTGGATCTACGTGTAAATACTAAGTATAAATTCTAATCAAGTCTGAAGATATTATATATTATTTGAATAGGTAATAATAATAATTATTACAATATTAGTTTACAAGAATTTTTCAATATTATTTTATAATTCCAACAACTATTATAACAACTAAACGTTTGTCAGTTGAAATTTCTATGTACATTTGTAAATATGAACAAGGATATGCATTTTAAAGAACATTTAACTTTGTATAACATTTGATTTCAGTTTAGCAAATTCAATATATTATGATAGTATATAGTAATTGTCCAATTATACCTATTATATAATTATTTAAATTGAATTACTTCAATTTCATTTTTTTTCTAAGTGTTTACTTTTATTAGAATATTGCAGTTTATTTAGGCACATACTGAGATATAAATGTAAGGAATGGAATCAGGGGTGTCATTTGGGGGGGGGGGGTGGGGGTTCTAGTTTACTTTCACTTAATGTAATACAAAGTCATACATTCTACAGAAAGGACCACTCTAAAATAAAAAATTCTTAAGTAATAATTTCAGTGCATATCACAACATTTTATAATAATTTTTTTACAATAAAAACCTACTAATACTAATTTAAAATAGTTATTTGAAGATGCCGCCAACGGGAAAAACGCACAAAATCCCAATCCACCCAATCCACCCTTGGTTGTGCTAAACTTTGATTCATGACTCATGAGCAAGTATTTATTTAGGTATATGAGTAAATTATAAACAAGTTAGGAAAGCCCACTTTGCAAAGTTCCTGGTTTCTAAACGTACTTGGTAGGTATTTAATAAATTATAATACCAAATACGTACAATTTATAAATAATTTAGTGACTTGAATATGCTTATGTATAGAAATTTTAATAAATTAAATATCTTTTCTTCTAACCGAGAAACTGATAATTTCTCTTTGGCATATTTATTTAATTATTTTATAGTATTATATAAATCAAAGCTATAACTTTTTTCAAATAATATAATATAATAAATAAAAATCCGATTAGTTTGTTACTTTTGTAACTCATCTTAATATCAACAATCATAACCATATGAACTGGTAACTAACGGAAGGACACAACGAGGATATAAGTTGTATTAAACATTCATTTAGAAACCTAAAAGGGTATGGGGTGCTGTATCATTCCTGCACCCCAGCCAGTCAGCACCTGTATAGGAAATTTGGAAATTTTTATATATTGTTGAGAATCAAAATATTCAAGAATGGATATCAATGAATCAACGGTCTGTCACTTTCTGTTGTGTACATTTTTTTGTTATTGAATTTGATTCTAATTTATAATATTTTGCACATTTTCATAATTTTGGTAAATTATATACAAATTTAATTTTGAACGCTGAATAAAATAAAAATGATAAAAAAAATTGCAACTCTATGTATTTTAGATACTTTTTAATGAATTAGGGTATGAAAAGCTTATGAGGAACTTTGTATTACATTTTCAAACTTTTAACTAAAAAAATATAATGTGTAATACATAAATCATAAATCAAAAAACACTATAAGAACTATACAATTTCAAATGTCTATAAATAGTAGAAAAAGACTCAAACTATAAACAATGCAAACAATACTCAATAAATAATATACTATAAATTATAATATTTTTAATGAAATAATGAAATCTTATTAATAGTAGGCATGAGAGTTTAAATGCATGTTCAACTAAACACAATATAGTTATTAACTTTTTACAAAATGATAATTACAATAAAATGTCAGATTATTGCTGCTTACCTATCTAGAGACATCAAAAATTAATGAAAATATGTTTGTATTAAACTTTAGTTAATGTATTGTATTTCAAAATAATAGTAAATTATAAATATCTTAATTTAATCCAAAAATTGAAAATAATTTAAGTTTATTATTTATTAAATATCATATATTATAGATTATAGGTTTAATTGTAGAACATTAGAAATTAATTCATGACGATGACATGCAGTATGTTCCCTAAATGTTATTTAATGGCAAAGTTTCTGGCAGTATAAAGCACACAATGTAGTCTGTCGTCCATGGTTTAATGAAATAGAAATTAATTTCATTTTATTTTTTATACCATACCCAGAATAGATAACAATATTATACTCCCTGTTACTTTTTTTTGTAGACATTGTTGAAGCTAGGGGGGGGAGGGTGGATGTCTTTGAAAAGTTGTTGTTGACGTTTAGAAATCACAAGTTGATTACCTTACATGTTAAATAAAAAAGAGAGGATTTAAAAAAAAAACTTCAAATTTGTGTTCAAAAAAAAAATCAAAACTAAAAAATGTTCATTGTAGAAAATTGAAAAAGACTGTATCCATACTTTTTAAACATACTGTATATACGAAGAAGTACTTTACTGAGTAGTTGTACATATGTAAAAAAAAACATTATCTATTTACTATTGAGCGATGTTATTCGTTTTGACCGATTAATAGCATTTTTTCAAAAGAGTAATCTGCACATTATTCTTAATGTCTTAATAAGTACCTACTAAGTACCTACTATTTATCGGTTAATTAGACCTAATGGTAATTAATTATATAGTCTGATAGTGACGATAGTGTTGACGTATTAACGACGAATTTATACGGTTTAGACGGAAAACTACTGGTTCGAGATAATAATATTATTGCATGTATAATAAAATAATTAAGTACACATAATATGGTCGCCGTTCGATTATTTTTTTTTAGGAAAGTTTACTTGTACTCTACTCGTCAAACAATAATTGCACTGTCCACGTGTCCAGCCTTGCAGTCATATTATAATTTATAATAAACAGAACAAAATGTGCGTACGTGATTTATGCTCAAGTCGAGTCCGGAAAATCTCCCAGTACCCACTTTTAAAGTCTTATCATTTATCAATTCGAGACTCGAAAGTATATGATTTTTTTTTTTTTTAGTGGATTATAATATTATTGCACTGCAATGACGTAATTCCGTGCACACTAGGCAGTGAGTTGTAGGCACGCTACTCTCTCTCTCTCTCTCTCTCCCTCTATCTGTCTTTCACACACACAATATAATATTAGCCTCTATAGTCTATATTATAGATAACATGGCTACCATATGGATATGGTTACCCTCTGACACAACGAGAAGTCGACAACAACGAGGGCGCGAGGAGGGCTGCGGCCGCTTGGACTCGCGTGTAACGATTACACGCACGCCGCGTATTATTATTATCGTAAATTATTAGCACAGTGCGTAGGTAGTTATTACTTATTATTGTCATCGTTACGGCGTGACGCGGACGTATTATTTTTATTCTACTCGCCGATTAAAGGGGATTGGCGATTTTGCCGTCTCTATTTACCGCTACACGAGGATTCAAGCTTTTGTTAAAATATTATTTCCGACCTACCGATTTATAAGTCTATATAACCGTCCTAACGAGGAGATTTGAATTTGTCAGCCACGAAGTGTAGTCTACTCCTGCTCAAACCATGCCCACGTCGGCGCATGTTTCGATTTTTCCAATTCGCTTTGCGTGGCTTACTCAGAAATACGATCGAGACTTTGGAAAATTAGATCTAGATTAATTTCAATTTGAATCCTAATTTGAGGGGAGGTGGCGATATAGGTATTTGGCATTTGCCCCTGTCCACGTGTCCGACGGCCGACCACAACAATGTTTGTTTGTGAAGAAAAAAATGACTGTTTTTTATAATTTAGTGTAGGGGAATTATGTGTGCGGGGGAATTCTTGTTATTTGTCCCGATAATAATTATATTGTGGCCTGGGCGTGTATGTAAGTGGTGTGTGCGAAGGCTGAAGGAACATCGTAATAACATTATACACGCATTTTTAAGTGCGAGCCATTGTTGTTTGTTCTTCTTCTGTCGAACGGAAATACGATGATATTATAATATAGGTATATTATAGCCTTATATAGGTGCACATTTAGAATGATTCGTAGGCGGACACGTAGAACTACAGTACACAATAACAAAATTGTTATAATCCCATATAATTTTATTTCTAAAATTACTTTTTAAAAAACAATCCGTCATAATATTATAATAATATTGAATATAGGTTTTTGAACTATTAGTTTATTATTATCTCGTCACGTCGACCGTATACAAACAGTTTAATATGTTAGTGTCTGCCCGCCACGCCGCCGCGATATCGCTTGTCGTCCGGTCCTCTTGCAGCACCTATTATATATAATAGGCGTAGCTCGCACGAAATGTAAAATGTAATATTATTATCACGGGAGTTGTCATACTATTACCACAGATTATATTAAACAATGTTTAATATAATCTATGCTACTACACTGTTACAGTTACCAGAAACACGGATAACGTTATGTCCCGATAGATGAATAGCCCGAGAAAAAATTATTTAAAAAAAAAAATTCTATTATTTATTTATATTATTATTAAAAGTTATTTAAACGTTATTATTTATTATTATTAATTGGCAATAAACAGCAATAAACATTGCGTCTTTTTCGTTTTACTTTTATAACATACAACTATTGTAAAATACGTTCGGGACTTACCAATTATTTGCATCAGTGATTATACAACGCAAACCGTCATCGTCCGAAGTAAAAATAATTATTACTTGTTCATCAGAACCGCAGGTCCATTATCATATAATAAAAATGCTGATTTTTGTATATAAAGCCTTGTCACCAGCATTGCATTACCTAAATAACACTCAGCTCGGATATTAAAGGTTTTTTTACGGTTTTTAAGATATGCTCAGCCTTATAATAAATCCGAAATTTTCTCTCTCGCCGTTGAACTTTTTTCCCTATAATATCACTAGTAAAATTTGTAATCAATGGCCATCTGCCAATAATCCTATACTATTTAATATTATATATTTTATCGAGTATTACGAATTACAATACATTGTTGTAGGTATACACACTGTTATTTTACCGGCTCTCTGGCAAAATATTCTCCAAACACTAAAACACTTTATTTTTTTCATTTCACCGCGCGCAGTATAAAACTAAAATATATACTAATGATTGTAAACTAATAGGTAGGGCTCGGAAATTATTTCATATTATTTTTTTTGAGTTTATTGCTTACTTTATACTTGGCGATAAAGTCCATTAAACGAGTAAAATAAAAAAGTTTTTAGAGTACATTTTTACAATTCTGCATATTACTTAATATTTTTCATTTCACGGTTTTTAAGTGCATATTCGATATTCGCAGTGGTACGAAAAAATTACTACCATTTACTCCGTGAGCTTAACAATTGTACACGAAAAATAAAAGTATGAGTAAAAGTGTTTGATATTTCCCACGATAATTTTATTGTGTGTCTTTTAATGGATGTGTTTTTCAAACATGTACACCACGGAACACGGCGTATACCGTATTTATAGCCTTAGATAATAATATTATATATCGTAGACATG
Source organism: Neotoxoptera formosana (assembly GCA_022818045.1). Classification (NCBI taxonomy): domain Eukaryota; kingdom Metazoa; phylum Arthropoda; class Insecta; order Hemiptera; family Aphididae; genus Neotoxoptera; species Neotoxoptera formosana. The sequence continues at coordinate 813,477 of CM040630.1, forward strand.
GTGTAGTGGTGTGTATTTTATCATTACGTTATTAAATGAGAATGTTTCTATAGTTGAAACAGGCATTCAAAACGTGGTTTTATTCTAGAAATGTGTTTTTAATATTTTTAATTTATACCAATAATTTCTATGAATATCTATAATGCAATTTTTAGTTACATTTGTACCTATTTGTATAATTGTATAGCGTTATAACTATTAACTTAATAATATGCTAATCCTCGGACCTTGGTACCTTGGTGCATTAATTGACGAGCCATATAAGACCAATCAACTATTAAGATTAAAATATTAGGTACTTTCCGAACTCTAGAAATGAATATTTAATAAAATAACAAATTAGGTAATTCATTTAGCTACACATTTTATAGGTATTTAGTAGGCAATATTTTGAAATAATGTTTTAGAACGTTTATTGTTTTTATTCTATCAGTTTTTTTTCGGATGCACTTGAATTCTATAGTTATTTTTTAGACCTTTTTAATATTTTATACTATTGTCTCACTCTCTCATGTTTCTACAAATCCTACCTATATCATTACATTAGGTATAGTTAATAAATAATAAATCCTAAAGGAGGTGAGCACGGTGAATTATTTATTTGTACTTACTAAATTGCATACATAGATAGGTATTATGTGAACATTTTTAATGAAGTATAATTTTTTTTCCAATATAAATTAATAGGTACCGATAAATATCGATAACCGGAGTTTGTATAATTTACAGTATACTCATGGTACCTACCTAAATGCGTGCAACAGCCAACAATCCGACAACGACGAACACGTAATAGTGAATGACCCGCGAAGACGTTCACATTTGCCAGCGGTGCAGTGTACCGTATTATGTGGAGTGTCGAATGATTCGAATGTCGACCGAAGTCCGTAACATACTACTAGACAGTAGACGGCACACGCCTCGCTCGGACGACGAAATGAAACGAATCTCCAAATGCCAATTATTGGATATTATATTATATCTGCAATATATTATATCATGAATTCCCTCGAGTTTATTTTTATATAAACGGCGATAACTCGGATAACTGATTAGACGACACACGAGTTGTAACACTATAATACACTACGACTATTATGTATACGTCTGCACTATATTAGTAGGTATATTATGTATGACGGCGATTCACGATAATATTAAAAATAAAAAAAAACCGGAAACTCACTCCGCTGTATGGAAATAAGTAAAAATCGGTGAACATTCTTGTCCTCGGACTTTTCGTCCGGGATTCACAAATAGGAACCTATAGTAAATTTCGAGTGTACCTTAGACCTACCGGCCGCTGTTGTCTTTGAGCGAGTCAATTATATTAATTACTATCACTACCGTTAATTTTAATTAATTGATAAATTCAGCCTCTATTTCTAATGATATTTTTGTATTTTGTTTACACAATAATACCTAGGTACCTATAGCCTATATATTTATTTTTCTAATAGTCATTGATTTTAAATACTTGTATTTTTAAACAATAGTAGTCGAGTAGGTTGAACTTTAACTAACTGTTGAAGTTTTGACAAATCGTCACATATAAAATGTATAATATATATATTATTAATTATCATAATATTAGGTATCTATATCATATAATATTCATATACTAAAATTCACCCACACAAAAATAAATAAATATCAATTTTGTTACACGATAATATAATATATAAGTAATGTAATGGGTATTGTACAAATGAGACATTTTTTAACTGTTATTACTATTAATATAATATCAAATTCAATAATCATGTTTTTCGTGTAGGTACGTATGTACGGCCGTAAATACTTAATTATAATACGGGTAGACACGCGAAATATCATATTGTGTATCAGCTGATGTATAATATTGTCTGTACAATAAATTACTCAAATAAAAGTAATTTTTAGTAGAAAATAAAAATGCGACGGTCCAATGCGATGGTCTCTTTATTAGGTTAGAAAGGCACTCGCAAACTGGCGCGATATCGCCTAAGCGGGCGGTAAAAATGTCCATGCAATATAATATTATTATTATTATTATTATTATGATTTATAACAGCCACCGCGAAAACAATAATATTGCCACCACGGCCACCTGTACGGCATTTCCGAAGCTGAAAATGTGTATATTTCATTATTAAGAAGCCTATTTTCGATAATTTCTTTCTAAAAATTATTATAAATTATAAAATTACAAAATGTTTGTTTTGTTTCGCCTTCAAAAAATTGCAGCCCCTAAATATTTGACGCCCGGGTCCTATGATCATCCCATTAACACGGGGCCACTGATAACAAGTCAACATCGACTGATGGATTTAGATTCGTGATATAAATAGCTTAAAATTAGTCGAAATATTTGTAAAATGTCATTGTGTATAAAATGATATTATTAATATACGTGGCAAAAACCGTTTAGCATACCGTTTAATACCGACGATTGCTCAAATACCGCTTGAACAGTATACCTTATGGACCTTAACCGAATGTACCTACCAATCATTGCCCTCGACATATTTTATACACGATAACAATACCGATTAAAGACAATAATTACAATATTTATAATAATAAGTTCGTCATTATTCCAACTAACATAATTATTATAAATTAAACATTATAACATGATCCAATTTTTTTTTGAAAAATTGCATTTTATGCCACTACTTTTTTTTAAATATTGTATTTATTATTTTGTCATGAGAATTTTTCCTTATATTAATTTCTCAACATATTTACTTCCCCTAACCTACGTTAGATGTGGTATTTTCATCTTGGGTTTAGTATATATATGTTAAGGGCAACTGGTGCATTTTGCTCTAGGGAGTTTGAGGAGAAGCGGTATAAAAAATGGTTATTTCGAGGCCTTGATGGCAACTGCAAGTATTCGTCCCATCAATCTTCTATTAACAGAACAATATAAATGGCTTCAAGTGTTAATTTAGTAATAAACAAATAACAAATTCAATAATTTAAGAGGAATAAGTAATAACTAGGCGTTTGTCATCATACATTTTTGTATTATCTATTTGATTTATTAATTGCGTATACTTTCTATAAAAATAAAACAAATGATCATCATTATTCATTACATTCGTATAGATAATAATTTATTAGCGTAACTAGTGTTGGTATAGGAGGGGCCCAAAGATACTGTAGGCACCATTAAACCGTTATAAATTAAAATCTTTATGATATTATTATTAATTAATTATAATATAATATAATTAAGCAACGGTATTGTTTTTGTTACAACCACGGTAGACTATAATCTACCGTGGTTACAACGGTCGGTCGACGAATGAACAAAACAAAATGTTTTTTTTTCATAACATCGCGGCCTTTATATTATAATATGCGGAAACACTCACTTAACAGCAGTCAGAATTCACAACTCGTCAGACATCGACGTCGTCCTTTCGGTTTCTGATGGAAAAAAATTATATACTTATCGAGACGCCGCGCCTGTCCTGTGTTGTAGTGTCGTTTAATATTCCCCGGCACGGCGGCACCGACGACGGAATAATACCTCCACGGCCGGGTTAGGTTATGACGTTATATAGAATTATAATCTTATGACATATAAGATATCCTCTTTGTATACGGTCTTTATGTATATCGTTCAAGTGCCAATTCAACATTAAGTACTTCTTGCGGGATCTCACTAACGGCGGTAAGTATACCTACCTCAGTGTTATATACCTATGCATGAGCGAAAATCGTTGACTTCTTTTATATATAATATTATAATATGTAACCCAGAAGGAGGTATCTTTTTTTTAAATCCGCAAGCTATAATACGCTCGCAATTACATACAATTATTTCTTCACGGGACCTTTTGTCCTTTTACCGAAATGGCGTCACTGCGCGTTACTTCAATATATTTGTTCGAAATGGATCATATTATACTTAAATCAATTTAGAACGAAGAATTCGCTACAACTCTAGGCATTGACTGACCAGCTAACCGATAGTCGTGCAGTGTGTCGCTTATCCATCATAATAATACCCCCCCCCCCCCATTAAGAAATGTCAACGTGTGGCAAAGCTATAATATTTCACGGTATTGAACCCCCCCCCCCCCACCAAATTAGGCCTGCTCTAAGTACTATATTTACTTGACAAATATTCATCACTATATATGTATATATAGTTACTATCACGTTACTATTCGCGTTTATCGAAAATTGTTTTTGTAAAGATGCACTATTACAGTTAAAAATATACTAATATATGTATTATAATGTTGATTCATTAGAACGTGAAGAAATATAAGTAATAAATAGCAATCTAATGTAAGAGTCAAAAAGCATAAAAAGAATAAATTGCATCGAACCTCAGAATTAATTAAATCACTTAAATATATAAACATGACCAGTTCTTGTACCTACTCGACAAATAATCTTAAAGGACCTCTGACTTCATACTTTTGTCTGCAAAAAGTAATAACCACTCATTTTAATAATTCATTACAACGCTTATCCCTATTTAACTATTTTCATTCTAAAAAAATATATAAACTTCCACTGCATAGTTCATAATGACAACGTGTATGAGAGAACGACAGTGCCTGCACATTTTTCTATTTTCGTCCTTTGAATAATTGTAATGATTGGGGTTTAAAAATTCCAAGCTAAAATATTTACTTTAATATAACAATACAATCGCATAATTTAAAAATATAATATTTCGGTCGTTCCTTTGTAAATAAACATATATATAGTAGGTAGGTACCGGTACCCGGTACCCATATTGCATGCAAATTTAATCATTTCTTAAGGCTTGAAGTTTCTTAAACAAGGTCACTTGTGTTTTAAATTTTATGTTTGACAAAAGTTCAATATTTTTCATCAACTATATAATAAATTATTCCAAAGAGTACCTAATTTAAATTGCTTAAATATGTCTATATATAGGTACGAACTATACCGACATCGTGTGTGTGCGGCTTGCACCACCAGTACAAAGACAATTTTTTTTTTATAAATATACAAAAATCTTAAGAAAAATTAATTCTATTATACCGCCTTTGTTAAACTATTTATATATTTATTACGATTGTTTTCTACATTATGGTGCAGTAGTGCCCTGAACGCTAGAAAATAAATATTTTATATTATTTTACTCGTCCAATGCGAGTAAAAAATAAATATTAGGAATGGGATATCTATTTTCACTATACAATAGCATTTAGCGTGGTCAGCGAAGAAAGAGGATATTCGTGACACCCCTCTGATGATTACGTCAAGGCTTTATTTACGTGCGCTTATATATGTATATACAGAGTGTAACAGAAAGACACGACGGATAAAAATTTAATGTATGAAAAAAATTATGAAAATTACACAGATGGTAAAATATAATATTTAAGATTTACTCGCTGTTGAAAATTCCGAATAATAATATTTTGAAAAAAGTTATTAGATATATTATTGATTTACTCCAGAAAGTATTGATATTTTAAAAATTGTAAAGTAATTAACTAGGTATTTGACTTCATAATTAACGTATTAACCGTTAAAATTTTTCTAAAAATTAGATAATATTTTATAAATTTTGAATTTTTCAAAAAAAATGTTACCTATTCAAATTTAAATTTTTTATTTTCTGTATTAAAATATGGAAATAAAAAAATGTATACTGTTCTCGTAACCCAACAGTGTCTAAACATTTTATAAAAAAAAAAATAATGATCAGGACAAAATAAATTGTTTTATTAAGTAGTTCTTTCTGCAGTTACACCTTACTGCACCCTGTATACCGCGCGTGTTTGGGCCATATAAATAGGGTAGTGTCGATATAGTGACCGTTTCCCCTCGTAGAGACTTTCCCTTTCGGACATGCGTGCACCAGCTGTGCGCCCATATCATACCTAATAATAATAATAATAATAATAATATATTATATGTTATTACTGAATAGTAAATATAGACACTGATAAGGTGTGTATGTATATTGTATATATAACGCCGACGGTTCGTCCGATCCAGCACTAGTTATATGATGCGAGGAGACCCGTTTCTACCGTCATCATAATATTATTATAATATTATATAATTAAAATTTAAAATAATAAATATACAACATTATTATTATTATTATTCATTCGGTAGGTAGTTTGTCGGTGAAATAATAATTTTTCTTTCCCACACGACGTTATAATATAATATGATTGTTGTAGGTATTAGGTATATAATATAATGAATTAATGAGTACTACGCTGCGGTTTGTTTGTTTACACGAAAACGAAATGCGATATTGTTGCATATTGTACCATATACTCAGTATAAGGTCTATGTTTATAATACAATAAACGTTTGCGGTTTGTTGCTAAAATCATAATCAAAATTTGAGTTTTAAATTGAAAACTATAATATTATACTTACCGTAGTAGAATAAATAAATATACGGAAAAGTCGAACATCAATAATATTATATTAATATCGAACGTTTGAGCAATAGTTTTATTTTTATGTTTATGCATTTACATTTAACACAAGTGACAGTTAAAATAAAAACGATTATATAATATATATATAGCTATAGCTATATTGATAAAGTGCTATAAATTTAATATTTGGTATGGGATATATTTTTAGGGAATTCTTTTTATGGAACTTATCGCAGGGTCAGCACAGACACGTTTTAACACGTGTTTATTCGGTTAAAGCGAAATGGGATTGAAAATAAGGAGAACAAACAAAACGCTCACACAGCATGTTTAGTATTTTGTAAATAATAAAAATATTATATTATAAGGGTCATCAATACAATATCAATCATTTTACAACCCTATAACGGCCATAACGGTCAACGGAGTGAAAGAGTTATTGATTATACCTAAAATGTTTATTATTATTTTTGTTTGTTTCAGAGCCAATATAAGTATTGATATGATACATTTTGTATAATATTTATTAATAAACTACACGAATAATATACAATATAAACTATACATGTGATGAGTAGATATATTATATTACAATTTTTAACAATTTATCAATAATTCACAAATGCAAAGATACAACAATAACATTTCCCCGATATTTTGAATGTATATAATAAAATATTTACAAAAGTGAAAATAACCAATTAATATATTATTCGTTTTACTTTCAAATGTTGTAATAAGTATAAAATAACGCACAGATAAACAAAGAGCTAAAACAAATAAAATATATACATATTTTGAATTTACAAATGGACACAATTTTAGTTTTAGATTACTTATTTTACTTGATATAAGTTATAATATTAATTGCATCGTATTCACTGAACAATTCAAATTTAGATAATAAAAGTCCATATAATAAAGTACCTATAGTTACAAATAATAATCTGAAGACTGGCCCGAGTTCGAAAACGTATTGTGGTATTCGACGTGCAGGGTCAGGTTTCTTAGTACATGGTCCCCGATCGTATGTCGTGTGTGATATTATATTGACATACTATATAAACCACGAGCGACCAAAATATTTTCCCCTCAGAGCGGGACGACTATACATTTTAATAGGAAAAACACATGGGCTTTTTACAATATTTTCTTATTATTTTTCACTTACAGTGATAGCAGTAAAAATAATATGTATTAAAACGTAAAATAATATAACAAATATTTTGAAATAAATTAAATAGAAAATTAAATTAATACTTATGTTGAGCTTTTTCGGACGAGTAAATCTGATTTAAAACATCAGGTCCTGCCGTCCTGGCAAACTTAAAATGCATATATATATATTCTCGGTAATTGTATACCTAAATGGTATATATTATAGTCTATAATAAAAATATAATGTAATAAATTAATAAATAATAATTTATATACGAGTGGTCGACGCGGCGGCCGTGCAACACGTCTTTGTTATTATTATTATTATACCAACGGGATTTAGGCGGAAACTTGTTTGCACACAATCTATCATTTTTACCTGAAAAATCGGAACGGGCACACGCTGATATTAAATGTATAGTCATACACTAGTATTAACTAGTATCAACTAGTTTGCGCACATGACAAGAATTATATTTTATCTCGGTAGACAGATGGGCACTGATAACCATCGATATTGAGTATGGAAATATTATTAAATCCCTTACAAACAGTGCATCTCGAGAACGTCTTAAACTGTTCCCAAACGAGTGGTAGTTTTGTGCGCAAACAACTTGTCTTTTTGGTATTTGTGCGCAAACCAGTACCGCCCAGGATTTACATTTTAAGTCTTTTCGAGCAATGCCATGGAAATTGACTTTTTTTTTTTCAAAATGTTACTATTTTGGACGCTGTTCGGGGACACCACGAGGGACGCGTCATAGCTCGGGAAAGTTTCGCCCAAAGCGTGGAACGCGTACGATGCAGCAGTCACGTTTAACCGCGGGTCACAATCGCGTTCGACGCTGATCCGTTTTATTAAAGAATATTATATATAGAAATTATTATTATTATTATTATTTCCGTACAAGCACCGCTCGTACAATATGTACAACCTATATTGACACAATAAACATCACACGATTAGATAATTATAATCGAACGAGAAAAGCGTGACAGGAAAAACCTCAGAAAAGTGATGAAAGAGAGGTCGCCCGCGCGTCGATGACACATAATTCCATTAAAGTGAGTATTTATCAATCACTATAATACTATAATAATAATTGTATAAGAGAGAACACGACACGATTTGCGCTTCGGGCGTCTGAACGAGCGACTGCAGCAGCGATGAGGATTGCGCCGGTAATCGATAAAGACGAGGATACGTTTTTAATTATTATTATTATTATTAGACGTGGACCGCGGGATGACTGCACTGAGACGACGATTGGGGAATCTTAATTATTATCTTTTAAAGAAGCATCATCACTTTGACTTCTAAACACTGCGCGGGTACCTTTTTAAATTCGATATCTGTTATTTGTATAACGTTAAATTTGAAACGTATTTGACGGGAGGGGGACATTAATTAGTTTACATATTATCATTCCGAAGGCGATGTTTTGAACAGATTGCAGAATATTATTATTATTATTCGCGTTCGATTTTTTTCGTTTACGTCCCCACAAGTACAAATTGGTTTTGAGATATAGAAATATGTATAAACGAAAAGTTGAATTTTAACGTGCGAGCGTGTTTGACGCATTATTAAACACGAATAGGTAATTATCGAATATTATTGTTAATTATTTAAATTTTTAGTCGACAATATTGTACAATCAATAGTTCATTATCGACGCGTTCTATATATTATTATGCGTATTCCGCGGAATTCCGGAACACTGCACAACCAGAACATAATATAATATAACTGCAGCAATCTCCGTCCTCGGATTGGTTTTCACGGAAAAGTATACAGCCGGTTAAGGGATAAAGTGTGGTACACTGCGGTAACTGCAGGTATGTAGTGGAAACGCATAATATGTCAGTTATATAAAATCAGACTCATATGACTGAGGCCTGGATGTTTATGCTATAATAACTACCAAAATAATATTATGCTTTTATATATTTTTTTATAGCAATATTAAAAACTATTTAAAAAATGTCACGGTAATATTAATATTAATTAAAAACAAACCACCGACTAATAATTGAATACCTTTTTACTTTTTCGCATATTTAAGAATAAAAGTAAAATAAATTGTTAGAACGTACCTATAACTATGCGAGTACTTATATAAAGGTATAAAATACGTAGATAATGTAAATGTAAAATGTTGTTTTTTGCTATGATTTCGCCCCCTTAAAATCAAAATTTTGAAAAATACTTTCTTGGTGCGCATGGCGAAATTATATAATATTAATCTACCGTCAAAATGTCAAATCGATAGCTTTAATTTACCCCTGATTTAACTCCCGATTAACCAATAGCAATTATATTTTATATACAAAATAAAAACTAATTTCCATAATTTATTAATTCTACTATTACTATTACTAATCACAGTCACTCAGGACACTCTCGTCTATATAATATATACAGATACTATATACAGGTATAAGCTACTATTATTGACAATTTAAAATTGTATTGTCATGTTTTTGTAACTTTATTATTTTAATAAACTTTTAAATAAATCGCAAAAATCTGAATAAAAAAAATTTCAAATTATTTGATTATTTATTTCGTTTTTCAAAATACACGTAGGTATACACTTATTATATGAGGTAATCCATTTGAAACATTTTCAATCGCATCGAAATGGTTTTCATACTCAGATGCGTGTGGGCCCCGCATCTTGTTTTCAAACATTAACGGGATCTATCTAACTACGGGACCCGGAACGATTACTGAAAAATACGTTTTTTAATTTTAAAATAAATACCTACTTAAAAAAATTGAATAATATAATGTTATAACCTAAAAAGTCTTAATTTAAAAAACGTCGACAACGATATAATAATATAAACCGTGATCGTTTAGACTTTATTTAACAATAATGATAATTATTATTTGTGCCCGAAATGCGAAAAATCTTACCGGCACTTTTGCATTTGTTTCTTGTAATAACACATCGATACAAATGTCGATTTCCTACACTTGCACCGGCAACACTTTCCTCGCAATCCCGGCACTCGGTTCCTCGTCATTTTCAAAACCACCGGACTCATCCATCCAGTTTTCTGGCCGCATTTCACGCAAAACGACATTTTGTAACTGGAAGTGGTGGACATGACGGTGAAATCCTATATACATAATATTTGGCGGAAGTCATAATAATATAATATTTAATATTCGAGAGTATATTCGAGCGTTGACCGCGGTTTTAACGGTAAACTTACTCACTTTTTAAGAAAAAAATTATATGACACTTTGTGAAAAATAGTACTGCCGGTTTTAAATATTTTCAACTCGACTCAACTCAACTAAATCAACAACGATAACTGATGGGCAATAATATTATAATTTACAATCTACGCGTTTAAATAATGAATATAACACTCTTCTACGATTATTAAAAGTGGCCAGCACGGTTATTATAGTTTATTTTATAAACGTTTTCATCTGGCCAGTATATCTATACCATTTATATTATTATTTTAAATATTATATTATATATTATTCGGGTACGTGTAACGAGAATATATTTTTGATTTGATCGTACCTATTTAAATAATATTGTTATTTGGGCGCCTCGAGATCGCATCGACATTCGGTAAATGGAATGAAGACCCCCCACAAACTCCTCCCCCGACGAAGAATGCTGAGAAAAAATATCCCTGAAATAAAATATTACGTTTCCTAATATTTTGACGAAAATGTATAGTAACTATAGAACTTTGACTGTTATTGACGGCTTGTACCTTTGACAATATATAATTTATGATAAAATATAATTTTTAGTATAAGTAATACTAATACCTGCAGTAATTAGTAGGTAATTATTGTAAGTGGCAAAATAAATATTCCCGAATTCAATGAGTCACGATATTAGGAAACAGTGTAATAATCAGAGGTTGGATTTTATAGCATTCGCTTATCAGTATGGGACAGTAGGCATGATTTCTGAAGAGGGGGATAAAAAAAACCGACATTGCTAAATGGGAGGGGAAAATTCTCTCAACACTTTTTACTTAGGTAGTAAAATATTTAACAATAGGTAAGAAACAATATTATTCATTGTTAAATTTTTCAAAAGAAAATGATTCAAAATTCACACCAATCACGCAATAGATTTTATAATCAAATTGTTTTCGATTTGACGCATTATTTTTACTCCATAATAGGTGCAATAAGTCGAGCCTACATACATATATATATATATATAATATTGTGTCTATAAATAATAAGACAAGCTATAATAAAGTATAACCATAGTCGTCGTCGACCATCTCAATTTTCAAAAAATTAAACATTACTTTGCCACACATATAAACTAAAATAAAATTATAATAGTATTCGCAGTATTGACAAAATCGTCAAAATTCTATGGCTCGACAGATCGTAATATGAAAAAATATTACATTAAAGTGCGTCCTACATAATGTAAGCAAAAACAAAAAAAAAAGCCAATGGGAGGGGATCTGACCCCCACGTCCCTCCCTTGTGTACGCCACGTATGGGATACAGATAAAAATAGCAGAGTGAGCTATAAATTTGTTTTATGTACCGGGGACTCTAAATATATGAAATTTAATTTTGCTATTTTTTTTTGCATATATGAAGTATTTTAGAATTTTAGTGCTATTTTTGCATAATATAATGCTTTATTTTGTAATTTTCATATATCTCGTTTATGTATTGAATGAAAAATAGTATTAATCTATGTGAATCTACAAGAAAAATGCCCACATTATAAACTATGTCTTCATTCAATACATATAAGTTTGTTTAAATTGTAAACAGAAAAAGGTCATTTTAGTTTTTTTTATAAATGCATTAGATTATATTGTAGATATTAATTAAAATCAGCATACAATTAAGTATTAACTGTCAGTAAAATATAATACATTTAATAGAACTTTGATTTTCTTTTTTTTTTTTTGATATTTTTGTGTCGTAGTATAGCGCATATTTTTTTGGTCATATTATTATAGCGCATATTTTAATACTTTTTATTTCTATAAAATCCGAAAACTGGTAATAATTAACCGTAGCAGGGACATTCATTAACTATTATTGTTTGATAATTATTATTATGTTTTGATGTAACGATCATTTGAAATATTTTCTATATTATGTATATTTAAATTTTTTATTAGCTTGTAAATATTGTATGTATAAAGTAAAACTTGTAAAAATGCCTCCTAAAAATTATTGTATTTATTACAGTATAGGTAGTTGATCTAATGACGAAACTCAATTTAATTGTTTAAAAAATTATACATATTATCATAATATAAAACAAAATATCATTGTTAATGTTTAAAAATGATAATATAAATATAAAAGTAAGTTAAACTGTATTCAATATTCATTTTAAACGTTAAAAATAGCTTCGTTTTTTTTTAAAACTTATTACTTGATTTTTAAATTTTTTTTATAATTATTGAACTTTTATAATATTTAAATATGATTATATTATATTCATTATAAATGATGAATAATTATTATCCTACATATTTATATGTAATTAAATAGGAATAATGTTGTCATTATTAGAGTTTGAAAAATATTTATTTGATCATTTTCACGTGGTCGTGATTCGTGAGTAATAGGTTGTGGTGTGGTTATATTTTTCCCGAGGTTCTTTGTTGGGGGGTTCTTTCTGGGAATTTTTATCTCACAATTCTGAGCGGCTATCGAACGATTGAGAACGTTATACCTTTTTGGCCGAACGATTGAGAACACTTAAAAATAACAAAGAACTTACCACTGACCCTAAAAAAACCCAAAAAAGAATACGATTGAGAACGAATTTACGTGCAACGTTGCCATATCATTTATTATTTATCATTTAACAAATATTCCAGAAAAAAGTCATATGTAATATAAATATGTTTAAAAAATTTTAAAAAATGTAGAATTATAAAAATATGTAATAAATATATAAAAAAAAAGTATGTAAAAATGTAATACCTATGTATAAAAAATGTAATGACAAATGAGTTACCTATATATTAGTTATAGCGGGATAGCGTAATCCAACATATTCTAAATATTTTAATCAATTACTTGAACTTTTATTTGCTTCATACCACATATATTTATTATGAATATTAATTAATTTTTCCTTTTGTTTCCTTCTGTTAGAATACTTGCAGTACATTTATTATTTGAACACTTCCATTTCAACCGTGTGTCTTTACGTTTCCGAATAAAACGATATTTATTACTATCTAATAGTACTCCTCGTTCACTTCGTATAATTTTAATTTCATTATTTTCCATTATTTGACGAATAGTAATTTAAAATTGTAATATATTATAATATTTAATATATTGTAATATAATATTTTATAAACTGACGAATACTTCGTTGACGTTTGTGCGACGACTAGTGCGACGAAGTCATTCTCTCGTATATCTGGTATCTAAGTTATAAATAAGATCCGATAAACGTCCGATAAATATTAAATATCAACCGGATCAATCGTTCAGCCAAAAAGGTATAACGTTCTTTATCGTTCGATAGCCGATTATCGTGCTCAAATTATCTTTCGATTACATTTGGCAACGTTGGAAAAAAAAAAATATCGAGCGTTCTCAATCGTGTTACCAAAAATAACGTTCTCAACCGTAACGTTCTCAATCGTATTTTACCGTTCTGAGCCATATCATATATTGTATTGTGATTCGTCGGTATAATGCGCTGCAGTTTGTAAACAAATATAACCATACCGGAAAAAGGAAAACTTAAATGATTAAGCGGACAAAGCGCATAATATTATTATTTGATGATATAGAACAATAATATAAGTGAACTAGTAGACATTTATATGAAATATGAAATATTATAACAACTGTCTGTATTGTGAATAAAATATTATCGTTTCGGCGAGGTAGGTATTCATATTTTTCATAATATATGTTATGCGTATAATATGAGGTATCTGGATATCTGGTAAAGGTTAATAAAACATGTTTTGAATATTATTTTTACGCGAGTGGAAGCAGCAGCTTATCCGATTAAAATAATTGTGTCGGCATATTTACCAATCATCAGTTGTTGATATTCATTCCACATTTTCACTATATATTATGTTATGTATATTATGACCTGACGAGTAGCAGGAATGCTGGACAATATAATATACCCATAGACATTTGCATTTTCGTATGAATAAATATATACAAGTTTATCGTAAAACAAAACCTTAAATTAATAACAATGTCATATAATGTAATTTAAACATTAATTGTTTACTTTTTCCGTAAAGTTCATTTTTTTTTTTGTAGTTTAAAGTAAATCACTTTTATTTTTGATTTGAGTTCCGAATCGGGTTTGAATCGTCGCAGCAGCTTACGAAACATTTATTTAAATTTTAAACTATTGTAACCTAGCTGAAAAAAATATTTGCAAGATTTTGTCAAAATATTTTTGTCCGAACATAATATTGTCATATTTAAGCATCCCCAAGCTCTATTTTAGCACTCCCTGGCCCCCTTTATAAAACACCAAAAGTAATGCAAAAAAACAGCGGCGGCTTATTTAATTTATTAAAATTTTTTTTTATTTGAAAAAAAATTCAAAAAGAGGATTTTTCTGACTTTAACAAGTTAGTTCAAATTGCAGTTATAATTCCAATCATTTTTTGTAACACGTGTAAGCAGTTTTCCAAGTATGCAACGGATTATTAATTGGTTGAGGTCTATTTTAAATATTTAAAGGGATGTTGCGAACTGCATAAAAATAGAATCAGTGTAAGATAAGTGGCGACAGCACAAAAACAAGGAAAGTAGTTTTGAAATTAATTTAAATTATACATTTATACAATTATAGTTGTAAAATATTATTAGGTGTTCAAATATTATATTATTATCATATACTAAGACAATTATTTACTTTATATAAACACACGAGTTACTGAGATAGGTATACATAATTTTAGCACCCCCTAAAACGTAGGTCTCGTTGTGCTAATGTATATATTATAGAGATATATCGATCTACATTTTTTTTTTTAGTTCATTGTAAATCACTTTTATTTTTGATTTTAGGTAAAAAATATCTCGGGTAGGTATACCCCATGTTTTCAATTAAATAACCAAAATAAATTATTCTTGTTACGCTTGAAAAACAACAGAACTTTCCGTCGCTTATTATTCCAAGCACTTTAACTTAGTATATTTAATAACATACTCATCAATTCTTGTCTCATATCAACTATTATTACTTCATAGATATGTGCTTACCAGACATTTAACAACATATTAAATCAACCATTAACACTTTTCAAAATATATATTAATTTAATTATTCTACGACCATTATCTCCTTTTTTTATATTATATTTTTTTATTAATAGGTACTTGGTCTTAACAATTAGTTTTGACACTTAGGTACCTAGTGAGGTACATAAAATATACGATTTTAAAATAGAAGTGTTGAAACACAAGGATAGAGGAGAAAAAGAAAACAGAAGAAAAATGTATATATAATAATATATTGTATAATATGATATATAAAATTTAATTAACCAAATTTTTTTTTGATTTGAAAATTTTTTTCGGGTATCAAAGGGAATGCTGGAGGATATAAAAATAGACAATAGGTGGTCACGCGTTGTGTTGATAAACTGGGGCAGACGAAGACGAGGTGGCTATAATGTCGCAGACCATATTATAGGGTCATTGTATAGAGTGTGCAGAGGACGGAGCCGTTCAATGAAAGTTTAAAGGAATGAGAAGGAAGCTGCAGTAGTGCATGACCAAAGCGGAGGATACTATAATATTGACATGTTAAACTATAAGACATGTTTATTAAAAAAAAAAAAAAACTAAAGTGAAATAGTATACGCAGTATAACTACTATTACGCCTATAAAAATAATTTATGTAGCACAATATCGTACACGGCCCACCGTATAGTATTTATGTATTATGTATATCTGTATAACATAATATTTTATTTTGCATAATATACTCATTTCTTTACAAAATATGTTTTTGTACAGAGAAAATATCTTGACACATTGTTGCACACAAAAATAGAATGTTTATGTGATAGATAAATGTCGACATTATATAGTTTAGCGACTATTGTCATCGTTTCCGCCAAAAATGTGATTATCGTTTCCGCCAAAATGAAAAAGGTTCTATATTCGTTTCCGTCAAATTTATTTCCACCTATATTATTGAGCTAGAGTTTTAGGACCTTTTAAGTTTGTCTTATTTTGTTGTAATTCAAAAAAAAATTACCACAAATATCTACTTGAATTTTTCGTTAAATATTAATATTAGATTTTTCTAAGCATGATATAATTTTTAAATACATTTTTGATTTTTTTTAAAAAATATTATTTAAACAATTATTTAACTTGGCCAAAAAGCTTGAAATTTGAATACAAGATTCCTAGCGAGTTGTTATAATAGCAGTTGAAAAGTATTAAAGATTCATAATAAGCATGGTTTTTTATTTATAAGAATTTAAAGAACGCATTTTGACAAAATGTATCAAAATTTCGAAAATTTGCAAATTATTCTGTTGCTGAAAATGTTCAATTTTTATAGCTAATGATCGAAGATTTAAAACAAGACTTCTCATAAGTAGTTCAAATTGTGACCAAAAAATCTAAAAAATATATAAACATGGTATTTTTGATAGATATTATAAGTTAAAATTTGGACGAAATTAGATAGGCAATTTAATGAAGAATATCGATTTCAGTTATATGTTATTGTTGTAATCTAAAATTATTATTTGCAGTGAGTACTTGATACGTTCAAGGTATATTATTATTAAATGACGTTTTCAAATGCAAATTTGTCTACACAAATTAACTCAACCAACCTGCATTACTATGGACCCACCAAGCCTCCTAGTGGTGGGGCCCCGGTCAACTCTAAATGGTTCTCAAACTATAATTTAGACAGGTAGGTATAAATAGATTTGGAGAAGTGAAAATCGAACATTTTTTGTTTTGGCGGAAACGACTGACGCCTGTTTAATTTAGGTATATAGACAGTGTTAGGATTCATCTAGATAATTACTTATTGATCTATTTCATGTTATGATTGTTATTTATAGATAAATAATTACTAGTTATCTTGATATTTATTTTAGCTAAATATTTCACTTAAATCTAGATAAGTCACGAGATGGTTTTCTTCGTAAACATTTTCCAAAATATCGTCAGAAAATGTCTGAATATTATTGTATTCTCTTCGCTCCTGCAGGCGTAAGTAACATAACACGCACAAAATATTAAACCTGTATAAATATTATTTCTCATAATATCGTCGCCTTGGCGTTATTCCTATAAAATATTTTTATCTTTTAGGAAGACGATAATTTGATTTGATTGTCAGTTTTGATCCGTATCTTTTGGATAAAAGAAAACGTGTATAGTTATCCAGACGATATTTTCCGTCCTAACACTGCAGCTGCCCATACAATATATGGAGTGCAGGAACCTGCTGAATTTCGGACGTTGCCTGTTTTTGGTTTTTTTAATAAGTTCTTTACTGCTTATCTATAAACACAATATACGCGCACAATATATTATGTGTGACAACGGGACATGCGCGCGCACACCATATTAACATTACACGCATAGCACCGATAAAATATATAATATAATACGTTTGATTTGCAGCCGTCGTGTCCGCCGGCGGCGGCGCCGTCGCGGCAACTCATTAAAGTTTCTCGAGTTTCTGTCTGCGAATATTCCGCCCCCGCCGCGCCGTTTCACGACTTCACGAGCGCTTAAAATTAATTTCCCAAAGCGCGCCGGTTAGCTGACCCGATAGCCGGGCGATGCGTCTTGTCGTCTCACTTGCAGCGCGGGCAGAGATGTCTTTCGCGACGAATAGGGTTGGCTAGCGAGGGGGTTGAGACGAGTTTCGTGCAAATAGTTTTTGAAATAGCTGCGGCGTGTTTGATATTATTTGAATATTATCATGTTATATACGTACTATAGGTACGATAGAATGTACCAGTCGTTGCCCCCAAAAGTACCTTTTTTTTTTATACTCATATGGCCCTCATATGTCAATATATACACGATTACAATATGTTATAGCCCGTAAAATAAGGGAGGCAAATGTACGAATAATAAATAAAATATAAAATGATTTATAAAAGTAAAGTAAAATAGTTTAAAATGATAGAAACAAATTTTGATTTATGATTATATATTGTATTTTGTAATAAATAATAAATATAATATATTCTACAAATAATATGGATAAAATTAAAATTGTATTAATAATAATAATATAGCCTATAACTTGGTGCAAAGCGAGGATTTTACCAAAACGCGTAATTTTAGACGCGTCTAAGTGGATAGCCGAAATATAAGTAAACGAGTAACGACAATTATTATCTTAGGCTTTATTATAACAAAACATAATACATAATATTATTATATCTAATTTTTTTACTTTTTTTTTTTTTTGACAAATTATCACATTGAATGCCACATAATTATAATATTTATTGTTTTATTGGCAATTGAATTCAATGTGCTCAGCGGTTTTTTTTTGTAACTGCTTCAAGTTTTATTACATAAGATTTGTGTATTTATCTCCCTTATATTATGGGCTATATATTGTAATAGTGTATATATTAATATGTGAGGGCAACTGGTACATTTGGTTGAGGGCATTTGGTATATTTTTAAAACACCGATAACAGCCGTGGTTGGCAACTGGTAAATATCCGTTGGTACACCTTAGGCCATGGGCAAATAGGTATATATGATATTTTACAGCTTAAAAGTTAAAAGCAAAAATGAAAGCTATACTGCAAGGCGATTCAAAATGTATGTTACAGCCATTACATCGCTTAAATATTTAACATTTCAGAAACATGTATAATGTATATTATACGAAAGTTGTTTGATTTAGAAACATCTAATATAATATGATTTGTACACATTTTATGATATTTGTTTACAATAGGTTTTACTGTTTTAGGGGGTCAACTTAAGAAACTCAAATATATGAATCTATACTTTTTTTGCAAACATGATATGAAGACATTTTAGTTCTTGAACGACATTATGTAATTAATGCAAAACTCTATATACCTACTTGAGAGATATTTAAAGTTTTTATACGTTTGACTAAAGTCTACCGCTCCCAAAATCAGCCTAAAATATTGTAAAAATTATAAAACGTACAAAATATCATTCCGGATGTTTCTAAATCAAAAAACTTTGGAAATCACATACATTTTTCTCTATTTTAAAACAATATAGAGTACAATAGAGTACAATAGAGTACAATAATATAAATTTTGAATCGCCCTGTATAGCGTACATATTAATACCCATCGAGTTGTACATATATTATATTATTGTTTTGTCTTAGTGTACCTAATTTATACGTATTATATATTAAATGTGTATATATTATCATTGATCAGTATATACTCAATGGGATTATACTGCACTGCGCAGCCTGCCGACGACGCGTATTCAATATTTCTTGGCCAATTTATTATTATATTATATAGTACAACATTCGAATGGCGCTCTCGCGTCGGCTCATTTTCAATATTATAATTATATTATATTCATAATATAATAAGATTAATGTCTTATACACATATAGTCCATAAAGTTATATTAAAATGAAATGTCTACGACTATCGACCTTTTGGCATATATACAATAATAAGTGTGTGTACGGACTATAATAATTATCAAAGGCGGGCTGCAAGTTAGTGAAAATAATTTACTCGAGTTGAGTTAAGAGAACACTGGACGATAAGTTAAAAGTTAACAGTTAACAAATCACTAGTTTAACTCGATAAGTTAAAAGTTAATACGGAATAAAATATTAACTTGCCTCAGCTTAAAAAAAGTTAATCTACTTTTTTCAATTAGTATCATGAAGAGTGACTATATGCGTTCTTGAGAAAGATCTAATTTCCTAAATTTATCATAATAATCAATTTTATTGAATTTTTTATCATAATGTACAGCAGTGGCGCCGAAGTGTTTGAAAAATACTATGACTATGCACTCGCTATCGTATTTATTTATCTTTATAGTTCAAATTCTTATCATTATTATTGAGATTATTTTTATACTGATATTTATGTACAAACAAAAAAATTTAAAAATTTTTTAACTTAATAGATCATTTTTTAATCAACTGTGAAAAGCTAAGTTATTTCAACTGCCAGTTAAACTATAGTTAAGTTAAATAGTTTATTAGAAAATAAACTAACTAGCTAAGTTAAAAAATTACATTTTTTAAAACTTTTTAACTAATAGTTGATGCCCACCTTTGATAATACTACTCTTTTTAGTCCAGGGCCGGCGGCCAAACGGTCGATTACGACCGACGAGTCGATCTCCGACGATTTCAAAGTCGACCTGCACCTGCCCTTAGTCGGAATTCATTTTTGTTTTTTTATTCAGTTTTAATTTTTATTTCCCGGTTACATATTATTATATTTCACATCGACCCTAATGCGTTAAATGGCATTTTCTCGCGTGAAAGTCGTTGTAAATACCGAGCTACACTTTCTGCGAAGATCGTCAGCTATAGATAGCTGCAGCGACTTCGTTTAGCAGTAGGTAGTCGAGACTGTTCCCGAGATTACTATCAACTGCCGGGCAACAATACGAATGGCGAACGCAGTGGCGTAATATTAGGAATTTGTCCCGGGGGAACGGACTATACATTTGTGTTTGCACACAAAATGTACCAAAATATTTTCACTATATTTTCAAGTACACAGTGGCGGTATAGCTGGGAACACTATATTTTATTAAATATCAAAGGGACTCTGTGCGGCGGCGATCCATCCCCACTCGTCCCACCCTTAATTACTGCATCCCCGACGGACTGATTACGCCTGCGCGCAACCTCAGTACAATGTTTATTTATTTCGAAATTCAATGCGAACGCACTCCGCAGTTTCAGACGGATTCACACAAATATTTTACTATTTATATTTAAGTATATTATGTTTAATATTATAATATAGTGATAAACACTTGATAATAAAAGAATATTTTTTTCACCCGAGAGACGATCTTAAAAAATAATATATTCTCCGTAGATCTTAATAAAAACAATAGTTTGGTCACCCCTGAATTAGTCTATAATGTAGGCACACGTGTTAGAATGTGTGCAGATGATTTACAATGAGTGTCAAGGTCTATAGGCTAGAACTATTCTTTACACAACATTCCAGCACTTATCTCAGCTCTCTCTCTCCCAACCGAGAAAAATTGATATTTTTTAAACATACACGCACGCACACACACACACACACACACACACACACACACACACACACACACACACACACACGGTTTCCTCCAGCCAAGGATTTTCTGGGCGACAACACTTCTCTCAATATATACACATACAATACATGTATTGTAAATACTTAATTTTTTTTGGTGTATATATTTCTTAAACTACTTGAAACAATCAAAATAATTTATAAAAATTAGATTATACATAAAAGATAAAAGATTGTTTAAATAAAATATAATTAATAATTAATAAAAATGGCTAAAAATGTCGACGTAAAAATGATACATTTTGGAAAAAGTCTTTGATTTGTGATCCTTTTGTTATTCTCGAACACATATTTTTTAGCATTTGTTCGTATTAATTTTTTTTTTGTTAAAACTGTTGAAATTATTTTATTGTTTCAATAGTAGTTCAGTTGATAAAAAATACATAGGTACATCTATAATTTATTATATTTATTAAAATATTTGGAAATATTAGAAAATAGGCAAACCATAATTTACTAATACAGCGCGTTATTAAATAGAAAACTAAAAAAAAAAAAAAATAGGGTGAACATCAAAAATATATTGGGGGGGGGGGGAATGTTCTACTACGCCGAAAACGGTCGGTGGAAAATTGTCCGAGGGGGAAAACGTCGGCGATTCATAGTGTGTATGAATTTTTTATATATTTTATACTTTAATGCTACCCCTACTCTCTAATCTCCTGAAGTCTAATTTTTAATACCACGCAGCGTATTATACTGCAACCATAGCGGGCGGGTCGGCAGTAGGCGGCCCGCGGGCCATATGCGCGGTCCTCGGAGGGGACGAAATAACTGAACCGTCAAAATTAAACACAATTATATAGATATTTGAGTCATTTCTCTCTTTAAACTATCAAAGTAAAATGTTTTATTATTATTGGTATGAAAATTTATGCCTATATGGTTTATATTATTATAATATATTATATTAAATAATATTAGCCTCGGGCGGCTTAAAATGTGCAGTTTTTTTAATACGAAATTTAACATATTTATTAGGTAGGTAACTAATATTTACATTTTTTCTGGCTCTCGAAATTTTTTTTTTCAAATTATCCGCCATAAAAACTTTTTGCCGACCGCCCCCGCACTATATTATCATCCGGCGGAGAATGATTCCACGACGTTTCGGAATCGTGAAGCTATTTCAATAGCCATATTGATTCCGTAAATTTAATTTTTACATAAACGACTCCGCATGGTTTTATAATAATATGCAATACGTTTAAATTTTCGGTTTTGCTCTCGTTATCATAAAATTTAATAGATATATTAAGTAGCTATTCCGAAAACTTGTAACAAAAAACAAATAATATAATGTGTTATTGAATACTGTATCATAACTAATTGCAAATCGTTTTGTGCTGTAAACGGTTCTGAGATTTTGGTTGCATTCGAAAACCGCACACTTTTGATTTTGACCCTAAAAAGGAATCGATATAGACAAAAACCGCACACCTTATATCGGTCATTGTATAACAATAAATGCCTCACACTTATAGTGGGTTAAAACCACACATTGTGTTTAGTGGACGGAGACCGTAAGAAGTTTTTAAAAAACTTCGGCAGTCGGTTTCAGTCAATCAAACTTTGAAAGTCTTACATTTTTTTTAAATAAATATTTTTAATTTTTAATAGTATATACATTTTTTAATTTAATAAATAGTTTTTAACAATTTAAGCTTTACATTAAAAATTTTTTTTAAATCAATATTTTAAATTTTTGAATTTATAAATTTTGTTGATGAAATATGAGAATAATAAATTATAAATTATGCGTTTTTTGTCTGTCGACCTTTTTTGGGTCGAAATCATATAATATAGCTGTGTGCGGTTTTATTGGATACAACAATTTTTAAAACTGTGCGGTTTTAACCCATTGCGAATGTGTGCGGTTTTAACTTACCAAAAGTGTGCGGTTTTGTCGTCCCGTATTTTATCACAAGTGTGCGGTTTTCGGAGTCGACGGAGATTTTGAAAACATATTATTTCATGCATTTTACCTGCAGGCGCGGACTTATGTATATAGCACACATATTATGAGATATATTTTGGAATTATTATATTATTATTATAACAGAGCAGTTTATACATAATATATATGGAACTTCATAAGCATTATATATTTTATTCGATACCAAAACGCGTTATTTATCAGTTTTTGAAAGTCATATTATACCTATTTGTCATTTATTAAAAAACGCAATGGTAACGCAATTTTAAAATCACGCGGAATCTTGTACATATTATATAAAAAAATTTACTTTGCGGAATCGACTGTGTGTGTGTGTGTGTGTGTGTGTGTGTGTGTGGGGTGTTTATCAGTGCAGTTGCAGCAGCCCCCATCGCTCATCGCTCATCATAAATATTATACAATAATAATAATAATAATATGTACCTACGTGAGGGCATTGCCAGCGTGACGTATAATAATAATAATAATAATAATAATAATAATAATGTATAAACTCAATCCCATCCCCCCCACGACCACCACCTGACATTGATTTCCTACCGCTTCGCATTCATCGTCGTCGTCGTCGTCGTCGAACTACCCCATCGGCGGCCGAGCACATTACTATGGAAACGCTTCATTACACGCATCACCCCCCCCCCATTCCCCCCAACAGTGGCACTCGAACCACTCGAGCCACTCGCCTCCGCCCGCACGCGCCTCTAAGCCACTATCGCCTCCACCCGCCCGCACCGCCGAGCACCACTGTCGCCTCCACCCACCCGCACCCCTTAAACCCGGAGGGGATTACATTATTATGATTATTATTGTTCGAACGTCCGCGCGTGACGTGTTGATTGCGTGATGTGTGCGTGCGTTCGGCGCCCGTTAATTAATATGTTTATTTTCTCTTCTGCAGTGCCCCGCGCGACGGCCGTGGTAACCCGTACAACACATGCCGGCCGCGGGTGTATGTATGTATGTATGTATGTATGTATGTGTATAATATTATAACAGCGCAGTGGGTATAACATTTCACGTATACCGCGCATATGTATATTATATATTTTGTTTTTAAAAAATTATAACCTACGGAGAGAGCATATTATTATATAATTAAATAAAAGCGAAAATAGAGCTTGTGTGATATGCAAAAGTCACATGTTATATATTTTAATAAATCATTTGGTCGAAAGTGCGTAGAATATCACACTTTGGGCAATTAATATTAAAAACGGTATACACACTGCAGACAACAATCTTAAAAAGTTTAATAATATAAAAATAATAATCGTTCATATATTGCGGTTATTTACGCATTATCAGAATATATAGGTAGTATCTTGTATATATGCAATTTTATTTGTCTATTTATTATTTTTGTACTCGTGTGTAGTTTATTCCAATATTCCTATTGTCTTAAAAACCGTGTAATTATTTTGGATTGTTAATTTAAGTGGTATAAATAATTGTAACTTTCCACCACCAATACACATACTCATAGTTTAATGGCGTAGTATATCATATTTATTGTAATTTTGTTCGACATTTTATAATAAATATTACATTAAATAAAAATTAAAAAAATATACTTATACGATAAATTATACATTTCCACGTAGACGACTAAAAATATGTTTTACATTATATTACGCAACGTATTATAATAATATATAGCTGGCACTATGACGATAACCACTTTAAGGGTAGGGTGTGGATTTCAATATGCGAATCGCTTTTTTTTCCGAGCACGAAGTCCGTTTCACATAATATCAAAGAATTTATTAAAAACCGAATTTTTATTTTGCATTTTTTTCGCATTTTAGAACTGTTTTTTTATTTTTGGAGCATTCTTTTGACGTTTTTAGGTTTTTAAGGGATTTTTTTTTTTTTATCACTTTTACATACTTCATAATATATAGTATGATTTCAAGAATAAAAAAATCATATTTCAGCTACTTTTAAAAATAATGTATTATGGTTTTACACACCGATCGCATAACTGCAGATGTGAATACCTACGATGCCGGCTGCAATAAATAGATAAAACGATAAGCTATTTATCGAAGTCGTAATACGCGTAGTCGTTCTGCACTATATTTTGCGCAGTTTCATATTTTGTAACCGATTCCCTCGAGTGACTTTTGTAATTTTATTCCTTGTGATTAATTTATCGATTATTTTAAATATAAATAAAATAAATCATTTTTAAGGCATTTTTCTTGTTTTTTTTAGAGCATTGAATTCCGCACCCCAACGATAACTATCTATTCGATTATATATTAACTATTATTGTTTGATATTCAAATTTTTTTACCGTAAAATAATAATATTATCGTTTGGGCGGCGGACGGGCGAAAAGGATCGATATCAATAATAATAACATATTATTATACCGTAATCGGCCGCAATATATCAACCTACCCATTTCGACGTTTGATTGTAATAATTCACGAATTTTTCAATAGGTAACTAACTGTATTATAATATATAATATGTGTGATTATTGAAATACCATAATGACTAGGAGCAGCACGTCATGGCACTTATCGTGTTATTTTTATATAATTTTTCTATTATTTAACACTTCGATTTTCCATGTGCAGGCTATATAGTCATAAATCATAATAATAATGCGGGACAATGCGAATTCGTGAATTTTTAATATGAATTCCAATGCAGTAGGTACGATTAAAAATTATTAGTTTTATTCTTTTCGAAAATACACTTATTTAAAATGTATAAATTAATAATTTGATTCACGTTTTTTTTTACAATCAATTATAATATTATAATATATAGACTATTAAATATAGAAATAATAATACGCCTTATCTCTTATATTATAACATGTCTTATGAGTATGAATAGCTCCTTATACAATTCATTCAACCTATTTCTAAACACTCATATAATATTATATCGAAAAACGTCGACCTTTTTCAAAAAATATCTTTTACACGGTTTCAAGTCGTTACACGACAACCGATTTTTTTAAATATTTTTATCTTTGTAATTTTTAAATATTTTTGAAAGACAACATATATAGGTACTTAAAGTGGTTTTTTCATTTTCCGAAGTAAAATATATTTTTTAGTATTTTGACAGATAAAAATCGAATTTTGTACGAGTAGTTTATGATTAGTTAAACTATTATAAGTATTTAAAGTTTCAGCGAGTAGTGGACGGACCAACATTTTGCGAGTGGTAACCGCGAACCGCACTCCACTCCTGTCATCGATAATTTAAATACTTAAAAGTCCAGGGCTGTGAATTTAATGCACTAAAAAAGTGTTAAATATGTAGAAATTTTCAAAAATTGTTTATGATTTTTCAAGTATGCATTTTTTAAGTGCACAATTTTAGATATTATTTAGTGCATATAAACGCATATTTTGACTTTTTGAGGCATATTTCAATGCATATTTTGTCGATTTTGAGTGAATAAATGCATGTTTATTTAGGCATGAACTTACGAGCCCTGGCTATAATACCTTTGAGAATTGCCTCCTCGTGGTGTCCCCTATGCAAGGCTGGGTATTAACTCGTTAAAAAGCTAAGTTACTTTTAATTAAGTTACTTAACGAGTTACTTTTATTTTCATAAGTAACTTCTAACTTAAAAAAAATAATCACTGTCTCAAAAAGCAAATTGTATTTATGTTATTTTATTCTGTATTCTAAATAAGTTCTAAATTGTAAACCATCACAAGTGTTTCTCATTATTTTTCTAAATAAAAAATAAAAGTAACTTTTAACTTTAAACTTAACTTACATTTTTTTTAAACTTAACCTAACGATTTAAAAAGTCAACTCGCCCAGCCTTGTCTCCGGGTAATGCTAAATGGTTCTCAAAAATATTATAAGAAACTTATATGTATATTTTTATTCGGGCCGAGATTACACGCGTCAATCATTTTTGCCCGAAAAAACCCCGGGCCGAGTTTGCACCTAAATAATTTTTACCTGAAAAAAAACACGGGCCGAGTTTACAATAGACCTTTTGAACATTTTTTTTCCTTGGGCCGAGTTTACAATCGCCCATATATAGCGACCGGGGAACGAGAGAATTGATATGCATAATAATAATATATTATGCGCCCAACTCGCCCGAAATCATTATTTTTAGTGGCCACTCAATATATATCTCCCTACCAAACGTAATAGGCATACGAGACGAGCGCCTAAAGTATATATTATATATAGTTAACGTCAGCTTGTGTATATAATAATTTATTGCATGATATCGTGGCGAGCTCTGTTTTTTTTTTTTTTATGTTTGCATTTAAATATTAATATAATACGAGCGCGCTATTACCTACCTATATTCGATACGACCATACTATATAGCTGGGCGTCGTGAATTAATTTAGAAACTTCTCTGAACTCCGAGGGGTCTATATAATATGCGTAGGTCCAACCGCGACGGCGATAATGATAAATAAAACATGCGCAACGATATATCGCAAGCAGCAGCAGCAGCAGCAGCAGCAGGCATATCGCATATTATATAGCTGCACATTTGCAGTGCATATAAATATTTTATCGAGACGCGAGCGGTCGTAAAAAATAGAAATAAAAAAGTGTTTTCATTTTTTTTTTTAAAATAATGTCAGCCGCATCGCTCAGGGCCGGATCGGGTAGTCTCGGCCCGTCGGGTAGTCTGTTTTTTTCTATATTGGCCCCCTAATTTGCTATAGCGGCCCATAATATCGGCCGAATTTTAATTACTAATAAATAAAAATGATCTTGTCACATTGATTGTTAACGAAATAGGAAATAAGCGGCATTGCTACCTATTGTTTGATGGTCATATCGACAGAGAGAGTATTCGCGAGTCCTACACTCCTACCGGGCCAACATTTTAGCGGCCCTTAGAGATTATCTCGAACGCTCAACTGGCCTTTTGCCGGGCCCGGATGCGCTAAGCCGTAGAAAATGAAATCCGGTAATCCTCCGGAACGACCCCTTTTCCCAATCTCGTTCGGACTGTCGAGACTCTACACGCGACGTCTTCGTGAGTCTGGATTTTCGACAACGGTCACAATTAAAACGAAATCAAGAAATCGATTGGACGTCGAGTACGATATGCGAGGTGCTCTGTTTAATAGACGGTCCCAGATTTTAAAACGAGTCTATAGCCAACAGCAAATTTCACATCGAAACTCGTATGTATATGTAAATTTAAACTATAAAATAATAGTGATTATTCGCAATAATTTAATAATAATGTATTAACTCTTAGAATATAATATTGTCGTTGAAAAAAATAAAAATTGTATCGTTTTGTTTTTGATTTTGGCGGTGGGAGGGGCGTGGAATCTGTGATTATACTTTATAAATCAAAGGGGAACCTACATGGGGTTTAGTAAGTTCCCACACGAAACATAGCAGGTGGGTAGGTACATAATATATGTAAGTTCCCTCACGAAAAAAAATACACGTAAATTCCAAGAAAATATCAGATTATAAATTAAAAACAATTACACAGTACCTATGTGAAGTGTTAGAGCTTTCACTCGATAAGCCAAATAAAATTTGATTTTTTCTTTTACTATTATTATTTTATACCTATAATATACCTACCTACATTATATTATTAATTTTTATTGTAATATATTATACGCTCTAGATTCAATTGTATTGGACTTTTGTTTATGCGGTACAAGAACAAACAAATTTTAACCGCGTCGACTAAGCTCGAGTTGTCAGTCCAAAGTCTGAATAAAATGAGAATAGGAAGTTTGTATTCGATATAATTTTTTTTTCGCGTAATTTATTTCGTGTACGGACTCACGTACTTATGCACTAACCCGTTGGTCGATTTTTACCTGCTGTGGGGACTTACATTCGCCCGAACCCGTACGCGGATGTGCCAAAGACTGCGGCGTATAACCACACAATATCACACCTATTACTATTATTATTATTATTATTTGTATATCTAATACAGCCGGCACACGTCCGGTCCCATATAAAACCCACTAAATCAAACTTGTAACTTAAGCCACAGCCACTATATATATATAGGAGAATACACGCCGCCGTCTTCATCCGCACTTATACCTACCTATATATATATATATAAACGTAAACGCCATATTCGTTTTGCCCCGGAAAACTATAAGCTCGTGTACAACACGCGCGCCTGCAGAAAAGGGTGAATAATATACAAGTGCTGAGACGCGTATATATATACGTGTATAGCATACAGGGTGATCCGCCGAGCGTGCTCACCCCGATTATTTTTTCTATCGCGATGAATTATGATTTTCGGCATTTTTATTTTATAACATACATTATATAATTAATTTAAGACCGTCGTGTTTTGAGATTTTTGAGATATTTTGTTTATATACTATATTATATTATAATAATCGTTGATTAGGTATTTCTTTATGTCATCGTCAAAATGTCGTATTATTTAAGTTATATTAACCGATGTTTTAAATTATTTTCTGTTGCCATTAATTGGTTTATTTAAATATAATAAGTAAAATGTATTTGCGCTTTTGGGCCTTGTGCCCTCGTTATATAATAATAAATAAATAAATAAATAATGTTACATTAAGGACATACCTCTATAATAGTCTTTAAAAACGGTATTACAAAAATATAAAATATATTATATAATTTTGGATCAAGTATTTATTATTAAGCTTTATATAGATTAATTATTAATATTTTCCCATAGGCGACCACATCCTCTCTAAACTCGTTATCACGCACCTACTATGATCACAGTGTAAACAGAGTTATCAGAAAAATCGTCCGCTCAATAATATATTACTGCAGTTCGAAAGAAGGGTTCTCGTTTGAAAAACAGAAGTTTGTATCCCCCGCAGGAGGCACTCTGCTACGAGTAGCACGAAAAATCTCAAGAATTTAAAAATATTATAGTGTTCGAGTGCGTAGGACTTCCAAAAATCGGGATTCGAATAAATTCATGACTAATAGAAAAAATGGGAGCGAGCGTGGTCGGCGAATCACCCTGTGTATTATATATGTATATACGAACACAAGACACGACCCAGTTCCGCGTGTGTATATAATAATAATATGTAAACTGCTCGCGGGGAATTTATTTCTCGTCGTTACTGCTCGCAGACCACACACACACACACACAGTATATTATTATTATTATTATTATTTTGTGTATTGTGTATGATATTATACGTACATATATACGGTCAGTACGTGACGCTTTGTTCGCGAATCCATCCCCTTGTCGCACTTGTCTCTTTCATTCGGTAAACCCTACTCCAACCCTCCAACCCCCCGCGTCGACACTTTTGTACGAATACCGTCGCTGCACGCACTGCCACGTCAGCACAACTACGCGTCGTGTGTAGTCTTCGTGTGTATATAGAACTATCCGATTCCCCGTGTGTTATTATAATATGCGAGCGATTATTATTTTTGAAAAATTTCGGTATAATCTTCTCTTTTTTTTCCGTCAACCGTCGACGTCGCGTGACACTAAACCTTTGCGTATTAATTTAATATATTATAATACGCGTACAACACCTCTTTATAGCGGACACAACAGGGCCTGATTACTGATTACAATAACTACGCTCATATTCCATTATTACTCTCATGTACTTAAACCCGGTAAACCCTTCAGTTCGGCGACTTTCTATAGACCTTCTATGGTCTACTGTTCCAGTGCTCGGTAAACTATCCGAGAAAATTGTTTTGAAAAGGTTAAGTCCAATGATGGAAACCCAAGGAGTAATACCCGACGCACAGTTTGGTGCAAATCATTCCACTATACAGCGAGCACACGGGTAGTCGATACGATACTAATTTTTCCTCCTTTGAAAATAAAAAATATAGCCCTGCAGTCTTCCTGGATGTGGCTCAAGCCTTTGATAGGGTCTGATACACAGCTGGCTTACTTTATAAAATTAAATTATTCCTCCCTGCTCCTTTTATTATTTACTTATTCGTTCATACCTCGAAAATATAACTTTTAAAGTCCGCCGTGGTAATTCTTTTTCCTCTCCCTTCAATAATCCTAGTAGGACTGTCTTCCTCGACGTAGGTAGTGATCTCTTTTCAGACCTTTATAATATTTTCACTTCAGACATCCCCCAAACTCAAAACACCATCCTAGCTAACTACACCGATGACACTTCTATCTCACCCTCCAATAGCGACCCGGTCGAATGCTTCAATGCTTTTCAACACCACCTAGACCTTATAAGAAAGTGGTCGGTCAACTGGAAAATTAAAATCAACGCAGACAAATCAGTACATGTTCGCCTTTCACTCTTAAAAAAAAAAAATATCCCTATTTTTACCCTCCGAGGAGTTTCTATCCCCTCCTTGACTCCAGTCAAATATCTGGGTATTATTTTAGATAAAAGACTAACCTGGAGTCAAATCCAAAAGAAAGTCACTAAATTCTATATCGTTCTTATTACGTCCTGTACCTACTAAAATTCAAACTTCCACTTCGTAACAAAATACTTATCTATAAGCCAATTCTAAGACCGATTTAGTCGTATAGAGCTCAAATATGGGGCTTGTAACGGAGAAAACCCAGACTTAATGAAAAAGGCTCTTTTTCAGATGCACAACAACGAGGTTGGACTGCCGCGAGTCGTTTACCAAACGAGCGCTGAATGATGATACTTATGGTGGCATTTGCATACTGTTTGTTATTTTACATTAGCACATTACGGTAGGTAATGACACGTAGTGGACGGTCGACCCGTGAGAATAATATGCTGTTTAGCGCGTCAAACCAATAAACCGAGACCAATCAACAGCGAAGTAGTACGACCACTTTGGTATATGCAGTGGCGTAATTCCATTAAATTTCAGCAGGTGCAAAACATTCATAGGTCCAATAGGTAATCAAAGAGACAAATTTAGTCACACTCAAAGTTTCACTGGCATGAACTTTAGCAATTGAAATTTGATTACATCCAAGTATCAAAAATTATTTTCAGAATAATCTCCATATTTTATGTCAAGGTGGGTTGATATTATATTAGCCCGCCTTGGTTTATGTATTTTATTATTAGTTCAGTTGATAATCACTTTTGTAAGTTTTGTTATCTTTTATCAAAAACTTCAATAAAACGATGAAATATAATTTTATTTGATAGGTTAAGTAACAAGTTTCAGCAGGTGTAAAAGCATATTATTACACCTGCTGCATTATGCCCGGGGGTGCAAGTGCACCGTAATTACGCTACTCGATATATGTACTTGTATAGATATTTGTATTGTACACATGGCCTTACTACTCCACTTCTTCGACATCTTTCAAACCGTCAACAACTAAACCAGACCGGAGACAGAAGACCAAAGCAGCAGCGAATACACTCGTGGATACGATGTGGCAAAAATCACGACCGTCTTGGTCAGACGACCACGACGTTCCCGACGAAACTTCCGAACGCATTGCCGTATCTACCGGTCGACGACAAGCGCACAAGTGCCCCCAGAGATGCTCGACGTGGACGTGAAGGTGTTGCAAGTTGCCTGACTTTTGCTATCGTCAGCACTCACTAAATTGTTTTAACACTTTTTAATAATTTTTTAATTAAAGTGTTTACTTAATTTTAAACATACTTACGACGCAATCTATTTGTTTTTTTATACATTTTTTAATTATATTATATGGATTATTTTAAATATAGGTACTTACCACACAATAAATATATTTTTTTTCAAATTTTTTAATTAAATTGTGTACTCCGTTTTATACTGATATGTGCTACTGAACAATTATTTGTTGCAGTAAAAATGTGTGGTGAAGGCGTCAAAACTGTCAGCGTCAAACCAGACCGCAGGCAAAATATTAGCGCCAGGACGGCCCACGGCGGTGCCAAAACATCGGCCGTCAAAATTCCATGTCCGCCGTCCGGTATTGACGGAAGTACCTAAAATGGCCTTTTCAGGGCTACCAACTATCGACACCCCGATCCAGGACGGGAGTCCGATCACAAATGCAACTTATCTGAGCGGGCCTGCCATGGTAAATGCCGTCTAGCAAGTGGCCCCAAAATCCCCACTAATTATAACATACATTTTTATGAAAACAAAGGACATATTATATAATACGACTGAACACGACGTGTTTTCATTAGAGGTAGCGGCACACAAAGAGTGTGCATTGTTTCTGCAGGATGTACCAAACCAACGCAACTTAAAACAATTGAAGCTTTCTTAAACCCATTTCCCTTCGGATAATCACGTCCACTCCTCCGTATGTTTCTAATCTTACCCTTCACAAAGGTTTAAGAATCGAATTCGTTGACAATTTAGTTACAACACATTATAAAAAGTTCCACTCAAAATTATTACTTCTGTGTCCTAATCCACTAATCGCAAACCAACACACGGGCCAAAATCCCTGACAACTCCCTTCGACGTCTTATATAAGCCGTGATCTTTTAAATTGAAAACAACGATCGTGTTAAATTTCTACCCGAAACATGTACAAAGGGTCCTAACACTGGAAAGCTCTTCTACTTCCCCGTTTCCAAGTCAAATATCATTATTTCTGTTCACCTATTTGCTTGTTGTAACTTTTTTTTTTTAATGTAAGTACAGATTGTAAATGTTATTTATTTTTATTAAAAACAATTTTTAAAAAAATGACATATTTTGTTCGGCTCGTATAAAAAAAAGGGCCCTTATTTCTCATATCTATAATTATATAGGTATTACTGTATTAGCAGTGGTCAAAGTGGCTCAAAATAAGCGGAGAGATACCTTACAATACTCAGGTTTTCAAATATCATCATAAAATATAGGTTAGCAAAAGTGCAAATAGGGTTGGGGCTTGCATGGGACTTATAGTATCCTAAAAAGTTAAAACAAGGAATACCAAGAATAGCCCTCATTCCCTCGATATTTTTTAAAATATATTCACGTCCAAGCCAAAAATAGACTATTAATAGACTATTTTCTCTTGTCGGAAAATAGTCTTGTCTTTATTTCCTCAAAACCAATTCTATTAGCACCTATACATAGGGGTGAGGGAATTTTTTTTAAGGACTTTACAAAATGTACGTATTAATTTTTTTATTATAATTATATGTTCGAAGATATCATGGAAATGTTATTCTTCGTGAACACTCGTGATAGTATAGAATAAAAAATACTTATGTGTATGTACATTAATTGTCACCAATTTTCGTCTAACAAAAACAGTAGGTACAGTATCTTTATAGGTACCTACATTGTTTATGACGTTTATGACAACGATGCGTCATCGCACTTCGTGTTATTAATATATTTAGATGAGCGGAACCCGCAATAGTTCGTGGATACACAACTCTTCGGAAAAATCCATGTAATAGGTCGTTTTCAAATGAAAGACCGCGAACTGTCCTCTCAATAATATCTAATCGGTATGCAAACTTTTTACAGTATAATTGCATTTATATTTATTATTAAAAATTAGCACGTTAATGTCGTGCACGTACATAAAACTTGATTCTATATGTACCTATAGCGCATTTTAATATTACACAGTCTTTAATTTACAATTAGAAACTATATGCTGATGTGTTGAAAATTTGAAATACAATTATTTAGGGACGACACTGCCCAAGACGTATTGTGGCACTAATTATTGTCCTGCAGCCTCGACCAGAAACAATTGAAGTCTGTGCACGCTTATGATGATCTACAAGAATTTAAAAAAAAGGGGTATCGTTTTGCGAGCATCTCGAGATAACAGTCTAAAACGAGTAAGTGAAATACACACCGGTCTTACGATGCGCTACAGCAGTACCCTTTGATATTAATTATTAGTCCTGGAGAAGACGGTTATTCAATATCAACGTACCACGAGTTTATCCGGAAACTTAAGGGTTCCTCAAAATAAAAACACTGTGTCAGCAATGGATTTCTACTCGTATACGGGCATCAAGCCGGAGAGTAAAGATACATGATAAGAGATTAAAGAAAATAGTATAGTTTTTTCAACCTCATTTTTTTTTTTCGATACAACAGTCGAATACCTCTAGGGCAAAGCCAGGTAATTCAGCTCTAGTATGGTATAATGCTCGCGTTCGTTATTTTTGAAACATTTCAGTATATTATATTCTTTTCTTTTTATCAACCGACGTCGGTCGAGACTAAACCTTTGCATATTAATGTATTATAATACAGGTGGCTGTACGTGGCGACCCGATGTACCTTTTTGACGTAAATTGTGTCCCAAAAATTGTTTTGCATATTATTACCTATGTAAATCGCGTCCCGGGTATTTTTTTATAATAAAATGTATGTTACAAATTTACAACCGATATTTTCCTTGAACTGTCTTCTTAGATAAAAAAAATATAATCCCACACAATACCAGTAGAATACCAATTTAAACACCCCCTCACCATCCGTAAACACTCCACTGGTTATACGTATTATTAAGAGGACCTCTACATCAGCCTCACTTGTTGTGTCCGTCTTACGAATGATGTACGACATGGAAAAAATTGTTTTTCTCGGGATAGAAGCACTCAAGTTGTGGTCATGAGTTATATACGACTCATAACTAAGAAACGAAATTTTCACCACACAAAAAGGAGTACTTTGGCTGTGCAATATATAGTTTTTATTTTTCACATTATATCGGAACTACGAACAAAGTTCTTACTGCAGTTTCGAAATCCATTACTTTTGTGTTTTTCAAACTTGAATATTTTTTTTTTGTAATTCCGATATCGAAAAAATGAAAACGATATAGCACAGCCAAAGTTCTCCTTTTCGTGTGGTGATAATTTCGTTTCATACCTTGTTATGACTGTAGTCTTCTCGCGGGTTCTTTCCCGCACAAAACAGTCTTTGCTATGTTTTACATATTTATTGTAAGACTGAGACAACTGCACATGCGGGTGTAGCGTCCTCTTAAAGAGTTTTCTTTATTAAGTACATTTAACATAATAATTGACATTGACAAAATGTATATATTATTATTATTTATTTACATAATTGCATACGCAACCACAATCACACGTATCATTATTGACGTCTATCATAATAATATAATAATATTATTATAAAAGCCATGGGCGGCGGCGGCGACAAAATCGCATATTGCCTAAATATTGCCCCTTAATAAAAAATACACGGTAAAATAATAATTATTTCACTTAATATTTTATCGTTTTGTAAAAAAATGATGTAGTTTAAAATCTTTTTCCAAACCGTTCTTTAAAGAATTATAAAATTTATATTATACGTCGGTCTCCAAAAAATAAATGTCTGACAATTTTTTTTTGATTTTAATGTTATTTATTACTCTTGGAGAGAGAATAACAGACCAAAATATGCGTACCATACTATATAACAAGAGTGGCCGATGACTTTAATTTTGGGAGCCTCTAATTTATAAAGCTGATTCGAGGCGAGCCGCGCATTGGAAAGCGATGTTTATAAAATTAAGACACATTTTTCACATTTTAAACCGAACGAAGGAACATTTATTTTTTACCCTTCACAAAACATTATTAAAAACGATTAAACATCATTATTTAACATTATTAAAACATTATAGTCATCATTATTAATATTATTGTTGAATTACTTATGAGAAGTGCTTTTTCGAGTATTTGTTTTTTGTTTTTTCTGTAAGTTTTTTGAAATCTGGCTGATAATCAGTTCGCACAAGTTCACTTAAATGTTCATCTGTTAGTTCAGATCGATCGATTTAGATTTAATGAATTTAAGAGTTGATAACGATGGTTCTCATATACATAAGTATAGTCCCAAAGATTGAAACGAGTCTCATAGCACACTCTTTTGTTAGTAGGCATTTTTATATAGTATAAAATATATTTATAAATATTATTTAATTAAATTGTGAGTTTCAATCACGAAAACAATATTTACGATAAACGCAACGTCCGTGTATATATTGTACATAATAATATATTGATTTGTGGTTTGAAAAATTTAAATAAATTATATTGTTTAATGGCATTATTATGGCAGCACGTCATGGAGGTAAAACCTTTTCGACGGCTGCCGACTCATCGATATGTCGAAATAATATTAGACCAGGACTGGCTGGAATGATGGAATGCTACAGTACCCTTCGCCCTAAAATATATTTGCTATATTTTTAAGGTAATTAAGTATAGAATGTGTAATTACAGACCATCAATTTATTTTTATTTTTTTACCATACAACTGTAGGACTTCAACTAATCTAATACATGTCCATCAAGTTGGACAACCAAAACGCAGCAAATTCCAAAAACCATCTAGCAAAATCTATCAAATGACTAGCAATATTTCGATACCACTTTCGAGCCGATCGGACAATGTGCCGGTGCTGTGTCAATAGTTGGCACCGGCACATTTTAATTTTAATTTTCACTTAAACGAAATACTACCAAAATCTAGCAAATTCCTAGCAATTTTTTGATATGAGAATAATAATTATAGTCCTAGCATATTGGGCCGGTGCCAACTTGATGGACATGTCTATAATAACTGTACAATTTTGTTTGAATGTTTGTTGTAACTATTTACGTTTTTTACGTATATTTTCAATATTTTATCGAAACAAAATACAATTTATTTAATATTTTATAAATAATCTACATAATATTTTAAATTTGCCCCAAACATTTTTGTTATTAATTGCCCTCTAAGGTTATGTAGCGTCCTGCAGTTCCCTTTTTTACCAGTCCTCGCCTGTATTGGACCATGTTAAATTAATGACAATACCGCTACGGAGCAGTCGCTGCGTCTAAATCGCTTTCAAAAAGTTATTATAATCGTCGAGTTTTGTAGTTTCGAGTTTCTTACAAAATGTAGTATGCGTCTAAATACCTTTTCGTGTTTAAATATAACAAGTATATATTACGTGTTTTCATTATATAAGCGTTTCAGTGCTTTAATAGGAGAGAAAAACCAAATTTTAACGATGTAAATTTATATTTTTTGATTTGTTTTTTTTTTGTCAATAAAATACGGCGGTACTGCGTAAAATAAACATTACAACGATCACGGGATTATAACTGTTTTTTTTTCTTTCAAAACTCAATCAAGGTAATTGGTTTAATCAAAACGGGGTCCATTCGAATTATTTATACGGCGTCGTCTGCGAAAAAAATGTTGAGAACCAATGATGCGACGTGCGGCTATATATATATATATACGCTTATAAACACACGCACACATTTAAAAATGTCCAAAAACAATAACGCTCAAACATTTCTGCTGGTCGCGGTGCGGTTACCGTAATATCACGCGTATACGCCGTATAAAAATGATTTGCTCGATAACCATATTATATATTATATATATAACGACATAACGTTACAGCTGGGGTGGATTGCGTAATGCGTCCGAGAGGGGGCGACGCGAATTAAAACATTTAAAACTGTATACGACAACAACAATAATAATAATAATAATAATAATACGAGAACGGAGTAATAAAAACCTCCGGAGGTTTACGCTCTCGCCCGCGATCCACTCGGGCCAGCGACGACCGCACCCCAATATCCGAGCAGATATTATTATTATATTATATTCGTCACCGCATTATATACATTAACTGCGTATAATATATCAAATATGTGTGTATATTATATATTATATATTATTATTATTATTATTATTACGACGGCCGAGTGGAAAACGTTATTCGCATTTTTATTTATTCGAAAGTTTTCGCTACACGACACGCCAGCAGTGCGTCGTGCGTTATATTATATTATGATATAATAGCACTCTATATTATATTATACGCGTCATACGCGCGCGAGTGTGAGAGGCGATTCGCGTTTATATAACACGTAAAACACTCGTCGTCGTACCGAAAAGTGCGGTCTTTTTTCAAAAAACGTTTAATCCGTTACGCGAAACGACTCGTTTTTTTGAAAGCAACCCCCCCCCACCTCTCTTCCCCAGTGCGCCGCAATGCCGTATTTCGTCGTCGAAAACACACTCTACTCGGGAATATAATGTAACGATCACGCGGACGACCGGCCCGCGGTGCGATGAAAGTATGAAACCGATTCTAGCACGCCGAAATTATTATTTTAGTAAAATTAATTTTTATTTATAAATAGAATAGGTAAATAGACTTTATGAACTCACACAACTTAAATCTAGGTCATATTATCACTATTTTCACCACTATCACTTAATTGTTCGATAGATGATTTTATAGTCTCTATACATACCCAAGTATCTGACCGTGTATATGCGTCCTCCATGTGTCGCTTTTCAAATATCGAAGATATAGGTATTCCCTTTATTTTAATGAACTGCCTTTAGTATTATAGGAATACTTTTTTTTTCTTTAATTTTCAAATAATTCCATATATCATGAATATTGACTATTTTGAAGTCGGTAACTTGAATCCATCACAGAAAATAATTAATTTAAATTAGATCGGACGATGTCGGATCACAAAAATAACAAAAATAAAATCTCGACATCCTATACTGTAATATGTTAATTTCATATTTTGAAGTTAATTAGTGTTAAAAAAAAAGTTCGTCGACTTAAAGTTTTTTTTTTCGCAATTATTGTTTTAATGATATAATATGTAGTTTTGACTTAAAAATTCACCTGATATATTATTATTGTCCATGTTGATGAGACAATAAATTAGTACGGAGCAAAATAACTTACTAAAATAGTAAAAACTTAAAAAAATTAATAGCTGTTACCTATACATGCGGTGAATATCAAGACCATAACTTATAAGAGTATCTTACAATAATTCTTAATACTATTCGATATCGGGTGCGCGTCATGTGCCAATTCAAATTTCATTTGTACGATAAGATAAACATTTTGGGACCATAATAATGTATATTAATTATATCAATAATTATTATATTGTATAGAACATACAGTTATTACAATATCTCTTAATATATACAATTTTTATTTTTGAATTTTG
Organism: Neotoxoptera formosana; assembly: GCA_022818045.1. NCBI lineage: Eukaryota > Metazoa > Arthropoda > Insecta > Hemiptera > Aphididae > Neotoxoptera > Neotoxoptera formosana. Next base: position 854,163 of record CM040630.1, read on the forward strand.
GCGTTCTAGAATATTGATTTCATCCCACTCTAGGCCGCGGCCGTAGAATCGATCAAATTAGATTAATTTTCATTTAACCGATAGAGAGAAATAATATTCTACACGCGTCAAACTATTGGTTTTATACGATTTTAATGTCAAACTTTTAAAATAAAATGATCTGTAGGAAAAAAGACGATTTTAAGCTTTTTTTATAATTTATTTTTCATATTATATACCATTGTTTAAAATCGAATAAAAAATCCGAGTTCAACGCGGGCCGTAGAATATTATAATTGTCACTTATCAATAGTTAAAAAACAAAATTTATTATCTGAAAATATTTAATTATTATGACAATGAGTTATCCGCATATTATTTACGTCTGCAGTCGAAACGGGCGACTAATTCGTTATTAATTTGAGTTAGTTGTACATAACACCTGCGAGTGTGTTCGCGTCGTGCACAATCGAGGATACGAGGGGGGGAGGTTTTATGGGGGGCTGAAGCACCCCTCTTAAGGACTTAAAATATTTCAAAGATAACCTCATTAATTATCAGTTAAAGTAAACAGGAGCAATATACTGCCTAAAAGTAGTCGGGCACCTAGGGGGGGGGCCTTAGCCGCGTATAATATTTTAATAATATGTGTAAAAGTTGCAAAAACATTCGCATATTTTATTTATTCGAAATTTTATGCTACAAAATATGTATAAAATAGTATATAATAGCACTCTGCTACTGCAGCGTATATTATAATAATATGTACAAGGTGATTCGTATTTACAACGTAAAACACTCGTCATAACGAAAAGTATAGACTTTTTTCAAAAAAGTTTATTTTTTTTTTTTACACGGTTTTAATCTTTTAAAAAACGACATAGTTAGAGCTAATTTTTTAAGTTAATCCATTTTTTTAATGACAACATATTATACAGTTTTGTGTTCCAAAGCAGAATATTTTTTTCAGCATTTGGATACATAAAAATCCGGATTTAGGGCGAGTAGTGATTATGAGTCGTGAGAGCATTTAAAGCAGTGGTTCTTGACCGATGTTCCGTGGACTTTGAATAATTAGTGTTCTGCCAACATTTCAAAATCAGTGGAAAATAATCCATAATGTAATTTAAATTAGTAATCAAGTTACCCTTTGACCACTGATTTAAAGGGTAGAACCCGATTGCGCGTACGATTCACAATTTTCGTCAATTATATTAATATTCGTTATATTAAATTCTTCGGTCCCAGCAGGTATAGAAAGGGCTTAAGTCAATTCTGCCAACTTTTTGAGACAGCAGCAGTATATCTATAAGTTTGAAAATTCCCAAGTGTAAGTTCATTGTATCCATGCACATTGAAGGTATTTTTATCTTATATAAATTCTTACACATGAACATTTAAATTCATGATATGCTATAATGAATATTTAACGAGATAACTGCAGTATATACTTAAGTCCTCATTCTACCCGGGACCGAAGAATTATACATTTCAATCATTTATTCCGTGTTATTATTATACTTATTAGTAAGGCTGAGATTTCGATGCAATTTGCATTTTTTTCCAGAACTAGATACGCGATGCTCGTCTTATACGTTTCATGAGTTTTTGAATCAGAATAAGAATAGTGTATTTTGAATTTTATTGAATATTTTTGACAATTTTCAATTTTAAGGTAATTTTATTCATTCTTTTAAATCGTTTTAGGCATTTTAACTGCATTAAACGTTAAAATCCTGGTTTTTTACATTTAATTTCTTAGACTTTTGTTTTAAAAAGTAACTTTATAACGTGTTTCTGCTTATAAAGATTTTACCTAATCAAATATTATAAATCGTATTTTTTTGAACGGTTTACGACGTAAAACCCGAGATTATAAATTCTAGACGGAAATTTAAACTAGAATAATAATTATTTTTCAGATTTCAAGTCCACGTGAAAGATTGAAAGTGGTGCAGTCCTGCAAAACTTTTTATCATATACATTTAATTAAAAATGTAAGTGTATTTTATAGGTGCATATTGTTTTAGATCAATAGAACATAAAAGCATTGGGGCATTTTTGGTGTTTTTCTAGGACAATGCATTTCCAACATTAGAAAATTGCTTTTAAGAGACAAAATTTAATTGAATAAAAAGTCGTCAATTTTTAAATTAATGCGATTTCTGTGAGTGCAGTTATTTATATAGTTAATTTTTCGATATCAATTTGCAAACTTGTTGTTGAGACTAGAAATGTTCATCACCAGGGCTCGTAAGTTCATGGATTCGCATATAAATCTCGCTAAGTTGTATTTAATGCTAGTTGACATAGAAATCTATTTCAAGGTACCACGATTAAATATGTGAAGTCTTATTTTGCATGTTTTTGCATATTAATTAGAGGTTTTTTGCCTATTTGGCATATTTATGCATATTTCTATTTTATTGGGCATATTATACATGCTTTTGATATTCCTATTCCTATTATTATATCAATATGCATTTTTTTATGGAATTAATACTATGAAAGAAACAACATTTAACGAAAAAAAAAAACAAGATCACATATAGTTTTTCGTTATAATATTAATATATTATATATTTATATAAAATGTTCGGGAGTTCGGTCGCAACATAAAATTTAAAAATAGAAATTTTCAAAAATTGCTTATGATTTTTTAAGTATGCATTTTTTAAGTGCACAATTTTAGATATTTAGTGCATATAAATGCATATTTTTTAACTTTTTAAGGCATATTTCAATGCATATTTATTATTTTGTGAGTTTTGAGTGCATAAATGCGCATGTTTATTTAGGCATTTTTTAGGGCATGCATTTACGAGCCCTGTTCATCACTATATAAGGTGCGAAAGAGTGCTTTTTTTTATCTGTACTTTACAATAGAAAATCTCTGCTCACATATACAAATATAATATGTAGGTACTTGCAAACGCCGCTATTATAAGTTTTCGTGCGGATTGTCCGATTCCCGGGAATACATTCAGCCATTCAGGTTACCATCATATATGTTATACGACTTTTGAGTTTATCGTTAAAAAAAAATAATATCTAATGCGGAGAACGGAATAGCTGGTGTATAAAAAAATCCTTGGATTGATAGCCGAGTTAAAAATAATTCGAGTGGAATAAATATTTCTGCGAAACCGCAATATTATTATAACTAGAGAGATCTGATAACTGCTATCGATCGATGACTTTTGCATTTTTTTCCCCTCTGATCCTTTAAAATGCTATCTTATCTAAAAATTCGTTTCATGCTCCCCCGGTTCAGAAAATATACTAATAATTTTATTTTGCATTTTTATAGACATTTTAACTATAGGTATATAAATGCATTTTTTTGCGTTTTGAACGTAATTATTTTATATTTTTACATCTTTTTTTTTTTTATATTATAGGACATATTTGCAACAAAATTTAAATATTCAAAAAAATGATTTGATTATTATATTATTACGGGGTTTTTGTTGTGATTCAATAATTTATCTCGTAGCTTTACTCTGCAAGCTTACCTACCGTTTGCGTGTTCTACTTAAAATGTAAATGTTTACTTTACTGTCTATTATTTAAAATTCATATTTAAAATTACTCTGATGTCCATTATTACAGACATAATAATTATTATTTTTAAATTCAATTTTTCCATTTATTTAAGTAGATTTTTTGGTAATTTTGTAAGTTCATTTTTTGGACTTTTAGGGCGTTTTTGCATTTTTTATAGGGTATTTTTGTGTGTTCTTTGGGTAATTTCAACAACCCATCTCTAATATTATAACTTTTAAGTAAATGGATTTTAATTATTTCGTTTTGTGTTATGTTTTGTTTAATGATATTTTGTTAATCGTTATAACATATGTTTGGTTTTAAAATATTTAATTATTTTTGTTAAACGTTTTTCGTTTTATTTGCATATTTCAATCGTTTTTTGTCAGTTTTATAACTTTATAGTTATAATGTTGCTATTTAACGTTTGCAACGCCTGCTTTAAATGCATATATATAAGTATATAACTCATAGAAAAACTCGTTCGAAATTTGATTTTTATGTATTCAAACAATCAAAAATATATTCTGCTTTGAAATTTGATATTAAAACTGTATGTTGTAAAAAACTTAAAAATAATAAGGATAAAAATATGAAAAAAATATTGTTTCTTCGAAAAACTGTTGGTTTGTAACGCAAAATATTTGAAAAAAGTACTTAAATAATTTTCGTTATATAACGAGTGTTTTAGTGTTTTTTAATCACTTTGGATAATATTTCGTTATTTATACCATACGAATAATACGACTGCGAATACGTAATCAGATTTTACTCCACATAAACTATATTATAATCTCTCGCTCTTCACCTTCTCATAGGTTAGGTTATCGCTGTTGATTTAAACCTAATCGGTGTTAATTTTTTTTTGATCTGTTTAAATAATAAAAATCAATAATTGCATATTATATTGTAGTATATATTATTATAATATTTATATTTATTTTTACAAACAAAATATTGTTTAATTTTCGTGTGATTCATACAATCAGTCAATTTAAAATACAATATTTTATATAAAATTAAAATACATAGCCACATAGGTACCTATTAAGAGTTACGACGAAAAATAGAATAAACGTGTACTAAAAAAAAATACTTACCTAATTCACATAAAATTAATAGCAATATTATAATAATAAAACAATATTAACACTAAACCTTTAATTTTACATACGATAATTAATATTTTTGGAAAAAAAATTAAGGTCAAGTATATAATATTATATAATCGTTATTTGAATAGTAAAATAATTTATCGACTATATAGTTATTTACTAATTATCATAATATATTGGAATAACAAAGAGAGTTTCTAAAAATGAGCTATAATATTATAATAAACGCATCCACCTCTCGCCGAAAAAACAATATGAATACAAAACGGAACTTTCGACTCGGGTAGAATACCTATATACGGTTTACCTGAAACATGGCAAATTGTTGATTATTAATTATCTGCAAACACAATCATATTATAATATGATTAGCTGTTTGGTCATATTATTTTTTCCTCGTGCAATAGTATAAAATATACGATATTCGCTCGCGCCATACTCACAGATGATTTTAATTTACACTTCAGTGGTTTCGGTCTTGGACGAAAAATTGGAAATTATCATCGATCCGCCGCGGTCGTCGTTCAGTGAATTATACCGCGGATGTACGATTTTCGGATCGTTCAGCGGACTCTTGTCCGACGTCGTCCTCGGACGTTTTTTTTTTTTTTTCACAAGACCAAAAAACCCAATCGAAATCACGCCCTAAAAAAAAAAAAATAATAATAATAATAATAATAATCATTGATTCATTACAATACGCTATTTGAAAATGTAATAACCCGCGATAGCATAATATATTATAATAATATTATCGTGAAATATTTAAATATAAATTCGTTAAAAACGTGTGTGTTTGATTAAATAATAATAATATTCTGCAACGTAGCTCTATCATTATTGGCTGTAGAATTATTGTATAGAGCTATAAAAAACCGCTTTCACGTTATGAATAATAAAAAAAAAAAAAAAAAAATGTAAAGATTAAATGTCATAATAATAACGATATCGTTAATCTTTATTAATCTTTATTATTCGTTTCTGTGCGGGCGGAAGAAAAGTCGCCGTCACTCGAGAGATGTCATTCGCTATAATACGTCTTTTACTTTTAATGCGAGAGGACGAAATACTTTTTATCGAACGGTTTTTAATAATATTATACATTTGGAGACGCGAATAGAATTGGAGATTGTGTGTATTTATTCGTGCTTGAGCATCGCCGGACTTAAATGATAATATTATTAATCAGTTGTCCAAAATAATTAAACTATAAAACATAGAGATTAAAATTAAAAAGTGTATATGTATATTTGACGAGAGTGAAAAAAAAATAATTAAAAGAACTACACAATGATATAGAGTGTATTATAAATACGACAAACCAATTATTTGGCTTATAATTTTATTGAAATGCGAACAAATTTCGTTGAAAATATCGTTCGATTATTGTATATTGTGGTAGGTATTTAAAACAATATAAAGTCAATATTGTTCTTTTACGACAACGCATTAATAGAACATTGGAATATAATATCCTTAGTCGAAATGTCTCCAGACTCCAAAGGATATAAATTGTTATTATCCATTAGAATTTAATTATTACTATAAGGACAACGCTTTCTACTCATCCGGATACTCGTCCGAGGATAATAAAATTTAATAATAATATTATTATACTTTGACAATCTGCTTGCGGCAAGCGGTCCCGTTCCACGAAAACACTATTATTACGACATAATATTCAAAATACTTTAATAACGATGATTGCCAGTCATTGCAGAGCTATAGTCAGTCGATGTTTAATAATATTAATATTTTTTGTGTTTAAAAATAATTAACTCGAATTAAATTGATTTAACTTCATTAATATATACGCAATATACGAATGATATGACAATCGAATTCGTTTACGCTGCAGCACATGATAATATCGATATTATAGCGAATAAAAAAATTGTCGAAACCGAGCAGTAGGTATGTGAGTTGTTTTTTTTTTTTTTTTGTTGCTTACCACTACCAAACAGAAAAGACCCATTGTGGTCATGCATATTGAAAAGCCGAAATGTTGCAAGAGAACGCCTCCCAACGACGGACCGGTCATATCACTGAAACGACGAAAGAAACATATTAATACAGGACATTGTTAATCGTTATAGTATTATATGTTTTGTTTGGAAATGTTTAGTTATTTTTGTTTGTCGTTTATCGTTTTGTTTACATTTACAAATTCCAATCGTTTTTTTTTTGTCATTTATAAAGGTTCAAAGGTGGGCGAGTTAATGAAAACAATTAACTCAAGTTAAGTTCGGTTAAGAAAACCCAAAATGAATAAGTTAGAAGTTAACAGTTAATAAATCAAAAATTTAACTCGATAAGTTAAACGTTGACATGGAAAAAAAATACTAACTTAACTCAGTTTAAAAAAAGTTAATCTACTTCTTTTTAACTAGTATGTGGATAAACTACAGCATTCTTTCTAAATTATAATAAACAATTTTATCATAATGTACAGTGTACTGCAATGTACATTATACATATTTTACTTTACATGATTATTAAATATTTAAAATATATGTACACATCTCAATTAATAATTTAAACAAATATTAATTTTATATATTAAATAGCAATTTAAGATCGTGCAATATAAAACAACAAAATTTGTAATTTATAATTTTAATAAAATATAAATTAAATTAAATAATATAAATGTCTGTAATATTTTTATTTTTATATAAAAACAATAGAACAAACAATTTCAAAAAATTTTAAACTTGATGGATTATTTTTCAATTAACTGAAAAAGCTAATAGTTATTTCAAATGTCAATTAAACTAGTTAAGTTCAAAAAAAGTAAAAACCTTAAAAATTATAAAGATAAAAATATGAAAAAATATTATTTCTTCGAAAAATTGTTGTTTTGTAACGATTAACATTTAAAAAAAAAATTATTTAAATACTTTTCGATATAACGAGTTAGTGTAGTAGAGAAAATATCGCCAAACGTATATAGACAATAACGCCGATGTTAAATAAACACAAACGAAAATTGGTAATAATACGATGGTTACAACTGCAATGTAAGATTCTCACAAATCAAAGTTGTAACCGATTTCCAGCAGGTTCAGAAATGTTTGTGATCAAACATTTCGTGAAAATAATAACAATGATATTGCTGTAGGTTAGCTTACCCGAGTGAGTAGGCCGACGACCAAAACCCGGCGACGGTTCCAAATGTAGAAACGCTTTCTTGAAATCCATTTTCTCTAAAAACAAAATCAGTGTCAGTGAAAATTAAATCGTCATATATTAACCGCAGGCCAGTGCGTAGGCCCCAGGGCAGTCTTGTAGAGTATTCCAATAAAATAAAACTATTTGAATACTATTTTTTTGTATTCAAATACTATTTTAAATACTTTTTTGAAAAAGTATTCGAATACGTATTCTGAACACTTTTATTTGTAATTTTTTTATTCATTAAAAAGTACTTTTTTCGGACCAGAAAAATAATTTTGAATTTGTAACAAGACATTTTTCTATTATTAATCGGGCAAATTAAAATAACTGTAAATAATATAATTATAAACTATTACATTGATGTATTATTAATTATTAAATATTATCGTTAATTCCGACCATTCCAAAACTGATAATAGTATTCGAATACTAAATTTCTCGTTTATTCGAATAAGTATTCCGCGAATACAAAATAAAAGTATTCCTTGCAAGACTGGCCCAGGGGCGTGCTCACATGGAGTGGGTGGGGGGGGGGGGTGATGATAGGAGGGTGTCACAGTCAAATTCTCCCTTTTGGCTTATTTTTGTGTGGTATATAAAATATGAATTTTATACATTTAAATAAAAAACACACACGTCGTGTTGTAAAATCGATACGAATCAGAATCTAAAATATTGTTATTAACAGTAATAATAGTAAATACAGTGTTGTATGACAAACACCACCAAAACGGTTTTCGCTATATTATATTCCGCGAGTGGGCCGCGGAGAGAGAAAACAAAATAATATTTTAGTGCAGCCAGCGCCGCTTATTAAGACATCTCGCAACACGAATATTATTATTATCTCGATTCGGTCCGTTACCGAATAATATTTTCTTTTTGATTTTGCCCGAGTCCTACCTAATAATAATATAATATTTCCTCTGTCGTTTCTTATTATTCGTCAGGGTAGTTTGTTTTATCGAAGACGGGTGTGTGTGTGGGATGCAACCTTTACAGGAGGGGGACTCTCCCCGGGCAGTTCGCACCGTCGACGAACCGCTATTGTTTTCAAGCACGACAGAGTAGTATTAAAAAAAAAACGAGAGCGTGTCGTAAAAAAATAACTCCAGAGACGTAAAAACCGTCAATCCGGAGCGGGGGTTGGGGGAGGGGGACGTGATGGGCCGCCGTTTGGAATTTATCTGTTATGCCTCCACCCACCCCACCCCGCCCTTCCAAGTGCCGGGAAAAATTGAGATCGCTCCTATATACACGCGCGGTTCTGGTATCTGGTATCCGGTATATAATATATTATTAAGTGTGTGACTTACATTGCACTCGACAAGATGAAGTTAAAAGCTGGCATCATCGTCAACGACGCGGACACGCCCAAAATTCCAAGTCCGACGAGGTTCAACCACAAGACACTATATATACATAAACGTCATATATTATGGTATTATATTATCATCGGTATATACAGTCATCTATATATAACACAAAATACTTACAAAACAATAGATTATACCTGTAATAATTATAATTAGAGAGCGGATTTTTAAGTTCTTAAAGTTAAAATTATGATGCTAATATGCTCTAAAAAACCCTTAAAATATTCTCTTAACATTCTTAGAAATATAATTTTTATTTTATTTTAAATATCTAGCTTATAGATTTCGTCACGATAACAAATATTATAATATATTGTAAATTTGTGTATAAGCGATTTTAACATTTAATATTTCGGAATTTTAAAAATAAAATTGAGTACAACAAAATTAAACTCAAAACGTTTAAAAATAAAACGAATTGTGAACTTTACTTGGTAGTTAATTCTGTAAAATTGGCTAAATATTCTCCAATCCCAAAAATATGCAAAATAAATTATTTTCTATCAACTCTGTAATAGATTAATCTTCCACATTTTTGATCCTCGTTTAGCCAATAAATATAATTAGGTAAAAATCTAAAAATCCGCTCTCTACATTTATAACAATATTTTGTTTTCACACAATATTATTAAAATACATTTTGTACGACCGTACACGTGCCGCCCTACACCTACCCTAATTTTTATTAAATCACATTTTTTTTTCATTTTTCACACATAATAATAGGTAGTCGATGCACACATCGGTATTATTTTTGTGACTTATATTTTCTTTCTGGTCCCACTCGGACAGTCGGATGACATGTTTTAATCAACGCAGCCGAGTATTACTGCGACGATCGAAACTATATTATAATAATATATAATTTAAAGACATAAGCTTTCGTTAACTGCAACTGTCAGTTATAACTGTTACGGTATGACCGAGTATAATATGCAACTACTCACGTGTGGGTACAGTGTAAATCAGTGGGCTATGCATATACCAGCTACTACCCTCTATACAGGGTGATCCGTTTAACGCAAGACACTCATTAATTATTACAAAAAGTATTTACGTTTTTGGAAACTTTTTTGTTGTTGAAATCGTTACAAAATAACATTTCAAATAATTTTTTAAAATATTTTTTAACCTTATTATTTTTTAAGTTTTCTACTTTTTTTGAACGACAACATATACGGTAATTTTTTAATCCAAAACAGAATGTTTTTCTGAGTATTTCGATACATAAAAATCGAATTTTGGATGAATTGTTTTTGAGTTATAAGCAATTATTTTAAAGTTTAGACGTGCGAAATAGTGGACCAATTTTTACCAACACTGCAGCTCGCATCTGAACTTCAAATACGTCTTGTATAACTCAAAAAATACTCGTCCAAAATTCGATTTCTATGTATCAAAGTACTCGGAACAATATTCTGTTTGGGATGATAAAATTAAAACCGTATGTCGTAATTCGAAAAAGTAATAAGCTCAAGAAAAAAATACGGTTAAAAATTATTTAGAAAACTATTTTTTTTTTTGGAAAAATTGTTGTTTTTTAACGACTATTGCTACCGCGTCATCGAAATATTATCAATAAAGTAAATAGTTTTTGAAATATTGAGCAAACGGATCGCACTGTACGTACGACTAATAAACGTTGAACGTATACACATTATTTAATTCTAAATTTTTCTCGACTGTCTCGACGTCGTGTTTATTTTATGCGTACGGCCGCCGCCGCTGACTCGACCGAAGTCTGAAAGGTTCTATAGACGTTTCGCAATAATAATAATATATAATAATATGGCGTTTACTACTCCCGCAGCAGTCTTCAAACAATATTAGCTTTTTGTTCGACGGAAAATTGTTTTCATGTACGGCTCGTGTGCGCGATATAAAAACACGAAACCGAGTACTGAAGACGTTCGCTACACACGCCGCGCCATTAAAGCTCTCTCTCTCTCTCTCGATCGAGACGGGTCCCCGTCGTCAGCCCGGAAATACGTCATTTCGACTAGTTTTGGCAATTTGTCGTGAAAATAATAACAAAACGAGATAACGACGAACTGTCGATCGAAAAAAAAAAATAGTAATAAAATAACAAGAAACATAATATAATATAATAGAGAGATCTATTTTCTTCGTAGGTATATCGCATACCAGTGAAATACTTCTGAATAATTATTAGCTTGATTTTTTTTTTTTTTTAAATATTATCTAATCTAAACGCGAGAAAATAAAACGACCGACTCGCTCTGCTGTATAGTAGGTTTCTACTGGGTATAGGTCACTAAAAGCTATATATTATGTAGAAAAACTTTCCTGCGTTTTATATTCCACAAATCACAACAAAATAACTGAAAAACCGTAGTTAGAGGTAACATTTTTATTGAGAAAAATTCGAGAAATTCAAACGCATAAAAATGCGAGACGGAAAGAGCCAAAATATTTTTAAAATCATATCACGTCTAGAAGACGATAATATGGAAAAAAGTTTTGTGAAAATGTCAAGTACCTACCTATCTATATATTGGTTTTTGAATAATTTTACAACGCGATGAAATAAAATCGATTTCGTGTTGGAAACTCGCGTAAACACTTCCATATTTTTCCATATGATATTGTTTATTCGACCGTGCAAAAATGATGTCAATTGCTCGTATATAGATAGTCGAAAGTTTCAATCAAAAGCTCGCCACGCGGTTTTCGACAATATTGTGATTTATAATAATTATTATGTAGGCAGGGTGCACGCCGCACGACGTGGAGGCAAATAAATATAATATTTTATCGATTTGACAACGACGAAAAGATACTTTTTGCGGTCTCCTCGCGCGTGTAGACGCGGCTCAAATATTTATTATTATTATTAATAAATTATATATTATGTAGTATCTTACTCTTTGTTCAGCGGCAGCCACGGGAGAGGAGCCAAGATGAACAGCCCTATGGCCGATAAAAACAGTCCGACGGCCATCATGGACCAGTGGTTGTTGTACTTGTCGGCGATGTAACCCCAAAACGGACTGGAAACTCCGTACAGTATCGAACAGAACAGAAACACGAGTCCCACTTCGTCGGTCGATAAGCCCATCTGCGAATAATTGAATATTGTTTGTGAGTACCTATACACTTTGTGCGAAACGATTATCTGTAAATTTTGCAGCACGCGACTTTTATTTTCACTGTTTTTATACTGTTTCGTCAGCACATACGTAATCGCATTTATATATTATGTTATTGTCTCAGGATTAATATTAGGTAGTTGAAAAGTCAAAGTTAAGTTAAAAGGTTACATTTTTTTTTTTAATCGAGTGAAACATTTTTTGAAATTCTTCGTTTATACGCAAAATATCAATGTAAAAATAGAAATAATCCGAATAATAATGATACGAATTTAAACTATAAAGATAAATAATTATAATAAGATTATTATAATTTAGGAAATTGGAACGCGCAGTCACTCTTTATGTGATCTACGTAGTAATTAAAAAAAGTAGATTAACTTTTTTTAAACCGAGTCAAGTTAATATTTTTTTTGACACGAACAGGTAGTTTTGTGGTCCCGTAGTGTTCGTGTTAACGAGGGAGTACTGTAGTTGAAAAGTTAAAGATAAGTTAAAAAGTTAAATTTTTTTTAAACTTTTCAACTTAAGAGGACGCCACACCCGCATGTGTTGTCTCCGTCTTACAAACGTGTAACATACCAAATTTACGCGCAGCAGTTCACGTTTTATGCCGTTAGCTTAAAAATTAGAGTGAATCGACCTATTATAAAAGTTGATAGTAAAAACTTTATCTGTGTTTTGTTGGAAATCTTTTTACTATAATTCAGTTTTTAAGTGAGTTATGTGTGTATAATAAATGTAAATTAAAAATGCTCATAACTCACTTAAAAACTGAATTATAGTAAAAAGATTTCCAACAAAACACAGATAAAGATTTTACCATCAACTTTTATAATAGGTCGATTCACTCTAATTTTTAAGCTAACGGCATAAAACATGAACCGCTGAGCGTAAATTTGGTATGTTACACGTTTGTAAGACGGAGACAACACATGTGGGTGTGGCGTCCTCTTAACTAGTTACTTTATTTTCTAATAGACTTTTTAACATAACTAGTTTATAATTGGCTGTTGAAATAACTTAGCTTTTCACAGTTGATTTAAAAATGATCTATCAAGTAAAACATTTTTTGAAATATTTTTGTTTGTACGTCAATATAATAATGATAAGAATTTGAGCTATAAAGATAAATAAGTACTACTATATAATGAGTGGGTGTCATGGTATTTTTCAAACACATCGGCGCCACCGCTGTACATAATATGATAAAAAATTCAATAAAATCGATTATTATGATTTAGGAAATTAGATCTTTCTCGAGAACGTAGTCACTCGCTCTATGTGATCTACATACTAATTTAAAAAAGTAGTTTAACTTTTCTTAAACTGAGTCAAGTCAATTTCTTTTTCCGTATTAACTTTTAACCTATCGAGTTAAATATTAATGATTTGTTAACTGTTAACTTTTAACGTATCGATCTAGTGTTCTCTTAACTTAACTTAACTTGAGTTAATTATTTTCATTAACTCGCCCACCTCTGGAATTAAATCGGTTATAATATTATATAGGTATATTATATTCGATAACTCGACTTTTTATTTTTTCTCCTATATTTAATTTCGAATAAAGCTCGAATAATTTGCTCGAAACGAATATAGCAATACAGCAGCAACTTTTGATTTGATAATATTATATTTTTCCATTACATGGTAAAACATTTATATTATATTATATTTGCAGTGTACACGCTGCTGCGGGGCGAGTTTGGTCGTTTCAAGCTTTCGTCGTGTGTTTGACGCTGACAATAAATAATTACATTAATGTTTTTGACATTAGACATTATTAGAATTTCTAGGTATGTGCAGCGTACCAGCTAAACTCAAAATAAAAAATTAAAACGTGTTTTCGTTAGAAAACCTCAGACTGCAGATAGACAATATTTTATATTATAGCTAGAATCAGGATGTCTATGACTTTTGAATTTTTTTCCCTTTAATTTTATACAATGCTGTCTTAGCAAAAAATTTCTTTCGTGCTCCCTGGGAATATTCTAATTTTATTTTGCATTTTTAGGCATTTTTTTAACATTTTTAAGTCGAATTTTCATATTTTAGGTAATTGTTTGTAGTTTTTGTACAACGTGGGGGCATTTTTCTACAAATTTTAGATTTTAAAGTAAATTTCTATAATATTCAAAAAAATAATTTTATTACTATTATTGTATGGTTATTTCGTTGTGATTAAATTTATCGAGTACCGATAAGATTTATCGTTTGATACGTTTAAAGAGTATTAAATTAATAAATTGTATGGAGTAAATCCAAAACATATTGTCTATTAAATATTAATATTACAATTCATATCATTTTAAATTACTCTGATACCCATTATCACACCCATATCTCTAATGAAAATTATTATTTTTAAATAAAATTTTTTCACTTAGTTAAGTACATTTTTTGGTAATTTTTGAAATTTATTTTTTGGAGTTTTTAAGGCATTTTTTTTATGTTTTTTAGCTCATCAACATTCTAACTCTAATTATGACTATAATTTATGCATAAATATTTAAAAACGACAAGCTTTGAATGTCTTATATTTTTTCTATTGTCATTTAGCGCGAGTTATGCAAATTACAAGTTTTAGGCTAGAGATAAAGGTCTTAATTATATAATATATTTATTATCTAGGTGGGCGAGACTGCGAGAGAGCGACAGAGTTTAAAGTTCGGTGAGTTTATAAGTATAATATAATTATATTGTCTGTGGTTATAATATTATACTCTGCGCCCTCTTCCTAATTATTGTTAAAACTTGTACAACTATTTTAATACTTAATATAAATTCATAAACTTGTTCAATCATTGAATCATGTCCGTATTTAAGAGGGGAGGGACCGTCAGGTGGGTAAATTTCTCTCAGACACAGTAATAATTATTTTCCAAAATCATATCCGAACAATAATTTTTTGACTTACTATAATATATTGTGACAAGATATGTTTAGAAAAATCATTATAAATGTTGGTTTGTTGGTTTTTTTTTTAATATAAATGTTTTTTTGCAATTATTCCAGTTTTGACATTTTATATTGAGTTTATTGTGCCAAAATAATGAAAAAAAAAACTAGGACTACGCGGTGGTATTATCAATATATACTATCATATCTTTTATCGAGAAATCCGACAAACGATTTCATAAATGCTATACTATATTATTACATTACTTCGATATAATATTGTGAACAATAATAACGTTATATTTACCGACTTAAACCTACGGAAGTGTACATAATACGCCGTGGAAGTTTACCATTGAATACTCGTAAAAACAATTTAAAACTTAATTTTGTGATAGTAATTTTTCACGGGAAATTCCTAAAGCAAAAAAATTAACAAAATTGTATTTTATTTTATAATTTAAGTTAAAATTGGTCGTGCTTTTTTTATAAATAAATACTTAATATTTTTGATTTTTTAAAGCAGTTGTATAAGTTTTTTTTTTGTTTTTTTGCTATTTATTGTGCTTTAAAATCCGAGCCCTATAGGAATCCATCTTATTGAAAATTAACCATAAAAAAAATGTAAAAATGACTTGCTATTATTTGCTAATTAGTAATTACTTGCGTTTTTTTTTTTGCAGAATTTTGGAATGGATCAGATGAAGTGGGTGGGCCAAGTAGTTCGTGGACGTATAGCTATTACCTACTAAATGAGACCTACTAAAGCCCTCGCAGCGTGCAACAAAGTCCTATAATTCCCGAGATAATAACGGGGTTGTCTGTGCGTCTAACAGCAATCAGTAAAATTGGTATATCACGGGTTGTGAGTTGGCAAAATCGGTGTACATATATTTACATCCTAACCGTGATGCACTACATGTAGTATTATATTTCATTACCTACCCATCAACCACCTGTTTCTCGAGCACACTGTCCTTGAATTTTTTTCAAAAACACGGATTCAAGAATACTAAAAACTATTAGACATTGAAGTAGGTACTTACTAATATTTTACCATCTCAAACCTGCAGGGATTAGCAAACGATTCTAAGAGGATTTTCCCTCTTTTACGTTAAGAACGACTTTTGATTTACTTCAAATGACAACATTTTACAACAACTGTATATCAAATGTATAAGTAAAAATAGACCGTTTATGTCATTTGCGGATACCGCGTGAATATCGGCCGCGATCACGTCACCGGACAAAAGTATACGGATTTAAAATGTCATCGCTATACGAGACGATATGTTTGAGGAAAAACGAGGACGCGCTATTTTTAGAATAATAGTTTTATTTATATTATTATTACGATACCTCTCTCAAGTGGGGTTCGAGAGTCGGATCGAGCGAAGCCCAGAAATTGGACGTGACCGTGATGACAGCGCCGACGACAAACGCCGACGGGATTATGAGCAATTTGATTATGCCTTTGGATCGGCTGCCGACGGCTTGCGATGCTTTTACGTCGTCTATAAAAATATAAACACGAGTCAAGAATATAGGGAAATACGATTCAACGCGTACAAACATTATTATAAAAAATAATTATAGGTATTAATATGTACAAAAAAAAAAAAACTAAAATCAAATCGCTCACCTCTGATCGGAGGCATGAGGTAAATGTGCAGTGGCACCGTGGCCACCATCAAGAGGCCCACGACGAAAAACGGCATTGCATAACCTCCGACCTGTACGATGGAAAAAAAAATCAATTAAATCCAAATCAATTGACGGCGGGTAAAGAACCGCCTCTGCTCGAAGTCATAACAATAGCGGCGTACTCTTATTATATTATTATTATTATTATTATTTATTACTCACCGAAGACAACAGACCTCCTATTGCAGGCCCGACACTCATGCCCAAACCGACAAACGTTTCCAGTATGCCCTTGAAAAAAAGAAAAAACCGTGTTAAAAAGATTTCCACATATTATATGCACAAACATAATAATATTTTCAAGCCACGTCGAAATCGAGAAAATTTAGTAGGTACAGCCGCTATATGGAGTTGGCAAGGCTGGGCAAGTGAATGATATTTTTTTAACTCAGTTAAGTGTTTTTTTTTCAATTAAATTAAAAGTTAATAGACAATTTTAGACCATCAATTAAGTTTAAACTAAGTTAACAAATACTATATTAACTCGACTTAACTTCAATTAATACGTTAAGTTAATAAAAAGAAAAAAATAATATTAATTATTATGTATGCAACCCATATAAATAATTCGAAAATATTCTACGAATTTATAAATTATATGAATATTATTTTTCTGAAAATTCAAAATCACCTTGATTGGGAGTATTCAAAATAATATAAGTTGGTTTTAAGTTGACGTAGATACAAATGAGTTAACTCAAAGTTAAGTTAACTAAAACAGCGAACTAGTAAGTTAAGTTAATAAGTTAAAATTAACTTAACTTTCAACTTAATTTGTAACTTATTAACTCGTCAATGTCCAGCCTTGGGAGTCGGGACGGAAAACTTACCAAAACGCTACTGACGTTTTCCGGAAATAATTGAATGACGTAGACAAAACTTGACGTGGAAAATGCACTGGCGCCGATCGCTTCCAGTCCTCTTACTATGAAGCATAGTACTTTAAATTGGAAGTTATCTTGTATCATCGGCAATAGCCTGCAATAATAATAACGACAACGATAAAACGATTATTATTGATTATTATCGACCTCCTCGAACCTATCTCATTTTTTAGTACCCGATTTGTACCCTCTTTAAAAAAAAATTGTACCCTTCTCCATTTTACGTAAAATAAATTCCCCCCCCCCCCGTCCGCGGGTGTTGTAACGACATCGTCCTGGCACCCGGAACCACCCAATTAGTTCTTGGATTTATTATTTCTAAGATTGATTGCTAAATCTGCACGCGGAATAAATATTTCTACGAAACACATACAACTTTTAAGTAAATGGATTTTAAATTATTACGTTTTGCGTTATGTTTTGGTATATTATACATTTCGTTAATCGTTATGTTTCATTTTGTGGTATTTAATTATTTTTGTTTATCATCGTTTTAATTGCGTTTACAAATTTCAATCGGTATTTTTTCATAACATAAAACGACGTTACAATCATAACTACGTTCATATTATAACGTTTGCAAGCCCGGGACTTGTATTGTATTTAATATTTTCAAGTTTACTGAAAATTATTTACTTTTACTTAATTAGTTTTCTTTGAATATTTTATAATAACTATCATGTTAGCAATTATATACAAATATTTTTTATCCGAAAATCAATCGGCAGTCTAGATTCCTGCTTACAAACGAAAGTACCTATATACCGAGGTATACGCCTACCTATTTTGCGAATTACGAAATTGACTTTTTTTTATGTAAACGTGCAGTGCACACGACGAAGAAGAAAAATAATTGTATTGTCATTTCCTATTTGGACGCTCAAACTCAAAAAATGTAATTTTTTCAAATCGTTTCAACTCGTCGATTTAAAATCGTATACATATTATTATTACTACTCGTGTAATATATTAGCCATGTTATTATTTTACCAGAAATGGTTTACATTTAGAGTGGTTTTTATATTTACGTAACAAACGTATTCAAATTTTAAGGTATCTAGTAAATCCAATAATAGAACAGTTTTTTTTAAAAAATATTTGAAATAACTTAAAAGAAACGCACTACTCCCACTCGTAATATACAGCAAAGGAAAATATTATATAACAGGATCTGTCTTAATAAGCATAAAACTTCAACGATCTACTTTATCGATAACTATAAATTATTTAATGTTTTAACGATAGAGAAATCATATAAAAAAAATTATAACTCATGGGTCGACGAAGAAACCATATAATAAAAGGGAAAATAGAGCTATTATGATGCAAAAGTTACATATTTCATTTTTTATAAATCATTTGGTCGAATATTCGTAGAATATCTTATGGTCCTACATACTTCAACACTATACCGATCGATATTAAAAAAAATATTCACGCTGACTACAGGTGTCTTAAAATGTTTAATCTTAATAAATTAATTGTATTGTTAATTGGTCATTTACATTATCAGAATACTATCTTGTAGGTATGTTTTTGTAATTTTATTTGTCTATTTATTATTTTTGTACTCATGAGTATGTATTTTAATATTTTTATTATCTTAAATATTGTGTAATTGTTTTGGATTGTTAATTTAAGTGATATCTGCAATTGTAATTCTCTGCTACCAATTCACATAACTCATAAGCATAGTTTAAAGGCGGTAGATAATATTTATTGTATTTTGTTCGACATTTTATAATAAATATGACTTTCAAAAAAAATAAAAAAAATATACTTAAATGATAAATTATACACTTTCACGTAACGTGACTAAAAATACGTTTTACATTATATATTACGCAACGTATAATATATAGCTATGGTACTATGACGATATAACAAAGGTAGGGTGCGGATTTCAATATGCGAATCTCTTTTTTTCCCCGAGAAAGTTTCATATATTAGCAAAAAATTAAAAAACGGAACTTTTATCTTGCATTTTTAGAACTTTTTTTTATTTTTGGAGCATTTTTTGACGTTTTTAGCCTTTTAGGTTTTTAAGGAATTTTTTTTCATTATTTTTACATACTTCGTAATAAAGCTCAAAGGTGGTAGATCATATTTAAAATTCTATAATAATCCTTTTTCAAAAAATTTTAAAATTTCACATCAAAATACATTTTAAATTGTGCACAGGAAAACACGTTTAAGTGGTCGACACCATTGCTCTCTTCAACGCGTAATAATCGTCACATTTTTTAGGTACCTTTAAGTCTCTATATAAATTCACCGATATATCATATGGAATTAATGCTTTATGCTTAAATATTTTTGAATGCTATGACAATATATCGATTTGTCTAAAATTATTGTCTCAAAACAACATTTAGTATCCCGATTAAATTCATAAAATTTAATTTTTTTTGAAAGTCAAATAAATATAAAATAAAATTATCAATAAAATATAAAATCGGCTATTTTTCAAACACTCAGAAACATTGTCGTCTATAGACGGTCAATTTTGTAATAGGCGACTTTACTTAGAGTAGATTACTGAAAAATCCAAAAAAACGATTTAAAGCGAATGCGTTTTATTCGGGTACGTCGCGCTATGGGTCCCGCGAGAGAGAAAACAAAATAATACATTATGCGCCGACGTCCATTTACTCGGAAAATGGTTTATCGTCGACGACAATACGTCGACGGTACGAAATTCAGACAAAACACGGCTTAACGATATTATACTTTCGTTTTCGCAATTTCATTATCAGACCGAAACAATAATAATACGCTACTTTTGTCGCGATGACCTGTGAAAAACGGTGTTGAGCGAACGATATAGCGGCGGCGGCCAAGTTATATAATAATATTATAGAGTGGGTCAACTTACACAGATATGAATTAAAATTGTGGAACCGATTTCGCGGAAACTCGACGCGTCCGAAGGGATGAAGCCAAAGAAAACCACCACGATGATATTGTACTTGATTCGAGGAAAAAAAGAAACAAAAATATTCCTATTGTCTCAATTATCAGCAAACAATATTTTGAAATTACAAAAAAAAAAACCAAAACCTTTATATTCTCCGTTTGTATGACTAATTTCTTACGGATTTGAAACTAAATTTTTCAAATCTGTGAATTTATATTTTTCTAGATTTTTAAGATACAATAATAATATGGACTGTCTTTGACAACCCTTGTTTTAAATTTGAACATATTATAAATAATTGATAACTACTGCAAAATAGTTGCAAATTTTCGAGATTGTTTCAAAATTTAAACTTTAAATGTTATATAATATTATAGAGTGCGTCAATTTACACAGATATGAATTAAAATTGTGGAATCGATTTCGCGGAAACTCGACGCGTCCAAAGGGATGAATCTCGCGGCAAATAAAACCAAATAAAACATACCACAAAATAAGATGATATTATACTTATCTCGATTGGTGAAAAAAAAACTAAAATCGATACAAAAATATTGCTATTGTCTCAATTATCCAAGAACAATATTTTTAAATAACAAAAAAAAAAACTAAAACCGTTATATTCTCCGTTTATATGACTAATTTCTTACGAATTTAAATCTGTGATTATAAGAGTTAGGATGTTGATGACTTTTGCATTTTTTTTCCTTTGATTCTATACAATGCTATCCTAGCTAAAAATTTGATTCTCTCTAGATAATAACATTTTAATTTTATTTAGAATTTTTTTGCATTTTTCTGCATTTTTAGCTATAAATGCATTTTTTTGTGAAAAAAAAAAATAAACGTAATTTTTTAACACTTTTAAGTCATTTTTTCATCTTTTAGATCATTTTTTATAGTTTTTGTACAATGTGGGGTAATTTTAGATTTTAGAGCAAGTGTTAAACCCAAGTGGCCAAGTTTGGAAACAAATTTAATTTATTTAAAATCTAACTTTTAATTTGGACAAGTAGTAAAAAATCATTTTAATATTATTATTGTTGGGTTTCTGTTGTGATTAAGCTTATCTAATTTATTAATCTATCTAATTTATATATTAAATTTAGTTTTTTAGAACATTTTAAGGTAATTTTTTGAAGTTTTTATGGCATTTTTGCACTTTTTTTTAGTGCATTTTTGCTTTTTTCTAGGGCATTTTTGTGTGTTTTTTAGGTCATCGACATTCTAACTCTAGTGATTATATATTTTTCTAGATTTTTTGGATACAATAATAATATGAACTGTCCTTGAGAATCCTTGTTTTTAAATTTGAACATTTTATAAATAATTGATAACTACTACAAAATAGTTGCAAATTTTCGAGATTTTGTCAAAATTTGAACTTTAAATGCTCTTAAAAAAAAAAAGTCTTGCCTTTGTATATTTAATGTTTTTGAAGTGCTATTAAAACAATTATTTTTAATATTAACCACTCAAAAGTACCAAATATATTCACTTTCCCGCCAGAAAAGATACTGAAATTGAAAACCATCTTAGATATACCTACCTATTAAAGACCTGCAAGGGCCGGGCCGGGCCTTTGAAATAAAATAAAGGGCTGGACCGGGCTTTTTTAAGTCTTGGAATTTCATTCCGGGCCGGGCCTGGATTTTTTTTTTGTACAATTTTTCGGACCGGGCCGGGCTCGACTTCAAATAATAAATCAAGGGTTGGACCGGGCTTTTTAAGGATTTTTCTTCGACAATAGATAATCACAATAATTTAAAGTAATAAATAACAATGATAAAACCGACGTTGGTACAGAATAGATAGATACTAGATAGTAGATACAATCACAATTAATATAATAACATATTGATTGGTGGGTGGTATGATAAAGCTATTTATATACCATAGTCCATAATAATAAGTTAATACAAAATAAAACAAGGGCCGGTCCTGGGGATAAAATTGATGGACCGGACCGGGCTTTTTACGAGCTTGGCATTATTTTCGGACCGGGCCAGAGATATTTTTTCACAATATTTTTTGGACCGGGCCCGAGGATAAAATTGTCGGACCGGATCTAGCCGAGAATTTACGGCCCTTGCAGGTCTATACTACCTATATAGTATTATATTATAGTCTGTATAGTCTGCAGTTTGTTGAACACGAATATTCAAAATCGATAAGTAGCTGCGCTACTGCCAATAATAGGTAAAAATATATTACAGATAATATCGTGAGACGACGATATATAATATTGTTATTACTGTGGTAAAAATAATATGGTAATTGTTGTTTAACGATCGATTTGAGACCGTATATCTATTGCGTACCATAAATAATAAATACTTAAATACAATGTCAATTTAAATAATTTACATTGTATGCGTTCTAAAGGCATGCATATTGAATAATATATTATATTGTCGAGCGCTTGTTATATATTATACGCTCTAAAAAAAGGTCTCCTCGTGTACCTTTATACGGAAAATTGTCGAGAATTTACGAATAATTTATCGACGTTGTCGCCAGATTTGGAAATTTTCTCTCAAGTGCACAATAGGAATTTTCCATGTCATTAATAGTCTCCGGTGCGCCTGCTGTACAGCAGTAATACGCCACTACACACAGGGCCTTATTTGGAAAATTTGCAAAAATTATTTTGTTAGAAATTTATAAAAAATTTACTTTTTATATCTAAGATTTGAAAACGTACCTACTGTTTTCTTTACAAAGAAAAATAGAATTTTTTGTTCATGAAAAAAAATTGTCCGACCCCAAAGCATGCTAGCCCTTAAAACCAGCCCCCTTACCCCTTACTAGTCGGACACGTTTTGTCGTAAACGGCACCTGCAGCACACTCGATTGAACTTTTAGAAAACTTTTAAGGCCTCGTAAATTTATATATATAGGTACTCTCGGACAAAAAAACAGTTTTCGAATCAATATAACATATCAATATTCTCCGAATACAAAACCGAAAAATTCATATCATATGAATTATTCGAATGACACAATGTGTACCTACCCAATTTTTTTTACAATAGTTTTTCCTGAATGAGAACCCAAAGTAAGAATTTTAAAAAAATTAGTCAAAAAGACGAACATTTGCAAAATTATTTTGTTTAATATAATATTGATATAAAATTTTCTTTTTATATCTAAGATTTGAAAATGTACAGTTTTCTTTACAAAGAAAAAATGATTTTTTTGTTCATGAAAGAAAATTTCACGACCACAAAGCGCCTGCCACTTCTCGGTATTTTGCCCACCTGTGCCCCTTAAAACCGGCCCTTACCCCTTACTTGTCGGACACGTTTAGTCGTAAAAGGCCACCTGCACACTCGATGGAGCTTTCAGAAAACTTTTACTGCCTCGTAAATTTATATACAGATTAGTCTCGGACAAAAAACATGATTTTCGAATTAACATAACATAATATTCTCCGAATACAAAATCGAAAAAATCATATCATACTAATAATTATTATTCGTATACATCACACGATGTGTACTTACCCAAACAGCATATTGCATATTCCGGAAATAAACACGCCAGATATAAACAAACATTTCGTACCGAATATCGGCATCTAAAACAAACATTTAAAATGTATAGTATATTATATAAAATAGCTACGACGTCGGCATTAACGAAGGCGCGTGTTACGTTTATGCTCATATTTTGTAATCTGTAAATCAAACGCCGTGTAAATCAAACAGAAAGCGATTTAATTTTGGGAAATAATCTTATGAAAAAAAGCTGAAATATTTATGTCATAACGTAATGTTACGGTACACCTACCTATAGAGTCTATATAATTTTTCGTAAGGCCTCGCAGCCGAATTTCTTAAAAACGAATTGTTTTTTTGTAGGTGGTGGTGGGTAAAAGTCGTAGCGTTTTGTGATTTGTCGATCCGTTTTGGCTTATATTATAGTTATGAAAAAAATATGACACCTACAGACTTATTTTATTCTGCACGTTTTGATTATTTTGCGTGCGAAAACAGCACAAACGGTACAATAATATATTATGTGCTTAAATCAAACTTCCGAATTCATCATATTATGCTAATATCTTTGTTTAATTTCTCCATAATAATTATAAGTATATTATGATAACAATCAATAGTGAAATTCTCGAAAACAGAACACGACGACAACGTACCTAGTTGATATTCGATATCAATTATCTTGGATATTTTTGGAACAATATCGTGGGTAGAAAATATGTAATTTGTTTGGCCGTTAAAGAATATTATCTGTCGATGCCTTTGATGCGATGATGAGACTTTGAAAATATTGTCAGATAGGTATTATATTTCTATGGATCGTGTTTTTGTTGACGTTTTAGGTAGGCACTCGTTGTTATTATTATTATAGTACATAATTATAGACACGTGGTAAAATAATTAATAAATCGACCTTTTTAAAAATAATTATAATAGGTAGACAGCGTGTAGATGCACGACGATTTTTTTCCTTATAAATAATAAAATAACGCCTAATTATTGGGCCTACTTATTTATCAAGTCCGTCACCGCGTGGCATCCCTAATTAACTTTTAACTCGAAATCTTTTAGAAAATTAGAACTCGACAGTAGTGTATACCTACCTATTATAGCAACCCGATGGATGAAAACTTTAATCTTGGAGGTGAGAATATTATTATGTTACAAATTTCAAATAGTAGTCGGAATACCGACTAATTTACTAAAAAATAGTTTGGGTTAAAAATGTTGAATTCAACTGGATTATAACATTATGTATTTTATATAATATAATCTTCTGCGGGCGCGTCGCGAGATGCGAGTCTATTATGACGTATTTTGTTTGGCATATTCGCATGATATTTTAAGTGAATTATTTAATCGAGCGTATTTATTTTTTTCGACATAAATTCGTATCATAAAGACGTACAGATCGAAATTGGCATTTTAGGTAGTCGGTATAACGCGTATATAATATGACTCTAAGATCTTAAGGTCGTATAAAACGTGAATTCGGCGGAGGAAGCAGCCACTCGGCGGTGGAGGCACAAACATCGACAACGAGACGCGCGTATTCGAGTAAATAAAAATAAAACGTGTGTATATATACTCACTATTGATCCCATCGCCGGAGAGAGTAAAAACATGATCAAAGCGAAAAAACTAAAAACAAGACCGGCTTCGGAAACTGTCATATCTTTCTTTTCAGCCTGAAAAAAAAAAAACAAAAAACGATGAAAAATCATTGTCGTATGTATATTATTATATCGTCTCACACAATATTTATATTATGTAAATCATATGATAATATTAGCTGTTCGGTATAAAATAATCATTACCGACTATTTCTACGTTCAAGTGCATAAACGTTAAAAAAAACACAATAATAATATTATTATAATATAATATAGTAATGTTCATCGTATAAAATCACATTTGATAACACAATTGCGGTCTTACTAAAACGTATATTATAAATCCGCATTGTGCTCGAATTATGACAAAACGTTTGATAATAATATATAATACAATAATGTGTTCTTAAGTCATCTATTACATGACGTATGAGGTAGGTACATATTATATTATTTGTGCTTGGAAAAATAGTTTTAACATCCGTGGTTGCGGTAATAGGAATAGGTATATTAATACCGGGGGCGTAATTGAGGGGGGGGGGTGAGGGGGATAGATCCCCCAGATCCTATATAATAAAATGTTGATTGTACTAAACCCTGATGAATGTGATCGACGAGTTGGCTAAACAGCCGAGAAAATAAGAATTTCTTCCAATAAACAGTACAAAAAAAGAGCTATGTACATTATATTATATTATGACAAACAAAATTAATTTAATATTATAATCACTAGCCGACCCGTCACGGCTTCACACGTGATTAGTTGTTTATTTTGCCTTCGGACGATGATATTATGTAGAATTTTTTATACAAATTTTATCGTTTAATGTGATCGGCAAGTAAATATATTCAAAAAACGGTTGAAATGTTTTTTTAGCGGTATTAATGATAAATATATTTTTATTAAAAATGAATACAGATACAAAATAAATGCTAATAATTAATGTGTTGACAAAAAAATTAAAATCGGGTGATATGGTGACATTGAAGAAAGTATTTGGAGCAAATCTGTGAAAAAAAATGTAAAAAAGTTCAATAGCGTCGTCCAGAAATTGGAACATTTAAATACAATACACCCCCTCCCCACCAGACAATGGAAACATCAAAAAGACCTGTTCTTGCGGACCCCGAAGAGGAGCCCCAAAAATTAGCTTTGTTTTTTAATTTCTCAAGAATTTTAATCTTATCTTTTACTATCAAAAGTGGTACTAAAACCTTCAGCAGACTCTCAGGCATAAAAGTAAAAAATTTCAGCCAAATCGGTTCTGTAGTTTTCTTGGTTAGCGCGGTCGTAGAAAACCCCTTACAATTTTTATATACCTATTAGTATAGATTTGTATACAGATTGTAAATTTTTTCTATTTTAATAAAAAATATGTGGCCCGCGGGATCGTATTGTATTAATTCCAAAGTGACCCGCAAGATCATTTGGGTTGGCCATCCCCGAGTTAGACCAATACCAGAGTGGGCACTGTTCGATCATTTGAAATCCCTTTCAAAAAGGTCTAATCGAGTTCAGAGAAGATTTTTAAGTCTCGTCGCTTATATAAACGTAAAACACATTTTACCCCACATATTATTACCTCTATATCTTCAGTGCACATGCTACTCTTGGTCGTTTGGATTCTCTAGTAAGTAGACCGTGTAATGATTTTTGTTTTTTTTTTTTTTTTTTCCAAATCAATGAAAGCTTTGATAACTTGTCCTGAATTATTACAGTCTGCACTTTCGTATTCCACAATGTCAATCACGACACTGCCCCCCGCGTTTGAAATTCCATTTCATCGTAGGCACTATATATGATTAAATTAATATTCACTCGACCGTATAGCCAGCAGAGAACGTATAATAAGTTGAATTAAATTTTGATTCGTTTAATATGAGTAATTTCAAACCCTCGTTTTTCGACTACCTATTTAAAGTAACTAAAATGTATATCTATACATAACTATCCAAGTCCTTTATTATCATATTTATATGTCGTTTGTTCGGTGGAAGACATTTTATTATATCGTATTATTTTGCTCGAGA
The DNA here is from genome assembly GCA_022818045.1 of Neotoxoptera formosana. Taxonomy (NCBI): domain Eukaryota; kingdom Metazoa; phylum Arthropoda; class Insecta; order Hemiptera; family Aphididae; genus Neotoxoptera; species Neotoxoptera formosana. The sequence goes on from CM040630.1 coordinate 882,016, forward strand.
AAACGACGTCGTGAAATTTAAGTGTAAACCTATTACAATGTCACGCACGACACTCTTTCGACAGTGCAAAATATCTCGACGATTTGAAAAAATTGGCTTTGAGTAAATCCGAAAATTCCGAAAATCAGAATATTCGAATAATTAATAATATTCATTATCAGACGAAAAAGCGGGGGCCGAGCGTGTGCGGCTAGGCGAATCGCCCTGTATATAATAATATTGTCGCCCGACAGCAGATCAAAGCGCGCGTTTCTGGTTTTATTTTCGTTTTCAGTCGAGGGGATTCGATGCCGGCCGACCGTTTCAAAGGCAATTTTATAAATGAGTGAGTGCGTGCGTGCGTGTAAATGTCGGAGTAATAACAGTGATCATTAGTGTGAGTGACTATATATGTCTGCAAAAGAAAATAAAGGCTGAGCGTTCCCCCGCCCGCACGTGCACGCACGTAATATAATATATGTCAATAATACGCACTGCATGAATATTTATTATTTTGTTTTTTTTTCTTTCCCGAAGTGCCTATCAGTCGTTCACAGTACCGACCTGACAAAAACCTAATCGAAAAAAACGTCCAAAAACCGATAGAACATTTTCAAAAACAAACATTCGGAAAAAATATCGTTTTTATTCGTCTCGAAATCTATACTAATAAACGCGACTTTGGGACTTTCGTTTTTAAATTGATTTTGGTTCGGTTAAATATAGTATTATATTATCGTCATCTTTTAATATTAAAAATTTGATTTTGAACGCTCGAAGAGAGCTTAATTATTTCGAGTAAATTTTTTGACGGGCGATGACTATTATAGCGTATAGGTATATAATCGGTACAATCGGCATGAGGCGTAGGTCTGTTTCAGTGAAAAACACGAACGGCGTCGAATCCTTTTAATATAGCTTCGGGCATTTCATAATATTATATCAAATGGTCAACTCTATATACAAATTTATCGAAAAAAAACATTCATGTCACATCCCTCTAAAAGTGCTGGACTATGAAATAGTTTTTTTGCACGTTTGGACCTTTGCAGGGGATGATCCTAACCTCACTTATTACTGTGCAGTTCCAACATAACTTCGAATTTAAAATATACTTGAAATAGATTTGAAGTAAAAAACGTTTATTTTTTGAGAGAAGTTTCTTTTTTTTTTTATCTACAATCTGTTTATAATATTTATTCACACATTGTTTACATTTTATATGTATTTGTCATATTTTGTAATAGGTATACTTACCCATTGTTTTCTATGGAAGTAGAAAATCTGTAATTTTTTTTGTTTCTGATTATTAATAGAAGTACTTTCGGTGTAACGTTATCAGTTATAGGTAGCTGAACTATATAATTAAATTTCAACGTTATTACAGCGTTTTATAAGCTTTAAGCTTTATATCTATAATACTTAATCGCTTGGGGGCATAAGGTAATTTGTATACTTTATCTAGTCATATTATATTCGAGTTAGTGAATCGTAATAGCAGGTGGTGGGTACCGGATAATGACTTCGACTTATAGAAAACTTCAAAAATTCGTCACATGGAAATAAATTAACGCCCAAGTCCTATAATATGCTGAATGAAAAAAATCATTCGATGTACCGACAGTGACGGATCCAAGTGGAGGGTGCAAAAGTCCCCTCGTTTAGTTAAAAAAAATATTACCATAAAATAATTGATTGCATAAGACGTTTTTTTTACATCCCGAATCGCCAGCCCGCGAAAAAGTATGTGAGTGGTCAATTTAAAATGTTCATAAATGCCGTGAAATTCAATATCTATAAATCGAACCGGTATAAAAACAGGTATTCGGTGTCTGTATTACACAAATACAATTTTAACGGAAAGGTCGACAAAAAATCAAATACCCATATGGTTAAATGTCCACAAAAAGTGCGCTCCACCCCCCCCCCCCGAGAATCCCTGGATATGATCACCCCCCGCAGGATACCGACGAGGTGCACTCGGTATTATACATGTACGGAGTGGGACTTCGACGGGTAGAATCTCGGCAAGTCGAAAACCTCGACGAGTCAAAAAAAATTCCGTTCCCGCGCGAAAACTTTTTCGTAAATTATCGCCCCTATATTATTATTAGCAATAAGTCGAAAGCCTCAAAATAAGTGAAAACAATTTTATTTCCCTTTGAATTTCTACAGGCTCCGCACTGAACCCCGCAATAATGTTATTACAATATTTGATTACGACCGGCATCGGTGTTTTATTTTTCCTCGATATACTACGACGACGACGACGACGACGACGATACTATTGCAGGGCGGGTAGGGGTCGTACAAGGGTAGGTGCCTGCGTCAGAATCGGCTAAATCAATTGGTTTACGTGACGCGCGTAAAACCCCGGGCAATATACATTTTATTTATTACCGTATATACTGCTGTGTTGTTTACGTCGTATTTTATAGTCAGCGGGTCCGATACCGAGTCACGTACAGGGTGATCCAAAACGTATGTTACAGTAGTTTTATCACCGCACGATACATACAATTCAAAAAAAAAAAAAAATGAACAAAAAAATGTATACGATACGGAAGTTTTTTGGTCTAGAAACGTCTAATAAGGTTTGTACATTTTATAATTATTGTTTACAATATTAGGCCGCAGAGGTGGCGAACCTATGGCACGCGTGCCAAAAGTGGCACGTCGGCCGAATTTTTTTATTTCGTTGTTTAATAGCGTTCAGTGGAAAGATAAAAAAATAAAAATACTTTATTATTTCTAAAATATCGAGTTTACAATAATATTATAAAAGTTTGGAACTCGCTGCCTCCGCAGACGTCGTGGCATTTTGTACAAAGAAAAACAAAGTCACTCGTTCCAAATGAACTCAATATTTGTGTCAACATAATATATGTTTATCAAAGTCAACTATCCGCATAAAGAATTATTTCAAATCAAAACACAGGAATAATACATTCCTTAGAACGAAGCTAATGCTGCTAGTGTTTCATTAAAACATTTAAGACTAACAAACTGCACAACTGATAATTAAATAATTTCAGTAAACTTTCATAAGGCCTCCATCGCTCCGAGAAAAAATTGTTTATACCGCTGTAAACATATATATTTTTGGCACGTGAATTTTTTTTTAAACTTTAATTAGAAAATATTTGCACCGAAAAAGGTTTGCCACCCGTGCCGTAGGGGGTTGACTTTAGAAATCCAAATGTGGGAAACCTTTTCTGCAAATATAATATGAAGACATTTTAGTGCTCAAACGACATTGATCAATGTAAAACTCTATGCTCGAGAGATATTTAGGACTGTATTCATAGTCGGCACTGAAGAATAAGTATTACTTAGCCTATAATTATGACTAAAATGGGATTCATAAACTAGACTTTGGCTTAAGACATGAAAAAGTATTACTTAAATTAAGGTCGATCGAGACCTACCTTAAACGTTTCTTTTAGTTATTATCACAAATTATACTTATTTTTAAGCATTGACTATGCATACGATCCTCCTAAAATATTGTAAAAAATTGTATAAAACGATCATTTTAGACGTTTCTAAATCAAAAAACTTTCGTCTCTTACACATTTTTCTCTTTTGATCTCCTTGAATTTTGGATCACTCCGTATATACAACGCGTAAACAGTATATCATTATGTAGATAGCACCCAACGACGAGACGGTAAGCAGTATTATACGCTTTGGGACGGTAGCACGTATACCCTATACCTACGCATAAAAGAGGACGTGGATATCGCTCGTCCCGCAGTCCGCGGTAAACCCATCGCGAAATCCCGTAAAACTGTTAAATGTAGGTGACTTTAACGTATATATAAATAATAATACGGTCCCGCCGCTGAATTTCAAAGGTCGACGGTGGTCGACGACGAGAGGACGTCGGTTTAATGTGAGCGTGTGTGTGAGTACACCGCCCAAAGACAAATAAACCCGAGTCTTCCCGACGTGAGACGCCGGGCCGTTGTAGAGGAGGCGGCGGCCGACCGCGGTATAGCGACGTGGTCACGATTTGGACAGACCGTGCGGGGTTAGATCTGCCGACGTGGGTGTATTATTAATGCGTACGTACATCACTGGCCTATTATAATATAAGACTCGCGGTCACCCACATCATAAATACACGGTTTTTATTGCGATTTAAAGGTCTGCGTTTTCGAGTCCAAGTGTAATGCGCCAACAGCGTCGAATAAGTATATGAGTGGGCGTACGACGCTAAAAAATACCCCCGAAACGTATATAATATAATATTTAAATACTCTTCCCGTTATATCCAGCCGATTTCTCGATTTAGTTTTAATTGTATAGTCATCGTAAAAAATCCTGCTTCGCATAAGTATGTCGTTGAAAAAGGAATTAACTTTTTTAAAGCTTCTCCTGTTAGTGCGAGATACTTATTTTGAATTTACTTCAAATTTTGACTTATTGAGAATATGTCCAAGAGTTGGCCCCAAATTACGCCGCGAATTACGCTTCCACAAGAGACAATATCGTGGATCTCGTTCGCTGCTGAAAGTCGCATCTATACACCGCACAATCCCAAAAAGTCGGTCACCCACCCCGCCCGGCTCTTGACAAAACTTAATCATAGTCAAAAATCCAAATTTGCCGCCCTTTCGTTTTGGATCTATCTATTTACCCCTTAACCATATCCTCAAACATAATATGCTCGTTCACTTCGGTTTCAATCCTCAGTAGCTTTTTACTCACTGCACATTCCCGGAATGGGAAACAATAGGTTTTCGCGCTAGCCTAGGCAGAAATATAATATCTCAAATTCAGCCCTGCCCACACCAAGAAAATAACACCCCAGGCATAGGCCTGCGTTGCCTTCCACAGTTCCACAGAACCTGGCCTCCACCCTTCGTCATACTATACCCAGAAGCTCCTGCGCCTATACAGTATGTGCATTGTGCTCGCACTGCGGTTTTGCAACCTATCTGTTATTATAATATAAAGCGGCCATACCTCTTTTGGAAAGGTCGGTGCCATAACGGACATGGAGCAGAACCCGAGAAAGTCGACCAGCGCCAGTGAACCGAGTGCCATGTACTGTTTGATGGTGAACCCCCAGTACCGGCGGACGCCCTTGTTGCGGTCGTCCGGTTCCCCGACTCCTCCGCTGCCTCCGACACCTCCACCCTGATCGAACGGCACGGGGCTGCGCGAAAACCGGCACAGTTCGCAGTAAGCGTTCCGTTCCATGGACAGTGACATGCTGCGGGCGTTGTGAAACTTTTTCGGATAATCGATGCGGAACTTCTCGATGCCGGTGACGCTCCCGTTGCCCCCGCCGCCATTTCGGATGCCGCCGACGAGCGCCGTGCCGGCGGTCGCCTCGTACGGTCCCGCGAACGACGTCGTCGAAACGATCCTGTCTTCGTAGTCGTCATCGTTGGACAGTCCGGTTCGTATGTGCTCGTCGTCGTCCGCACTACCGTCCTCTTCGTCCATACTCACGCCCGCGGTGGCTATGTTGTTGTTGGACTCCAGCCCACATGGTAGGTTTGTCAGGCTCTGGAACTACGAGGAAAACAAAAAAAAAGTTTTAAAAACCTACATTCACAGCGGTTTAAGTAGAGGGGGTCGGGGTTAGAAGAAAATGGAGTCGACATTTTATACGGCTAACAGTTTTCGTCTCATTTGATTGATGTATGAAATCCGCGAGACGGTCAAAATAAAGATGTATATGGCAGGGTCGGCCTTAGGTTTTTGCCGACAAATCTAAATTTTACTGCAATAGTTAGTATTTTGGGGAGGAGAGGGATGTATGAGAGTTACCATCCTTAAACTATTGCCGGCCTCGATTGCAGCTTTTATACACAACACAATTATAACAAAGATAAATTTAAAAAAAATCCATTTTTATTAACGGATAAAAATTATATATTTGTGAGAGCCACATTACCAGTGAATTGTATTGTGTTCCGGAAACTATATGTACTATATTATATATGATGTGTCCGTATTACATTTTTACTGTTTATGAAATATGAATTATCAAAATACAAATTACAACGAAATTCGAAAACTCATCACAATTATTGTTGTGTTTGTAGTCTATATATTATAATACGAATAATTAATTTAGAATGCAAAACGTTGTTAATTATTTCTTATATAACTGTTAAATAATACAAAACTACACTGTAAACATTTAATTGTAGCGGTACTGCCGACAGGCAGGATATGATAAGTGCCCATCGGCTCGCCGAGTTTGAAAACTTTTCCTAACCCGAAACCCGTTGAAATGGGTCAGAACAATATTATAAGTTTAACACTTAAAATCTACCAAAATACAGACCGGCGGCCCACCGAGTTGGACTCCGTAACGTGTGCTGGTCCTGCCCGAGCCTGGGTACTGCAGCCCAACCGGACATTTACCCAGTAAATGGTATCGAGTCTTTGGAATAATATATCTTATGACTAATTTTATGTAAGTAATCACTTGGTCGATAATCTACTCTTAGGGGACCTCTGCTGACCTGTTCCTGCGGTCGTCATAAGGACGGTCAAGACTGTTAGGCTATAATAATATCGTCTGCCATAATATTATAGTAGTTATAAGTAAGAGATAACGCAAGATAGCACAATATTATTTGAATAAGTAAAAACGATAGCCGATATTGAAAAAGTTTCTTTTTTTTATTTTGAACAAATTATTTTCAAATCAACTGGATAATTATTAATATTTATAACCTTTTGTAAGTATATCTATTGAAAAACACTCGTTGGAATTTCGGGTTTGATACGTCAGAAAAATTATCCGCCAAAAATAATTCACGGTAGAAAAGGAGGAGGGGGGGGGTTTACTCGTATAAATAAAACAGAAATTTGTATCTTCACAGGACTACTTCCGTTATTGAAAATTATAAACGATTTTAAAACTCAGATTTTGAATATAACTGCATTATAATATATTGGACGAAAAAAGGAGGCGAGCACGCATGGCGAATCACTATTTGCACACAGACATTTAAGGTATATATTATTATACTCGACATGAAAGCATCGAATTTCGAATATTTTATAGAAAAACTTACCTACCTATTATAATACGTATATTATGTAATTATTAGATGCAGGAAAACGCAATTGGATATTACAACAATATAATATTATAGTATACGTTTTTGTACTGAAATAACAAAACCTATATACGATTTTTGACCCCATTCCTCGAAATAGATTCCGTAGTATCCACGTCACTATAGTGTCTAAATAATAATAATAATAATAATAATAATAATAGTAGATACGCAAATAAAATATATAAATACCTAAGTACGCGTATACGGTTTGTATAGTTTAACAAAAAATATGTGAATTTTCTCTCGTTCCATAGCCGCGAACTAAATTTAGATCGTCAAACGACGTCATCGGAAATAGGTATAAATCAATTAAAATATGAATAGGAGGCACTCCATTACACTATAATATAGAGTCATAAATAATATATAATATGTAATTTTTATAAGAGTAACTCGTACAAAACGACGACGAAATATTTCGAATTCAGTCTCATAGTTATTTTGACAAGCACTACGTTAGATAATTAATACAAAAATCGATCTGTTCATATCGCCAAATTTCAACTCTTTCGAAACATATTGTAATTTCATACTTGTTAATTCATAGCCATAAGTAGGTATACTCATAGGCGGAAATTTGGTGAAATTACTGGTGGGGGGGTGGAGGGGCTGAGCATTATATTTCTCATTGCACCCAGTGCCGGATTTAGAACAGGTGCCGCCCTAGGCCCTTTTAAATATGCCACCCTTACCCCATTATAATACCCACCCAAAATGTAGTATTTACTATTTATTACTAATAAATTTAATATTTTATATAATATAATATGTACGAATATAATATATATTAAATATTACAGTAATATTTGCAGTTACATAATTAATGCAAATGCCTATGCGTAAATACGGCCCCGATTACACCTATATAGGCACTAATAATATGTACTAGTGTCGCTCACAATAATTGTTTATTCCAACAAGACAATAATTTCCAAAGTTTGACATACTAAAAAATTTAATCATAATAGGTACAGTACAAAAACAATAATGTGCCTCGCACTTTGAACATTTATTTCTAAACAGAAACAACCAATGCGGGTGTTATTACTATTGTTAGTTATTATTAATGTTACATTCATTACGATCTTTCCGAGTTATGACAGTTGACAATACAAGTTTGTAAAATCTTACGAATTTAATAATTTAATTTTTATCACGGAATATTTTTGCATAATTTATTTTTTAATCTAGATTTTAAAAATGCATTTTTCAATTATTATTATATTAATTATTGTATATTTAGTCACATTAAAATTGTGATGGCCAGGGTTGGCTAAGACCTGTACTCTAGACTTCTGGGGGGACTTGGTCCCTCTAGCCCCCCTCTCCCGATTTCCGCCTATATGCGTATACTATATTATATTATCATAATATTATGTGTATCGCGCATAGTCGTCTTTTTTTTCTCTCTCTTTTTTCTATACGACTGTTAACGAACGACGATCGTTATTATTAAAATGTATATTATATGTAATCGGGCTAGTTTAAAAAAATGAAATAAATAAATTAAGACTAGTCGAGTATCCGACTGGCCGAGTAGGAATGTACACCACTACTCGCGAATAGTTTCGACGTCGTGCACACACAGTTTACGTACCGGGGGACATATAATAGTATTATTTACTCGAGAAAATCTCAAAGATACACGCGAGTTTCGAACTTTACTCGCTCGCTGCTCGTTTTAATTAAAATACCGAACACGGCGGACTCAAAGGCGTATACCTATACTATATCATATCGATATACAAGTCGATGGTAAATTAGTAATTATTATTTAAACTTCGGAAGCCGCGTCGTTATTCGGGAGCATCGGCCTGGTGCTAACGCGGCGGCGGTACGCCGCGGGTCGTTCGTTTCTACGATAATAATAATAATAATCGTCGTCGTCGTTATATTATTACTATTATGCGGAGTTAATTAAAATAGGAACACAAACTCATATTTTTGGTCTTGTACGTATTATATATTTTACTAAACGGGAAGCCATTAGAGGTTACAAAATATATACGAGAAAAGGTAAAGCCCCACCTCTGCCCCCTCCACCGACAGTACCTTCGACGGAAAATATAACACTCGCGTGCTCACTGCAGCTCGGCAGGAGTAGTTCAAGCACACTTCGAGCATCCGACTACTAACGTGGTCGTCATGATGATATTGACATATTTTATAACGATAGTAATATTATAATAAATTAGTTTACTCTACGACGAACACATACAATATGCGATAATATGTGCGGGTACGATGATTAAAAACGGAAACCGCCTATATATACGACAATTATTATTATTATTATTGTTATTATTATTATTAGTCGTACGAAGAGGTCTCGGAAAAGTGATGCGAGACGAGCTTCCGCACAAACGACAAACGATCGAAAGAGAACGATTAGAAAAAATAGAAAGATCGAATATTTGAATCGTCGCATCTATTATAATCAAAATTCTTCGACGTGGAAAATGCATTTAAATAAAAAATTAAACCAAGCAGATTGAAAACCTTATACCCCCTATAATAAACTAAAGCTCTACACTTCATGCTCACTTCTAATATATACACATCAATAATAAGACCATTAATAACATATTATTATATAATGACGCGTGCCCAATACGGGCAGCCGCTTCCCAAACAAAAATTACAAAATTACAAACGATACAAAACAAATTACAATAATAGAAGGAGCCCTTCACTTCGAAATCGGTAAAAGAACCAAAAACCGCAGAGTAAAGCCACCTCTCCCACAAGATGTCTTGCTATCTCCAGAATCATCATCATAGGTATCATCAGAACAATGATGTACTTGTTGCTGAATTAAAATTAAAAAAAAAACATAGGAAAAACAAAGATTTTGTTGAAACAATTAAAATGTAATAATCGAAAAAAATAAAAATTTGATTGCAGAGAGGTACCTGACCATAATAATATAGTGGTTAATGGTCTAGTGCACAGACGTATAGTGACGTTTATCGATTGGTTCGGCGTTTCACTATTATCCTCGAAGTACACAAAGTTCAAAAAATTCAACTCGTTGAATTTTTATATCTTGATACCTACGTCAAAGTTTTCAGAAAAATGTTCGGCTTAGTAATTTACTGTTAATTTACCAGCTCCCCTATAGGTTCTCGTTTGAAAAACAAAAGTTTGTATCTCCACGTTGCACTCCTCGAGAAGTACAAAATATCTCAAGAATTTTAAAATATGGTCTACGAGTAATGGGTGCCTATATTTAAAATTTCCAAAAACCAGAATTTGTAAAATTTGATTATCAAATAAAAAAATTGGTTGGGGGGGGGGGGGGGGTGAGCGTGGTCGGTAAATCACCCTGTTTATAAATTTTATAAATTACTTATGAATTCCGTACACGCGTAGGTCACATTTTTTGGTCTTTCGATTACGCGAGCTATATTATATAGAGATCTCGACACCAGCCAACCTTTCGAGACGACGACGAGGAGGGTTGTGTCGTCGGCGGCAGTGAGAACAAACGAGAAACACGAGGATTTCGATTTTTGGCGGAACTTTATAGTTTGGTGTGAAATTTAGTACGCGGGTATAATGGCTTTTGGGTAGCTCGACAGTTTCTGTTCGCAAATCTTTGTGCGGGAGGCAATGAGATGGAAAGTGATGATAAACATAAACTTAAAAGGTTCTATATACACAGCAGTGCGAGTTCGAGACGGTTCGGCGCTTCCGGACGAAATGACCGAAGCGCAGTAAAAACCGAATTTCCCACGCTGAGCGTGGCCGAACTTCTTAAAATTCCGAAATTTATAATAATTATACACAAATGTATATTATATACTTCCGCTGACCTATTATAAATTTTTTTGTTTGTTCAGAAAAGTAGGTATAAGTATATTGAAACAGAATTATTCTAAAGTAATATTATTATTACTTTTAAATTACAAACTATTGTCAGGCATTTCGAGAATCTTAAAAATGTATTAACATTATTTCTTTCTTTTAAAACGTCATTTTTTATTTTTATTCATGTTGCCTGTTTAAAATTTATATAATTTTTCAGGGGCCGGTTTGAATATTTGCCAAGGGTTGGCCACGTCCGTCAGATATTTTATGTAATGATATGTGTATTCAACCCACATATGAACCCGCGTGTGATGTATTTATTTTTATTTTATATCGTTTAATATTGTATAATATTAGTATAATATTATACATATTATGTATTTATGCCTTAAAGAATCACTAAATATTCATTTAAAAAAAAAATGTATAGTATTTAATAAAACGTTTTTATTTTAATATCTATAGATAATATTTACACAAATATAATTTCAGTACATATACTTCCGATGACCTATTTAAACATTTTTTGTTTGTTAAGAAAAGTAGGTATAAGTATATTGAAACAGAATTATTCTAAAGTAATATTATTATTACTTTTAAATTACAAACTATTGTCAGGCATTTCGAGAATCTTAAAAATGTATTAAAAATAAATTTCATTTTAAAACGTAATTTTTATTTTTATTCATGTCGTCTGTTTAAAATGTATATAATTTTTCAGGGGCTAGTCTGAATATTTGCCAAGGGTTGGGCCGTTCGTCATATATTTTATGCAAGGTACAAAACGATATCTGTATTCAACCCACATGTGAACCCGTGTGTGATGTACCTATTTATTTTTATTTTATATTGTTTAATATTAATATATTATTATAAATTTGAGACTAGGGACTTCATGCACCGAAAAACCTTAAAATATGCATGCATTTATGCCTTAAAGAATCACTAATAATAATGCTATTAAAATATACATCAAAAAAAAAATTCACAATATCTAATAAAACATTTTTATTTTAATATCATCTAGATAACATTTACATAATTATTATTATTTGCATTATGTAATTGTTTTTGAAGTATCGGGAATCACGTGTGCGATATTGTACCATTAAGTGACAATGTGAGCGTCGATCGGTTAGGATAACTCAAACACTAATTTGATATAAATAAGACCATCAAAATAATATCCCAGGAAATCATTTAAAACTATGTTTTTTTTTTTTTTTGATAAAATATTTAGGTATAACACTTAAACCTTTGTATCGAAAACGGTCAAATATGCACTTATAAACGAAAAACGGTCGAATATACTATGAAAAATATATGACTATACATTTTGACTACAAACTCGTATGAAACAAATTTCTATAATATATTACTTTTTGAACGACTACTGTAAAACATACAAACTCCTAGAAATCCCTAATCCAGCCCTAAATTCATAATTCATAATAATTGTTGGATTATATTTTATAGCCATATGTTTAGCTTATTTATATTCACGACGAAACTAAAACAAAATAATTATGATATTTTATTACGCCCGTACTGTATGGAAAAAATAATTAAATCATAACATAAATCATGTTATCAATAATTGTAAAAACAACCTGTTATAAACTATGTGTAGTGATTTAAGAGAAAAAAAATATTCATCTTTGAACAAGACGTATGTTATTTACCTACTATTATTATTTTTTTCTTGCACGTTAGGACTTTACTTTTTAGAAGTGTTTAAAAATAATCGTATGTTTCTAGTATATTATTAATTATTATAGACTAGCGCAGGCACCGCGGAAACCCGCGTCCCTCGGAACTTTTTGCTCCGGCCCTCCAAATATATTATATTTTATGGTGTTTAAAATTTCAACTTTATATTATCTTAAATAATAATATATCGTAATAAATCTCATAACATGGTTGTTGCTATCTGGAAATATATTATAGTATTATATATGTTAAAAATGTTCTATTTTTTAATATTTTAATTTTGTACGCGGCCCTCAATGAAAAACAGAAAAAAATTATGGCCCGTGTAGGTAAACGGGTTGCCGACCCCCGGTCTAGCTTAATAAGTTTCTCTCTCTTTTTTTCTCTCTCTTTATTTCTTCTCGGAGCATAATTGTATTCCGTTTTATATTGCCCGTTTATTAATCAATCAATTAAATAAATAAATATTATATTATAATATGATGTAGGCGAACTGAGGGGTCCGGTGCAAATAACAAGGTATCTCCACTTTTTTTCGAAATGCATGTTTAAACATATTCTGATAGTGGAAAAATTTGTCTACGTTTAGGTGCAATAACGTAATATCTCCGACTATTAGATACGCTAATATCATACAAAGGAGATATCTGGTTTTAAATGTTCTGGGCAAGAACCAGGTATCTCCGGAGATACCTCGTTTATGTTCCGAAAGTTGTCAACACTGTCATTACACATTTACGGGCCAAAAGCCGTTCTCTTACAGATGATAAAGGGAAAAAACTAAAAAATAATCTCATACCAACATTAACAACCGATAAAAATGTCAATGTTCAAAATAATAATTTAATATCAGTTTTAGTGCCAGCCTGTAGTAAATGTATTTTTTATTAATGTAATAATGTATCATCTTTATTATCTATGGTATTAACACAGAACAATAATTAATGTACTTTTCTCTATCACCTGTTGATTAATCGTCTAATGAGTAATTAGGTACTATTAATTAATTCAAATTCAAATTCAACCGCCAAATTACAAAAATACATTATATTATATTATTTTATATTTCATTATTATGACACTTAACAGTTATAACATTTAAATAATATTTCTTACATTAAATATTATTTTTATGGAAAAATTATACAATATTGCATTATTGTTACTTACTACATAATACTTGGTAATATTTTTATACGATCGAAACTTTAACATATTATTTATAATTAGTATTCAATACTGAATACATACAAATACATATTATTACATAAAATATAATTTATGATAATGTTGGTAATGTCTTTATGGTACCTAATGGTACAAGGAATTTATGTTTTAGTATTGGTAAACATGATCTGATAAATTATTTCTTTTTTTTCCGAGTTCTTATCAGCTGTAAGAGAACGGCTACACACTCCACATTTACCCACCAGCAAGACATTGATATTATTTAATGTTTTGTAACCACTAACCGCCGTATTATTTTGCAGTTACTAGGTTACTACCAAGCTACATATTGTTGATTGCATAATAAAAGTTGTACCAATATTTTGGGTCAAAAAACCAAGTATCTCCTTAAAACACATGGTTACTCAATTTAATCATTATAAAAGGTTGTGATAGGTTGGATGATTTTGATTATAGGTATAATTACACATTGTAATTAATGATTTTTGAGATTATTCAATGCATATGTTGAAAGAATTACTGAGATAAAAAAAAAACAAAAAACATGGATTTTAATTTTGGGGCAAAAATCATACATATCTCCACTAAATCAAACTTGAATCAACTAATGATTAATGATTAAAATGATTAAAATTAATTCAAAAGTTAAAGACTTTATGGAATGTTACATCTATAAAGCATAAAAATCAGTTTTTGAAACAGTAACACGATGAAAGGTTTGGGGAGTAAAAACATTTATACTCTGCTATAGCTGGAATATTATATATTATCGCGCAGCGTAGTTATTCGATTTAACGGATAAATAATCGTGCGGATTATGCTTAGTATAGTACGTAGTAGGTGTAGAATAATATTATTATAATATTCTACGAGTATATATACCTAATATGTTTTCGTCAGACAAATAATAATAGTAGTAGTATAGTGTAGCAGTAGCGGTCGGAGATGATAAACCGCTCGACGTGTTTAACAAAAACAAAAACCCTCGTGTGGGTATAATATAAAATATGTATATAGTATTATAATCGCGATGTGTACCCACCTGTCGTCCCACACACGCGTATAATATTATATTATATTATATTAAACCCGAGAGCCGTATAATAACGTTCTCATTCGTGTGTGCGTGTGCCTGGTATTATAAGCGTTGTACGCTGCCAGAGCAGTTATATCTCACAACACACTTGTACGATAAGTCATAATAAGTCACTCGTGTACACACGCAGCTAATACCTATATATATATATTGTTATTATTATTATTATTATTATTATTAATTTATTGCACCCGCGAACGAGAGTTTTTGTTTGCGTCTTTGCGGCGAAACGAGCGAGATGTAGGTCGAGGCGGGGTATATGTATAGGTAAGTACATAAGTACAACAATACGTGTATATAGGTAGGTAATAATATCAGGATTGGGATTTTATAGCATTTGCATATTTCTTACGAGACGCTTAAAAAAAAACTAGCAGAGTAAGCTAAAATGTGCTAAATGTGTTTCGTGATACGGAGAAGTCGAATTAAAAAATTTTATTTCGCTTTTTTTTGCATGTCTTGCCCGTTTTTGAATCAAAATCGGTGATATTTTATGAAATTATATTTCAGCAAAACGTGTTTTTCGATTTTTGTCAATCGAATTATCGAGTAAATTGTAAATGTATATATAGATTAATTAGTAAATACCTACCTAGACCGATTACGCTGATGTAACGCCGTACAATATTACAGGGATAATATTATATTATATAATATTACGATATTTTCGTATTTGGTTTTACTTTTCGTTATCTGCTGATTTGGGTTTTTTTTTTGTCGATTTCTACTGTACGATTTACTTTTTTTTGCATATTTTTAGCTCATGTTTAGCGATATTCAACAGGTAATATTATGCAATTTTAAGTGCTATAAAATCCCAACCCTGGTAATAATAATATATGAATAAATGGAAGATCTTATAGACTTATTGAAAACCGTCCACATCAAAACTACAGTGTTTTCGCCGACCCTTTGAGCACTCGTTCAACAGCAGCGTCCAAAATACGTTCCAAACTAAGGATAGGTACATCGCCACCGACATCATAATATAACATAAACCAAGTCGAAAAATTAAAAAACCAAAACAATAGAACTTCCAATTCGTCGGAAAAAATAAACGGTAACCGACCGCTATAGCCGACCGCAACACGCAAAAAATGCAATAGTACCGATCTGCGAAGCCCCCGAACAAAAATACACCTCGATATTATTAGACACGGAAAAAACCGCGTAAAAACTATCGCGAGGAATGTAATATGGCAAAATTAAAATCAAAGTTAATCAAATAAACAAATTCCGAAAAATTAAACAATAATTGATACAGATCCCTGCAGGTCACCAGCTAATGAAAAACATGCAGAAATAATAATAAACCGAATGAGAATCGGTCACGCCCACCTCGCACACGGACACGGTCTCCCGATGAAAAACATTAATTATTGTCGACTGAATGCAGATCGAACGAAGACGAAAGACACGACGGGCCAACGAACTTATACAAGAGATAATCGGCCCCCTACTGCCGACCAGAAAGCATCTCGTCTTTATACGGGGACTCGAGTCCATTAGCAAATAGGAAAACACATTTAACAATATTAAATAGTTAACCAATTGCAAAGGTGGGCAAGTTAATGAAAATAATTAACTCAAGTTAAGTTAAGTTAAGAGGACATACGATCGATAAGTTAAAAGTTAACAGTTAACAAATTATAAATTTAACTCGATAAGTTAAAAGTTAATATAGAAAAAAAAAATTAACTTAACTCATTTTAAAAAAAGTTGATCTATTTTTTTAAAATTATTATGTTAATCAAATAAAGAGTGAATGTGTCTTCCTGTTTTCTAATTTATAAATTAAAAAAACAATTTGATTGAACTTTTATCATAATGTACACTGTATACCCTTTTACTTTTCTATTATTTATTAATTTAAACTATGCGTTCACTACTCGTTACCGTACTTAATGACATTTTTAATTATTTTAAGTAATAATGTAATAAATAATATTAAGAAATCTGAAATATAAAATGTCTACCATATAATATTATAACAATAATTTACAATATGTCAATATAACGAATGGACAAAATAAATATCGCACACGGTAGGTATAATTCATAATATTGTCTACAAGTATGGACCGGCATAATATTATCATGTATATATTATACACAACTATAACTATATACTTTAAACGATAATTTAGTTTTCAAGTTATTTTTAGAATTTTCTGTCCAATTTAAGTTTTATTTTTATTTTTATACTGATAATATCAGATAATATTACTATAATACTAATATTTACGTATAAACGAAAAATTTCAAAATGTTTTTAACTTATTGGTTGTTTTTTTTAAATCAACTGAGAAAAGCTAAGTTATTTCAACTGTAAATTAAACTAGTGAAGTTTATAAGTTGATTATAAAACAAACTAACTAGATAAGTTAAAAAGTTAAAAAAAAATTAACTTTTTAACTTAACTTAAACTTTTTAACTAGTTAATGCCCACCTTTGACCAATTGTGTAACCAACAATGTATATATTATAACCAGGGCTCGGGTGGGTTATGAAATTTGAAAGTGCTTTTTTTTGATTTTTTCAGCGATTTTTCAAAAAAATGCTTATTTTCAGTGCATCTGGTTATTTTTGTTTTTTTGACCAGTTTTTCTACTTTTTTATGGTTTTCTCCTGCAACGTTGTTTTTGATAGAATTAAAATTAAAAATAATTCTTTAAATAATATATTATATAATATAATAGTTCTATAATAATATTTTATAAATATCTATACGTTGTCGCGTAGTCCGTCGCCGTCCGCGGTATCGTTGCGGGTTTAACAAAAATAAAATTAATATAATTATTGAGTTCATGTTTATCAGTTGATCACTAATTTCTCGGTAAATAATATTATTTGACCGTCGTGGTTGCTGGTTTATAGGCGTGATAATTACAAATAATGTTTTGATTTCAGAGTATTAAAAATAATGGCTTAAGGATTTTAGAAAAAATATCAAAAATACTTGACGGTGAAAATGACAGTAGTACGTATATAGATGACTTCAGTGAATTTCCAGATGACTACTCCACCGATGATATTGTGCACATTAAATATGCGGCTATTACATCAGTAGATGTCGAACGGTCATTTTCAGAGTATAAAACAATTGTATCAAACAACATATTTTGTATTTGAAAACCACAGAAAACATTTGATTATTCAATGCGATAATGACGATAGAATTTATTTTTATTTTTTATTTTTTGTGATTAAATAATTTTGCTCTAATTTAAGTTTTTTAAATGCCAATTTAAGTGCTTATAATGATGTTTTTAAGCGCTATTTTAAGCGCTTATTTTAATGATTTTATGCGCTATAAGTCCCGAGCCCTGATTATATAACGTTTAAATTTATAAAGCCAATGGCCTGCAATGCTGCCTAAGCTATATAACGTTCAATAAATAAACGGAATATAATATTTTGAACGTTATTATAATATTATATTTATACAATTGGGGCTCGGATTTCTGAGTTCAAAAAGTAGCTAGACGATAATAGCTACGATGAGTTTGAATTGTGCATAGCCAACAGATCCGGAAATACAAAGTTTTATTTTGCATGTCTTGTCATTTTTTGAAGTGTGTACTTCTGTGTATTTCTGTATTTTACAAAAGGGTTTCATTTGTTTTACTATTGTTCGACGGTTTTTTCCCACGCCGCTATAATATGGTTTAAATTTATTCTAATTTTTTTTTCAAATTTATTAATACGGGGCTTCGATGTCGAAGTCATTAACCGAGAAAAAAATATTTGCATTACATTTTAATATAATAAATACTGAATATGCATCAACACGATCAACGAATATGGAATTAAAAATAAAAACAGGGACGATAATCACATTAGGTACAATGTCATATCAGTGGAGTATTTGAATTCGACCGTACGAATCTGTTTTTTTTTTAGCTATTAATACGTAAATAATATTTAACATATTTTTTTATAGATATAATATCTTCTATATCAGTTTGTCGCGGCCGAGGGAAGAGCACGGGCATTCGAGGAGGAGGAGGAGGAGGAGGTGTTTTATAGATATTAGAGAGCGATATTATGTCACACTTGGGTCTTCGGTCTCGGTTCTTTTTTCTTTTTCCCGTATCACGCACCTTTTGCAAAAGACGAGAACGAGCAATACGGACGCACAAACATAATATCATCACTCGTTCTATATTTTATTAATAATATGCTTTAAAATTAACGTTAAAAATTTCGTTTTGTTTTATTCTGTTTCATCGTACATAAATGCTTTAAAACAAAATAATAATATGTTAAGAATGACAATAATCAATAAGTATATAAACTAATTTCTATCGCCTTCTACCCTCTACAAAATATAAGAGCGCGTATTAAAAGCGCATAATATATTTCTAAGGTTTCTAGAGCACAATATAAATCCGGGTCCTAATTATTATAATATTATTATTATATGTGTAGGTATCCCGGACGACTCTGCGCCCGAGTTATCCGTCATTTAAATCGTTTGCCCGACGGCCGTGGCAATAATATAATATACGAATTAGCCGAACGCGGAAACATATTTTAGACTTGGGGACATCAGTGCGGAGGATTCGGTCGAGGACCCGTCCTTTGTGATCCCTGCAGCAGAATCCCGGTCACTCGTACTTATAGTGTAGGTATAGGTGTATAGAATTCGCTGCGATTGTCCCTTGTCCCCCGCAAACTCGTCGACAAATAATTAAATTCGGTAAGTCGAATGGATGATATCGTCCGAACGAGAGGATTATAGTGAAAAATGGATAATTTTTTTTTTTTTTTGGCTACAATAATACGGACTTCGTATAAAAACTATTCGTAATACTATATATTATTATACGTATTATATGACGTAGGTATATTGCGCGGCGGGCGGAATTAAATAATATTGAACTACGACCCAAACGATTTATTATTATATTATATTATATTATTCACATCATATATACAGTGTGATGCATCTAACGCAAGGCACACTCAATATTTCAAAAAGTATTTACGTTTTTGATAATATTTTTATTATACACTGTATATTATATAGTCAAGTCGTTACAAAACGACATTTTCTCAAAGACATATATATATATATTTGAATTACAACGCGGTTTTAATTTTATAATCCAAAGCGAAATATTTTTCTCGGTATTTTGATACATATAAAAATCGAATTTCGGACGAGTAGCATAACATGAGCTATAACTATTATAAGTATTTAAAGTCTAGACGAGCAGTGTGGAGTGGTAGAGGGGTGGACCCCCTCAAAATGTCGGTCCACTACCACTCCGCTGATCTAAACTTTAAATACTATTATAACTACTCGTCCAAAATTCGATTTTTATGTATCGAAATACTGGGAAAAATATTTTAGTTTGGATTATAGATTTAAAACTGTATATGTTGTAATTCAAAAAAGTAAAAGACTAAAGAAATATTTAAAATTTTTTTTTTTGAAAATTGTTATTTTGTAACGACTTCAAAAATATTTCCAAAAACGTAAATACTTTTTGAAATAATGAGTGTCTTACGCTTTGAATGGATCACCCTGTATAGACCGCGGCGCCAACCGCCGTATATATATTATAATATATATTATTAATTTCATAACACTATACACTCGCTGATTTCATAATAAAACGTCCGCGTGTTATTATTATTGTAATATCGAATGACAATAAAATCGCGTTTTTTTTTTTTTTTTTTTTTTGTAGGGTTTCAGCTCGTCGGAGGTATTACGTCAAATCGCACTGCACGGGCGAGCACAAAAATAATAATCGTATGTTTCGTGCGCTTATTTCTTTTTTAAAAATCTAATTTCAATATTGCAAACTCGAAGGTCGTCTCTCAAAAATAATTTTGTATTTATTGCTTTCTGCGCTTAAACGATCATACAAATTCGCGAGTTCCAGCGTCTACTAATAGTTATATTTATGTAGCTTTGCAGCTGATGATGTTTATTTTATAACAATATTATATCATTGCATTATATTATATAATCGTACCTATATACAATACGGTGGAGATTGAAGATAATAAAATTATGCGACTTCGTCAATACTCGATCGGTTTTAAATTGTCAGCAAGGGGCTTGCATTTGAAAAAAAAATGTCATTTTACGATATGCGATTTTTGCTTTTATCGTTATTTAGAAGTCGAACGTTAAACACGTTTTGCGTTTATCGATATTTAAAATTAAAACGTTATACAACCCTTGGGTTTATCGTTAAAAACTTAAAAATAATGTTTGATGCAAGATCAAATTCTTGGATCGATTGTTAAGATAAAAACAAATCGAGTGAAATACATATTTCTACGAAACTAATATGTTTGAAGTTTGAAGTAAGTGAATTTTAAATAATTTCGTTTTGTGTTATTTTTCGTTTAAAGATATTCTTTGTGTTGTTTAATGATATATATTATTTATTTCAAAGATATTTAAGATAATAAAATTATGCGACTTCTTCAATACTAGATCGGTTTTCAATTGTCATTTTTATCATAAGATCGAGTACACAAACTGACCTAACCTGCAGAGCTTGCATTTGAAAAAAAAAAATGTCATTTTACGATATGCGATTTTTGCTTTTATCGTTATTTAGAAGTCGAACGTTAAACACGTTTTGCGTTTATCGATATTTAAAATTAAAACGTTATACGACCTTTGAGTTTATCGTTTTATCGTTAAAAATAATATCTAATGCAAGAACAAATTTCTCGGACCGATTGTTAAAATAAAAGTAAATCGAGTTGGATTTCATATTTCTTTTTAAGTTTTCCAAACTGATATTATAACTTTTAAGTAAATGGATTTTAAATAATTTCGTTTTGTGTTATTTTTCGTTTTAAGATATTCTATAGACTTTAATTTGTTTAATGATGTATATTATATAATATTTCAGAGATTGAAGATAATAAAATTATGCGACGTCTTCAAATGCTCAATCAGCAGTTGATCGTACACATATTTTGTTACGAGATCGACTATATAAACCTGCTGGACTTGCAATTGAAAAAAAAATTCATTTTATGATATGTGATTTTTGCTTTTATCGTTTTTTAGAAGTTAAACTTTAAACACTTTTTGAGTTTATCGTCTTATCGTTAAAAATACGAATACGGAACATAACAAATTCCTGGGTTGGTTGCTGAGATATAAAAATAAATCGCGCGGAATAAATATTTCTTTTTAAGTTTTCCAAACTGATATTATTATAACTTTCGAGTAAATCGATTTCAAATTATTTCGTTTTGTGTTATTTTTCGTTTGATGATAGATATTCTATAGATTTTGTTTTGTTTTATGTTCTGTTAATCGTTACGTTTTGTTTTGTCATATTCAATTTTTTCTTCCGTTTCAATTACGTTTACAAATTTCAATCGTTTTCCCTGATGTATAACGCGTTATAGTCATAATGTTTTTTGAACGTTTTCGATCCCTGCAGCTGGTACGAACGCATATGTATTCAAAATATCTTTTTTTCCCGTCGAAATGAAAAAAAAAAAGTTCTTTTTCTGAGAAATGATATTCGCTCGCCCAAATAATAATATTATGTTGTTTTCGTATTTGTTGCGCTCAAATCCAAAATCCTCGGTATTACATATTATACGAACGCAGCCGCCTTTGAAAAATAATTTGTAAACATATTATATTAACAGTCAATAATATATACATACAAACTCAACGTGTATATGGCTTATATATACGTAGAGACAACATTGCTCGATCTATATATATTGCAATATACTCGGAATACTGAATTTGCGTACTTTATTCGTAATAATATCAACAACGAATAAACGTTTAAATTATTTAAACATTAAACCCACCTACCCACCCACTACACGTTTCGTTTGCGTATAAAATATTCAACGAATCAAAAGCCATCTCCACGCTCGTGGGGTACCCACATGCACAAACGATGCAGAGACACGGTTAGGAATAAAACGTTGAAATAATATTTCGGTCGACGTCCGGAAAGACTTGTAATGTCCGATAACACTCTTTCGAATAAAACATTACAATATTCTCGACAGTTTTATGTTGTGCGAATATAAACTCGTGCGCCGAGTGTGTACTACCTATATAGTTTATTCGAAAAAGTGCGCCTAAGCGTATAATATGATATTTAAAAAAAAGTTAACTATATAATAATATATTCTTTTCGAGACTATATTATATACGACGGTGTAGCACGCCACCACTCGCGATTCAAGTTTTTAATGTACAATAATTAATTATTAATTATCGTCGTCGTCGTGTTGACATAGCTACGAGCAATAATAATCTAATAGGTATAGACCGTGTTCGAACGATAATTATAATATATATAGTATCTATACTTGCGTATTATGGCGGGGGCGTATTTAGACTTACTTCTAGGGGGGAGGGGGGCGACTCAATTTTTTTCTTTAATTCGGGCTCAAAATGTTTTGGTACTATTTAAATCGGGCGAATCCTTATAATATTTGGTGTAGTTCTTTTTTGACACCTGTCCGTGTTTTGAAAGTTACACTCGTGTTTTATTTAATTTTCCACCAAGTACGGACCCGACAATAATCCCAATTCACAGCCACGCGTATCATCGTACCTACGCCGAACGCTTGAAGTTATCACAATATCGCGCACCCTCGTCGCGGTGGTCTGACACGTATAAACTCAAACGATTTAATTACAAAAAATACGCGCACGAATGTAGTATGTACGAATTTCGAAAAAAATTTGAAGTGTGTGTCTCCCATAATATATAATCGATTCCTAAAATACGGATTCAGGAGGGGGGCCCTTCGTCCTTTCGCCCCCCTAAAATACGCCCCTGTATTGTGACGAGACAATAAGCTGTTATATGCGATCGACACGCGACGAATCGCGTATTTTTAATTTTTTTGTAAACATTGACTATAATATTGTTAAGACATTATTACATATTGTTGTTTACCTTTTGAATTTAATAAGATTTTGTAAATATAATATGTACACGACGATATTATTATCATATAACTATACTAGGGTTCGGATATTAAGGCAATCGTTTATTCTATTTTACATCATTATCATTAATAAAAAAATGCATTTAACTTGTATAAAAAAGCAATTCAAAAATGTACTGCAAAATTAAATACATACCAACTAGTCGGTGTTAAAATAAAAAATTCACTACCACGAATAAACTTATTATAATGAGCCGTCTTAGATAAATATTATTAAACGACAATTATTATTATTGCGGTCGGCAAACATTCTCGAATCTACGCATATTAATTATGAACATATTTTAATCTATTTACACAGGCTTAGAGCATCAAATTGTTGTAAGAAATTGAAAAAAAAATCATATAAATATTTTATGCATTTATGTAATATCGAGTAAAACGATGTTATATAATATTTAATATTGAATTTGTTAGTAATAAACACTACATTTTTTTGTTCTCGGGGTAGGGGCGGCATATTTAAAAGGGCCTAGGGCGGCACCTGTTCCAAATATGGCACTGATAGTAATAAAGGTACTTTTATAGAAATGTCAAATTAACTGGCCGTACCGAGTACTCGATAAGACGATAAGATCGAAAATTAGTTTAGTTTTAAACACAATATATAATATATATCGACAATGCACAGTCTTCGCGTGCTCTTTATATCGATTTGTACCGATATAACACGTAAGCCGTGCATATAACCATCAGATCAATCGAAAATTAAATGCATTTCTAAGTGAAAAAGGCAAAAAAAAAAACAAAATAGGCATTTATAAGTAAAAAGGCAAAAAAAATATACGTCCATCGTTTTACAGATATTAAGTAAAACACATTTTTGTATAGAAATTATTTTTTCAAAAAAAGGCTTTTGCCTTTAAATCCGAACCCTAATTATATAAACAACACTGTTCCGAGAAGTTTTCAAAAAAAAAAAATGATTTATTTTTATTTTGTTTTATCTTTTTTTTTGGATGTGGAGCATAGATTTTTTTTTTTTTTTGTTACATAATAATATTATTATGTACCTAGTACGTTCTATTTATAACGGCTCAATCGGTTATGTGTTTTTAGTGTTTTTACGCGTCAAAAATATTGTTGAAGCGTTGAGGCTTCGTAAAGTATCGTATGCTACCGTCGTTATCGTTATGAAGTGCCATATATTATAATATATTATTAATTATTATAGTCAATTATTGTTATTTTTCACGGAGTAGGTACTTGGAAACTAATATAATATATCTATTTATTAATTATTTATTGCACGTATAGTCTTATTATTATTATTTTTTTTTTTTACTAATAACTTACTTATAGATTAAAATTAATATTAACGAAACTCGTCTATTTATCCGATTAAAAGTATTATTTTTTAATACTCAAACAAAACAAATATTTAACGAAACGTCTTAAAAACGCGGTATGGATTTCGATTTGTGCGGTCGTAAAAGCTATATTATTATTATTATTATTATTATCACCTCTATAATAATATGATATTTTGACCACATTTCAGATAATATTAGCCGACTTTTTTTTTTTTTACTACTTTAACGTACAATTCATACGATTACTACCTATTATATCGTATAATTATTTTCCCGTAAGATTGAAATATTCGCGAGCTTTATTTTATAACACTATCGTTAATACCGCAGCTGGCTTAATAATCGGAGCCAATAAAGTTTAACATTAATTCGTATATTGTATAACGTCGTTCACAAACCCTTTGCAGTGTAAAAAAAATCGTAGTTTTCAGGAAACACGAAAAATGTTTTAAAGAGAAAATCACAAAGGAGTTTTTTTCATAAACGGTTTATATATAGTTATAATAGTAACAAATAATAGGAGGATTTCGCTATGATAAATAGTAGCACGCATAATGGGAGATAATATTTCATAAGCTTTTTATTACGATTTGTTTTATGTACCACACAAAGGAGAAATAATTAATTATTTTTCATCGATTCCGGTACGATGTAGATTTCATCGATAAACGGCTTATTTTTTTCTGAATCCGTGGATACCGAAACCTCAAAGGTGCAAACATGGGCGAGGTTTCGTCCCGCGAACGACGATCAATTATTATTTCATACGTTTGTATAATATTATTTATTTCGAGGAATAGTTGTTAATCCTCGAATAATTAATATTATTAACATATTGATAATTTTCAAAAATAGTTCGACGTGTTCCGTAAACCGACATAAAAAAAAAAAATTAAAAACCCAAGCGATTTATAATAAATAAATACATATTTTATAACATCAAAATTATAGTGGCTAGACAATCGCTGGGTTGCTCGACATCGCTGTTATCGCGCGTGTTATCTATTAATTATTGTCCAACGTTTACTAAATCCTCTGTTGAGAAATGTATTTCGTACTTAACGCCGCCGCCGTCCAAACCGATAAAATTATGCCTCAAACCTATTATACTGCAAAACGCAGTGAAATTTAAACAACAATCGTTTTATAATAGTCGATTTAAAGCATCGAGTCATCGGTTGAGAGATTTTTTTCAAAAATTTTTAACACTCACTTGGAAAAACCTACGTCGAGCGTAGTCAATCATTATTTCTCACTTCTATGTAGTAAGTTTTTAAATTTATTATTTAAGTATGTGAATCTACTTTTTTTTCGGCCTGCTGCAGTATATATTAGTTTGGTTACAAAATATAAGAAACGCACGACCTAATAGGCGTCAGTCGGATTAATGATATAATAATCTCGTGACGATTGTGCAATAATATAATAAAAACATGGACTATAATAATATAATACCTAATTTATAAGCAGCGACGTCTTCCCGCAGTCTTTGAGTGTTTGTTAAATTTTGTTATTAAATTCGATCAAACAGTAATAAATTAGGTGGGTTTAATATTATATTATACGCATTCGCGACCGACGGGGGATTAAACAATTTTACGTCGAGCCACACGGGCATTATTGTCTGAGGAAACGCGAAGTAAAAAAAATTAACACGTCAAATATACTATACGAGATTGATTTATTATATAATATACTTTCGAGATATTTTCTAAGTACCGACGACGACGACGACGAGGTACTTTCGGAGTAGTTGTTTTTGTCACGTTTTACGTATTAAGGTACACACCCCGTCACAATGTACCTAACCGGCGTGTAATGTCTATATAATAACAGTTAATCCGAAATTTGTTTCGTTATTATATCACACTTAAACGCCGTTAATCAAACAAAACTTAAATTCAAGGAGATTAAACGACGACGAGATATGATCTGACCTGAGTACTTTTCAACCGAATCGGTTCCCGTTTAAAAAAGGTATTTTATTAGGTTGAGCCGAATTGGTTTCCGTTTGTGTACAAGTAACAAATCGTTCCGTTCAAAGCTGAATAAATAATTTACAAGTGCTCATCCTAGAATAAATTATTTTATGGAGACTGTAAACAGCATTCAGAACGTTAAATAATTATATTAAATTTCGAAGTAATAATACAAGAAACAGGAAAGAAATAACAAATACTTGGAAACTCGTATGCCTGAGAAGCTTACGAATATTTAAAGAAAGTTTGCTTAAATTTTTTTCAAATCAACGATTTCAAATATTGTACGTATTATATCATATTTTATTTTTAACACAAATTAATGTACGCTTTAAAGTCGACAGTCCTAAGTCTGTAAAATCGGGAACCGATTCGGCTTACCCTATGATGAAATCCCTTTTTCTAACGGCAACCAATTCGTGGGGTTGGGGCTCGGGGGGGAACCAATTCGGTACCAGTCCTTTTCGCGAGTGTCATAAGCTCGTCGAGCCCGCGGCAAAGGGCATTATCGTGGGTTTGCGATCAAGTCGACCTGTACACCGTAAAAGGCGGACTGATGTAACCCTCGTTTTTTTTTTCAAAAGTGAGCTTATAACTGTATACGATTTCTGACGTATAAATACACATTCTGGCCAAGTAATGTAACCCTGCACGATTGAGCCGGTATAAAATTCAATCAACTAAAATGACGAAACAAACAAAATATTGCCGATCAACGCAAACCACACAACATCATCATTGATGGTTAGGTCATTTGAAGGTTATTCGTTATTTTTTCAAAGTGGTGTAACCCGCACAGACATCCCTAAATCCCTAATACTTATATGCAAGGACGGGCATTAACGAGTTAATAAGTTACATGTTAAGTTAAAAGTTAAGTTAATTTTAACGTATTACCTAACTTGACTTACTAGTTCACTGTTTTAATTAACTTAACTTTAACTTAAATCATTTGTATCTACGTTAACTTAAAATTAACTTATATTATTTGAATATTCCCAATTAAGTTAGTTTTGCATTTTCAGAAATTTTTCAGAAAAATAATATTTATATAATTTATAAGTTCATAGAATATATAAAATATTATTAGGAAAAAAAGGTGTATTTACAAAGAATTTTGTATATATTTGTATTAATAAAAACCAATATGTCGTTAGTTTTAATTTCTATATAGGTCATATAATATGGGTTGCATACATAATAATTAATATTATTTTTTTCTTTTTATTAACTTAATTTATTACTTGAAGTTAAGTTAATAATATTTGTTAACTTAGTTTGAACTTAATTGATGTTTTAAAATTGTCTATTAACTTAACTTTGAATTTAATTGAAAAAAGAATAATTGACTTAACTTAACTGAGTTAAAAAATATCATTAACTTGCTTATATGTAACCGCAATAATGAATTTTATGATAGCTGCAGGTCTGCACTGTTATAATATAGCCCACTAATATCTCTATACTCTGGTAAGTAATTAAATTATGAATAAAATATATTAAATTCTTTTGATTCAAATCATATGCATAAAATTACACGATTTAAAGTCTTACAACAAGTAAGATTTAACAAAAAAAAAAGGATTAATTCGGAACAAATTTATAACCATTTTAGTGTCCCCGAAAATTTGGTTTTTGAGGGTTGACCTTTCCACCGACGAGTCGTATAGATATTACAACAGCGATGTAACAATAGGAACACCATTGTCGTTTAGTACAGGGGTCTCCAAACTACGGCCAGTGAACAAGTTTTAACCGACCCACAGGACGGTAAATGAAATATAGATATCTAAAGATATGTGTAATATTTAAGACTTCGCTCAAAAAATAATTTCTGAACTTAAAATCCAATTTAAACAACGTTTTTCTGACCTCGACGTAAAATCGGAAGAAATAAATATTTTTCAAAACCCGTTTAGTTGTGATATATTGAGAAGTTACCTCCTACCCTTCAAATGGAAATGATTGATTTACAAAGTAATGATGCACTGGAAATCAAACATCGTGAAGAGACTATTTGGTTGATTTTTATACATTTCTCCCAGATACACAGTATCCAAATTTAAAAAAAATTTGCAATTGAATATAATATATCTGTATTTATTGCTACGACTTGTTTGTGCGAACAAACTTTTTCCAAAATGAAATACATAAAATCAAAATATAGATCGGCCATGACTGACAAACACTTGGAGTCAATTTTGAAAATTGGAACTAGTAATACGTACAACCTCAATTCGATAAATTAATATTAGCAAAAAAACATCGATTTCATACTTCTCATTAAAAAAAAAAAAAATTCTTTCAAAAATTATTAAAATTACAATGTATATAATATTATCTTTTAAACTTATACCAATTATATTTAAGTAGGTATATTGTAGACAACATTTCATAAAAAGATTTAAATTAAACTCATACTTGTAACTATTATACCTATATTTTCATAAAATTAAAAATCGGCGATATACGATTGCGTACGATTGTCCCTTTTAGTACCTAGAACAATAATTGCGTACGTTTGTACGATTGCGTACGATTTCTTTACCTAGACCTTAAAAACATTACGACTGCGTACGAAAATAAACGCAACGTTGCCAACATGTACTATTCAATTAATTTAATTATAATATAAAAAATATAGTACTAGTATAATATTCTTAATTTAAATATAATAAAAATCAATAAAAAATCAAAAAAAAAAAAATGCGGGTAAGTAAGTGGATGTCGCTCTGCTGTACAGTAGGTTACAAGTGGGTCACTGTATAAGTGTGGATGGAATTAAATTTGAATTCAATGATACAATATCATTGTATAAGAAAAACGATTCTGAGTGGAGACGGTATGTCAGTCTTGGTTTAAGACATATTACATAATTATCTATGGTATTAAAAAAATAATTGACTTATAATAAATTCCAAATTAATCATTTCACAATATCCATTAGGTACTTATAAGTTATAAGTAAGAGTAGGAGTGTTAATTACAACAAAAACAGAAAATCGTTACATGAGAAATCGAGTGAATATCAAATGTTGTAAAAATATGAATTTCAAACGCTCATAAAAATTTAATTTGACTTTCTTCTAAAAATTTTTTTTTTGATAAAGGTAGACAAACTTTTGAGAAATCTTGTATTAAATTTTAAAATCTTAGATTTAAAAACAAAATTTTTTATGAATTTCTAACTTAAAATAATTTCCAAATTTTCGTCGTTTTTACGTATTTTGTCAATATTTGAACTTTAAATGCTTATAAAAAAAAACTGTGACTAAGGATTTTTAATTTTTTCCATCTGCCTTTGAAACAATATACTAGGAGCCTTGTATTAAATTTTCAAGTTTTTTTAACCAACAAATAAAATTTTATTGATATTTATAGAAAAAAAAACTAAAAAAATTGAAAACTGACAATGTCCGTAAACAGTTTAAAAAGAGTCAAATTATTTTCAAAATTTTACCATGCATAGAAAATGCAAATATAAACAACCTGTGAAAATTTCATGTATCTACGGCCATTTGTTTTAGAGTTACACCAAAAACCAAAATCGATTTTGTTAAAAATGTCCGTTTTTCCTTAATTTTTCTTTTGTTTTTCACGTCGCTTTTGAAAACTACTGGGAAATTTTTACTTTTGACCCCCCAAAATACCAACTAGATTCACTTTCCAATCAGAAAAGTTGCTATTGAAGAAAATCGAAGCAGTTTTACTGCCCTAAAAGGTGATGACAGACACAAAAAAAAATAAAAAAATAAAAAAATAAAAATATTTAAAAAAAAAAATTAAAAAAAAAACACACATTATTGTAAAATCAATACATTCATCGTTCCACTCAGAATCTAAAAAATGTAATACGCAATATTATTATCTATTTCAAATTTTCCAGTTAAAATGCTGGCATAACAACTTTTATTGTAACATATTAAACCACTTTAACAACTCGTCTTTTCGTTTTCTTATAAAACGATATTTATGATAAGAGACCACAGCTAACTCTTTCCCACGTTCTGATAGAATAATTTTTAAAGAATTCTCCATGACGGTTACCGCACTTTTACTCACTAACACTAATACCAATGACTTATCGAATGACAAGTTGGCGGTACACTAATGTAACGATGCTAAAGTGCGACACGTCAGGAAATCCGATATAATATTTGGCCTTTTACCTATATCTTATAGTATTTTATAGATTATTGAAAAGTATTGGCCTGAGAATAATAGTCACAGTATAACGTTTATGAAGTCGTATCAAATATAAGCAATCATTTCCTAAAATAAATTATGTTACAAATTTTCACGATTCCGAACAACGAAAAAGGTCCATACGCAATCGTAACGCACCCTTAAAAATTACACGTGTTAATAAACTTTTGGGCCCGCCAAGAGCATATTTTGTTATATTTTGTGGCCCTCGAATAAAAAAGTTCGGAGACCCCTGGCATTACTGTAGTCTGTAGTGATCGAATCGACGGAGTGATTTTTACGTACTTTGAGAAGATAACGTTCAATGAAATTGCACAGCGCCAACACTAATTCGTACATGCAGAAGCCGTTCGAAATTAAAATATTATTATAAATTATATATTACATCGGCACTCGAGCGGCTTGCAGCTGCAGTCTGTAAACCGATTTCCCTCGAACGTCAAAACACTATTTAATATTATTATTATTATTATTATTGTGTAAGCGGATAAACGTGAAATATCGCGAACAGACGATGATGACGATGACGATATTATTGGCGGGTCGGCCTGCCCTCGACGGCGAGAAAATCGACTGGAAATGACTGGAATGAAAAGGAAAAAAACTCGCGCCGAGTGTTATGTAATAGTAAATTATTTAAAAAAACAAAACCCGCGGACTGACTGCTGCTGCTGCTGCCGTAATAACGCGTGTAGTCGTATAGACGTACACCTATACAAACTATAGCAGAACTTCTCAATTATAAGCTGTATTAAATTTCCAGAGGCACTACGAAAGTCTTGCACGGCTTCCGCTGGAACGTATATTATATTATTATTATTCGTAAACCGAGAACTTTTGTACGAAAACGTAGAAACAGATATCGTCGTAGGCAGGTACGTGCGTTGGTATGTCGCAGTGTATTATATTATACATATATTATATTATTATATGCGGGCACGTCGACGAGATAGATCGATCGGAAGGTTTTCTATTTTCTATCACTTGTGAGTCAAAAAAAAATTAAAAATATGCGGTTAAACGTGCCCCCCCCCCCCCAGGAAAAAAACCAAAACACTAAAATTTATAGCTCCAAAAATAAACGTTAAAAAACATTCACGATTGGTTTGTCTATACTTTTGGAAACGTGTTACGAACTTCCTCTGCAACCCTGTGAAGATCGAGCAAGCCAAATCCGTGAGGCGTGGACCTTTATTTTAGAATAAAAAAACTTTTATTACGGATGCCGATTTAACCACGTTTACGGTGCCGAACACCGTTGGGCCGTGGTCCAAAGCCATATCGATCTATCAAATAACTTTGCTACAATATTGTCGAGTGATAAACTTTTTAGAAACGTTATATTAAAATATATTCTTATATTTCTTATTAAATATAGAAACACTCACACAGTCAAAAATATGTCCTTTAACCCCAAAATATGCAAAAAAAATAAAAACGTCGTGAAATGTATTGTGTGCTTACTCTGCGTACGATAAAGTTAACCAGAGAAAATATGCGAATGCATGAAAGTCCTTGCTCTAAATTTATGATAGACGCGTTGAGTGGGTACCCTAATAATTAGGGCTCGGAAGTCGCAATTGCATTATGGATGTTTTTTCGAGGATCGTGAGATTCGTTGTTGAGTAAGCTGGAAATTAATTCCATGACATTTAAAAAAAAATAAAAATAAATTTACAATTATACGGGCTTACCTGCCTATCAACGCGGACAACTCAACAGTTTAAAAATTTCCACGAAAAGCTCCACAAAGCTGACGGAGCACTCCACTCCGAAATTGGCAAAATATCCACCAAACTAAGACTAAAACAAATGGCTACCATAAGCAGATATCCTACTTGGAGCTACAGAAGATCACTCAGACATTTCAGATCCAGATTTAGACTTATAAGGTAACCAAAATGTAAGATATTGTAAAATAATTAATAGTGAGCTGTAATATGACATATAGATTGTAAATCAACATTATATATTGAAATAATTTAATTAATTTATAAAAAAATATATATATCTAGCTAGTTCATATTTTTGCATATTTATAGTGATTTTGTAGGTTTGGAGCATATTTCTTGATTTCGCATTTTTTTTAGAGAATATTCGACGATTATATTATAACGATAAGTTTTAAAAGTTTGAAAATTTTGGCAAAAATTAACCCATTAGCATAATGTATATTTATTTTAATGTTTTCCACCTGGTGGATTATTGTTGATTATTATTACAAAATCCTTGTACGACATAAAATTTCGCGTTCATAAATATTTAGTAAAAACCATGAGACATAAAAAATTTCTTCGGTAAAATATTGTTTTATTTATACAAATCGCGAGTGACAAAAAAAAGCGTATATTTTTAAAGCACATTATTTTGTACTTTTTTATACGCACACGAGTGCATGCATATTTAATACGTCTTGTTAAGTGCATTAAGTTTCGATTGTTTCGAACACTAAATTAATAATTAATCAGTGGCGTGT
This sequence comes from Neotoxoptera formosana, assembly GCA_022818045.1. Lineage (NCBI taxonomy): Eukaryota > Metazoa > Arthropoda > Insecta > Hemiptera > Aphididae > Neotoxoptera > Neotoxoptera formosana. The sequence goes on from CM040630.1 coordinate 915,843, forward strand.
ATATAGGAACTATTTTCACTGTGGGCCGATTTACCACTAGTCGAGCATAGCACTATAACACGATATAAATACAAGTAATGAGATTGTGCAATTTTATTTTATAAATATTGTGTGAAATTATTTTTTATACATTTAAAAAATAAATATATATTGACAATATAATCTGCGTATTTAATGTTATAATAATATATTGCGACGAATCGTCATCAAAGCGAGTTCGGACAACATAATATTATTTTTCCTGAGAGATTTCTCGAATATGTTTTTAATCAACCTATAGTATTGAATAACTCCTGTAAACAGCAGTGTAAATAAATGAAGCGAATGAAAATTTGAAATCCGTTTCTAAAAAATAGAACGCACCATTGACGTATTCACCCTTAAGCTTTGATGGTTATTATAGTGTATACAATATTTAAATTCCAAATTTCGTGATTCATATACTATATATAAGTAGAGTCTATAACTCGTCAAAATTTGAACTTCAAAATATGAATTATAATAAAAAATGTTTAGTACAATTATCGTTTGAGACATAAAAATTGAAAATTTCATACAATTTTAACCAAAGAAATTATTTGCAAATTTTTACAATTTTGAATAATTTTGTAATATGGTTCAATTTCTTACAAAATGCTCATAATAGGCGATCAAAAATCGAAAAATCTTAGGTATGACATCAAAAGCGAATACGGGCCACGGCGAGTATAATACGGTGATGTAATATATAATATTATATAATATACAAACCTAATATAAAGCAAAAACCGTTTGATGTTTTGATTTAACCTGAAATTTCACTATGTGCCTAGCCTATATTATATACGCCACTGATAACTTTATTATAAACATTCTTCTATATACCTATGATTAATCATAGGAATCTTTCGATTGATTGTGAAAAACTAATATTTCAATGATTTCTCTACTATTCTCAAAGACGAAAACGACTTTGATCGTCTACAAGATCACACATCATCGGGAAAATGGAAACCTTTGTAGTGATATGGTTCCTATGCCAAAATATTTATTGAGTACCATCGTGATGTATTCCATATCTGGGTTTGTCATTTGATAAAAACAAAAAAATGGACTTCACCGCGTTATTATTGTTATAACTAAATTTATAATGCATTAAAAATGTTCACGATTCGTTGGGTAGCAAGAAAACCACGATCTGAATATTAATTTATTGTAAGTATTTATTATTTATTTTACATTTTACATTTTGATCGATTGTAATAAAAAAAATATAACAGCAAAAGAATAATATTATCAGATTATTCAATACTGCTAAATAAAAGTTCCATACAGTATATAGTTTATTTGTTTGAATATTTTATAACTGTAGGTATAGATTTGTTAATTTATTATAATATTGTATTTTGCTCGTCTCATTAATTCATTTTTTTTTTTTTTTTATTATTATTATTTAAACGATATAGGTACACAATTAGAAAATTATATACGACCGTAAAAAAAAAAAAAATAGTAATTAAAAACGTTTTGAAGCGAGAAGGGTTGAAGTCGAAAGGGGCACACGAGTGTCTGGCGTGCAGTTCAGAAGCCCGCGATGGATCTTTAATTTTTAATTAAATAATCATCAAAAAAAAAGCTCTGTAAATTATAATTATAAAAACGATAAGTTCGCAACGCGATTGCACTTGAAAATTCTTCCAAACCGTTTGTAAATTTCAGCTAAAAGTTTTTTTTTTTTACTGATGTATTTTGAATACTTAAGTGATTATGTTTTTGTTTCGTGTTGCTCTCTTTTGATCATCTACCTTTAACCTTTGACTTATGACGATTCGTCTGGATGCGAGGTCATACGATTTATTGTAACTTTTTTTTTTATTATTATAGTTATTATTTATTTTATTTATTATTTTATTATTTATTTATTTATTTATATCCATAGGTGTTACTATATACTGTTTATACTTATAAAGTGAAAAGTCGAAAATCGAACCTAACCGAACCACATTTCTATTAGACGCAAATAATTACTTTAGTTGACATTTTTTTTTTTTATCTTTAAGATGAAGATCTAATAATAATCTGTGCGTGAATATTATGCTACCGTCAGAGACGTAAATTAATAAGGAACTGACGATAATCATGAATCGAGGAATATTATGATATTTCCGGTCAAATCAGACATTGTTAGGTACACGATATATCGACCGGGAAATAACACAAAATGAGGTGTTTTAGCTGGTGAATCCCGGAAAAAAGAACAAAAAAAATGAAAAACATAGCGATAAAAAACGAAAACGTACTTTTCTTTTGAAAAACGTTGTTTTTTATGACATCAAATTACGTGAAAACACATTTTCGAAACATTTAAGACTTTTCAAAGTAATAACGAGTGGTTCGTAATAAAATGATCACGTTGTATAATATTTAATGTCTATGACTTTTAAAAATATCGATCATTCTTCGTCTTTGTTGTACACCTAGTTTATATGGGTAATGCTTTTATTATGTACGACATGCGGTATAATTTACAGCTAAATAACTTTTTATTACTGAAATTTCGTAGGTAGGTCTTTTCGTGTTCTTTATCTTTACGACGAGTTAGGTATATACATTATAATATGAGCGAACGAAATTTAGTCTGTCGACTACAGTCATCAATGCGAGTGTTATGATCTATTTTTTTTTTTTTTGTCTCCCGATGGTGTTAATTTTAATGAAATTAAAACGTTTGAATCTAATAAAGTCGTCGAAAAGATTTTTAAAGAGGCTTTGAAAGATGCACATAATATTGTTAAGTACATATTATAATAGGTTTAATTTATTTTTACTCGCAAACGTTCGACAAAAAATATAACACTAATATTGACAATATTGTCCAACTAATTTGATCTAATTAATTAATTGTTTTTGATTTTTGACGACGTAAATGATTTATAGTGTAAAATATATGAAATTGTAATTAAGAATTTAAATATATCATTAAATTTTAAATTTTGTTCTTTTCCCTTGGTCTTTTTTTTTACCGATTATACCGTTTTTGGTATCTCTATATTAAGAATTATTATCTGCAAATATTCGGGACGTATCTCTGTGATTTTTATAAAACATTTTTTTTTCATAATATATAGAATATTAAACTATCTCAGCCCGCAATGTGTATTTATGTAGTAGTAATAGGTTATGTACACGTGGACAATAATATATAATATGTATTGATTATCGACCGCATCATTATTATTCACCGTTTGTTCAGCGGACTGTCGGGCGGATAGCGTTTGGCCAGAGATATTGTTCGTTTATAAAAATAAAACGTAAAAAGTATAAATAGTATATATTATCGGAGCTGTATAAAAGAGCGCAATAAAATTACTTAAAATTCACGAAACGTGGCGCGCGGCTTTAAAAGTGCGTTTCAGTTCTCATCCATCGTTTGCGTCTTAACGAAAAAACAAGAATCTTTAAAAAAAAATAGCCTAAGCCCCAAGAGGACGCCCGTAAATTATTGTTTATTAAAGACTATATTGTCTAGTATGGGCGAGGACCACTATTATAGGGGTTATATAATTAAAATATTCTAGTTAAGAACCAATAGTATAATAATAATTGTCACAGCATAAAAAGAGAGATAAACTGTTGGCCAACAAAAGCCAACACGTTTGGTTACAAATAGACACAACGTTTGGACACATAAAACAAAAGGTATTTTATAATATTTTACCTGATAAATCAGAGAACGTTTGGGTACACAATACACATAATATTATACAAGACACGTTTGGGTACACTTTATAAACACGCGATCTAAAATAGTGGTATACTCATTTACTTTATCTCCAAGCCAATTAATGAATTGCAATTGCAGTTGCTGCACAATAAATTCAAAGTTGACAACGATATAAAAAATAATCTATATGCCCATCGGTCCATTTTTGGACGGAAAAAATAAATAAATACCTATATATATAAGTAAATAAATAACATAAGATTTTAATAGAATAAATGACTAATTAATATTTTGACTTAATATTTTATTTTAATAAAATAATTAAAATACTAATAATATACATTTTTGGGAGACTATTAAGAGCCAACCAAAGTTACCCAACCCGGGTAACGCTTTGAATAGGCTCTAAAAAATAAAATGTAAAAGTATAAAAGTAAAAATGTGCACCTGAACGTTGGTACCCAAATGTAGTATTATTTTAAAAATATTATGTTACCCAAACGTTGTATTGCTTTTGGGGGTCTGAAAAAAAGTGTACCTAAACGTGTGTTCCCAATCGTTCTCCCAAATCACAGGTAAAAATATCGTTTTGTGCCCAAACGTATTACGGCCAAAAATCAAGGCTGGGCAAGTTAATGATATTTTTTAACTCAGTTAAGTTAAGTATTTTTTTTCAATTAAATTAAAAGTTAAGTTAATAGACAATTATAAAACACCAATTAAGTTTAAACTAAGTTAACAAATATTATTTACTTAACTTCAATTAATAAATTAAGTTAATAAAAAGAAAAAAATAATATTAATTATTATGTATGCAACCCATATTATATGACCTATATAAAAATTAAAACTAACGACATTATTAATAAAAATATATACAAAATTCTTTGTAAATACACCTTTTTTTCCTAGTAAGATTTTCTATATTCTATGAACTTAAAAATTAAATAAATATTATTTTTCTGAAAATTCAAAACTAACTTAATTGGGAATATTCAAATAATATAAGTTAATTTTAAGATAACGTAGATACAAATGAGTTAAGTTAAAGGTAAGTTAATTAAAACAGTGAACTAGTAAGTTAAATTAATAAGTTAAAATTAACTTAACTTTTAACTTGACTTGTAACTTATTAACACGTTAATGCCCAGCCTTGCCAAAAACAGAGATGAACTGTTGGACCGTCGATATTTTTTCGATATACGATTCAAATAGGTATAGGTATAATAACAAAATATAATAAATTTTTTCCATTATTTTTATATTCATCGCATAATTATAGCTTGACTATTACTTTTCTCGCGACCGCGATAAAATGAACATCGCTCGGTAATACCTATGTACTTTTTTGTGGTGAAAATTTCGTTCGGGTATTATGACGTAGGCATCGTCGCATAGATTCTATCATCGGTTATTTTTCCGAAAAGTTTTTCTTTATAATTTTGTTGTTACGCAACGCCACTACTGCCGCCGCAATGGTTCGGGAAAAAGGATCACCTATAAGTTCCTTTTTTAATATAATTGTTTGAGGGTTCGTTAAGTTTATTTCAGATCTGTTGTATTACTATTAATTTATGTTTTTAGTTTTTATTTCGCAAATTGTATTTTTATAGCGTTGAATAATTTTAGTTAATATTCCACTAAATATAGATTTTATACTACGTAGAACTCTGTGTATCCTCGACAAACTTTGCTTTTTGGAGACATCATAATATCATTTCAAAATGTCTTATTGTTATATTAATATTTATATTATACATTCTTGTGAAATGAAAGCGATAAAAATGTATTATTATTATTATTAATAACCTAGCAGTCTTATATAGGTATATTATAATATAATGTTCTATATATTATTATGTCACGCAGATATTATTTAGCTTTCGTGTACCCAAGTAGGTACCTACACTAATTAATAAATATCTGCTGAATAATATTAAAAGTGAATAAGAGTGGTTCATATATTTGAAAAACAGAAGTTTGTATTGTCGTGGGATATCATCCTCCGGGGTGGTGCAAAAATCTCAAGAATTCGAAAATACTGTCTTCGGGTGTATTTAAAAATTCCAAAACACAAAAATAGGGTGAGCGCGATTAAAAAATCTTAAAATATAATTTTCTATACGTCCAGTGGCATAATTAGCAATTTGTCTTAGGGGAGGATAGACATTTTTTTACACACAAAATACTAAATTTTCAGGTCAAGTGGTGAGTGGTCTATGGGAATACTATTTCATCAAACTTAACCTTAAACTAATATATTATGACAAAATATATTAATAAATGTCACTTAAAAATTCTACACAATTTACTATACCTATATACAATATTATAACTAATTCTTCAAAATGTAAATATTGAATATATAAAAATTAAATTTCACTTTTAAATTAAATGATAATTATTAAAATATTCAATTTATTTTGTTTGGAATATAATATAATGTTCATAGCTCTTTTTTTTAGTACAATTAATTTATTATATAGGCTCGGAGGGGGGGTCTATCCTCCTCGTCACCCCTTAATTAAGCCGATATTATTTAGCTTTCGTGTATGGCCGTCTAGCCGTAAAATATGAACCCAAGTCCACTATAATCATTAATAGATCACGCTCTGATTTTCTACGGTGTTCATATAATATAATAACGCCAATATTTACTCTATCGAAATTCGATATCACAATAATATTATTATCGTTATTACATAACTACACTGCGTTATATTTTATGCCATGGCTCGGAACGGGTCTTGCGGCTGCAGTGACGTCAACTCGCGCATGTGTTACGCGGGCTGTGGAGGCTATGGAGGGGATGAGGGGTGGTGGCATTCGGCAAACTAAATCAAAACCGATCGCTTCGCCCGTGAAATTGCAATCCATTAATTTTGTATTTGGATATTTACTCGGGGGATTCTTGCCACAACGTTTGACGAACAAACTCCCTCCCTCACTCGCTCACTCACTGCTCCCTCCTCGTACGAGTTTAGCCGAGGACGAACAACGTCGAGGGGCGACATTCGATAATAATTAGTGTGTTCATTAATATTGTATTAGTTTATTAAAAAAAAAACACCCGCGACGTGCACTTCGCTTGTACCTCTCGACTGAGGCCAATGCCGAGGTCAATAAATTTCTTACCCGATTTTCCGAACACCGTCAACAAATAATTATTTTACAATAATGCCTGTACATAGACATGTCGAGCGGTTCTCTGAACGTTGTTATTAATTTATCTACTTCGTACAAATAGGTTACCACTGCAGGTATCGCAAAATATATTATATTCTACGACGTTTAATTTTAGGACGAATTTTGGAGTGATCAAAATTTTAAAATGCTAAACAAATCGTTAGATGTAAATTTAAAAATAAAAATCTAGACATGCAAATCGTATAATATTCTACTATTTTAGAAATAAATTATCGAAATAAGTATAGGATTAGCATATTCTAAGAGGCTTTTCCCATTTTTATGTTGACTTTTTATTTAATCTAAATTAACTCTTTTAATTCTTTCTAAAATTAACTTTTTATTTACCCTACATGAAACCATTGCAGAGTTGTCATTTTGTAACACCACTCGCATATTAAATTTTGCTAGCCGATCCCGTGCACTTTTTATCTCATTTTTAGCTGTTGATCTGGGAATGACTGGCAGCGTTTGGCGAAAGTCTCCAGCCAGTAGAATCATCGCGCCTCCGAAAGGGTTCTGATTGCTGGGCTAATCTCTTTATATGAACCAAAAACCCGTCCAATTTTTTAGTTTGTTGAAATGTTTTAGAAGTGTTTGTTGAGCGTAAAAAATAAATCAAAAATGGCACCTTTTATATGATTAAAACTTTATTGAATTCGTTATTTAATACTTTAATAAAATTAAATATATAACCGATGGCAACCCTTTAAATAAACAGAGACTATATATAAATCCCATCGCAAAAAGCATTTTCAGTTTTTCCAGTATTAAAATAATATATAGATAGATGGCGCCACTGGTAAGACATAATAGATGGTCAAATTTTTCAAATTTCTGCGCAATTTTCTTAATTTTTCCTTACGCAGGAACGTTCCCCCGACAATAACGAATACAACAAAAAAGGAATTAGCGAAATCGGTCAAGCCGTTTCGGAGGAGTTTGGCGACATACATTTTCTACTGTGACAAGAGATTTTCATATTACATTAGATATCATAATATAGTAGTTGTTCTTAAAAGTATCACATTGCAGCATTCATCACAGAGAAACAGATTTATTTTTACAAGCATTTAACTGCGGTCATTCATCACGTCAAAAAATAAATTATATTCAGAAACGTAAGTATATGCTATAAAAACGAGTGTATAATATGGTGTAGGTACCTACATATATCTGCACCGTATTTACTGTAGAGAAATAATAAATTATGTACACACTGCTACTGAATACGGAAATGTCCGATGAAGTTAAAACGCTCATGGAACTTTGACGTCAACATATATTATTATAAATTATTAACTACCTACTCAGTATTCTGTACTTCTATACTATATAATAATATGACGTGTGCAACTATTATAACCGAATTAATAATTCCGTTATTTGAATAAAATTTTGATAAAACACAAAAAGCGTGTAAGCTAATTATAAAAATATCAGCGATGTATAAGATACAACTGGTGTTTTACTGATTTTTAAACACTTCGGTGAAACAATTTTAATAAAAAATAATACATCCGTGTCGATATTTTTTAGAATAATACGAATATCGACAAACAAGCGGACAGTGCTCGATAACTGCAGTTATAGCAAAATTAAACTTTAGAAACTACATCACTATATTATCCTTTAGAAAAATATATATTCTGGGTACCTACGGCGTCTTACCTTGTATAATGAGTCAATATCGACTTCAACAAAAATTAGCGAATTTGGTTCGTGATGTTAACGCCCTCGTAGTTTAGCACCTTTGTGAATATATTATAGTCGATCAATAGTGATTTTTATTTAAACAAATTTATTGCGGTTAATAGTAAAAAAAATGGTAGTGATGGGCAACAATGTCGATAATTCCATACGATATCGATATCGTGACGAAATTTCGATATCGACATTACAATATCTTACATCGGGAATTATTTGTAGCCTACAACATTATAGATACAAATGTGTAGGTCCTAGCTTATATAAACTTTGATGAAAAGAAAAAAAAATACCTCCAAATCTCTAATTCAATATTTATAATAATTTATACCTAACGGTCAAAATTGAAATAGTTTTAGAATATTTTAGATACGATATCGATATCGTACAACTCGCGATACCTTACGATATCTGGAAAATCGAAACGATATCGATAGATATACCCAAAACTATCTCGTTGCCCGTCACTGAAAAATGGTATTATTACCTATGTAACTTGACGTTTTGATTTATTTTTATTCATAATACCTACTTCAGTCGATGAGTATAATATCATGTTTGCTGAAAACGAATAATAATATAATTGCAAATTAAAAACTATTATCGATCGTATTATAATGTTTGGTGTTTAAATGACTTTTGAAATATTGTTACCCGATAGTCCTCGAGGGACTTTTGTTCATTACCGCTATTCCTCGCGGCAGTGGCGGCTCGAAGGAGGTATATTTGAATCAAGTGATTCACAAAAATATTGGTGGTTGTCCTAGCTATGGTTGGAAAATGTAATTTGAACGATTTTTAAAGGTTAATAATTAAATCATAAATATTATAATGTTTAGCCGTACACGTGTATTCTGCAGTAGTCGTACGGTAACAGACAATTGCAGTACCTTATAAGCTTAAGAGAGGTAAAGAATAGAATAGAAATATTGAATTTATTAATTCTTTCGTCGATAACGTTATAATAGTATATAGGTTATTACGAAAATAGTTGTTACTTATATTGCTTGAATTTTTGCCTCCACGATTTACTGTATACACCAATTAAGAATCCATTACTTATAACCACTTACGACCAAAGAATTCACTTCTTGGAGAGCAGTGAAATATTTTTGAGGGTGGGAGCAGGGGCGTCATTTGGGGGGTGCAGGGTGTACATTTGCACCAACTTTTTTATTAAACGTGTTCCGACAATATTATAATTGATAAAATAATAACAAAAATATAATTATATTATATTATAAGAATGAGTGCATAGATAATATTTAAGTTGTTAAATTCAAATTGCAAGTGGAAAAATTTAGAAATATGAATTAAGTGGACTGTATATCTGTCAATAATTATATATATATATATATAACTTATTACAAAAAATAAAACCAAGTTTTCTATGTGGCCTGGCAATGATTTGAAATGGCCTGCAAAAATGTTGGCACCAACAATAAAAAAGTTGAAATGACGCCCCTGGGTGGGAGGTGTAAATCTGTGTAAAAATATTAAATGTGATTCAAGGGGAAAAAAGTTCAAGTCGCCACTGCCTCGCGGTTCGACTCGTAAGACGCTTATACTGCTGACAAAATATGTACAAAATTCAATATTCTTATTACTGTGGAGATGATTTTATTTTATTTCTATATGTATGTAGGTACACTTTTATCTTTTTCTCGTGTTTGTCGATTAATCTAATAATCATTTTTTTTTTCATTGTTAAAGGCATCGACTGCGTGATAACTATACACAATAATTGTCGGCGATTACATTGTTTACATAATATTTATATAATTTAAAATATAATCATTGTTTATTCCTGCGACTATAACGAAATATCAAATGAGTATTAAAGCAATACCTACTGTATACTCGGGTATAACAATATGCAATAGCGATATAATATTATGTTTGTTCTTTCAACACATAACATCATAAAACACGTGTATTATCGATTGTATATTTGTAAACTATTGAAACATCTTATGTACAATCAGTATATGTACGCCTCAATAAATACGCGATATAAAAATATAATATAGAGTAACCACAACCATAATCGTTACACATGGTATTAGGTAACTAAACAACATCAATACCTAATTGTTATAATGCTCTGTACATTTTAATTTTTTTTTTTTTGTGTGTTTAGTATATACCTACTTGTTGATTGTTTAAATAAAGTGTTTATCTCATTCCGAAACGGAAATCCTTTAATAATTTAGGATTAAAGAGTATACGCTAAAACAAGAACGACTACTATATTATATTATTATATATCATCGAGCATTATTGATTTTGCTTTACGACATTCGACGTGCATAATATGATTGCATATCATAATTTATTAGGTAAGTATATATTGTTCTATATGGAGTTCCGAACACGTGATTACGTAGAAGTAGATTTAATCTGCGTTTTGAGTTTAAATTAGTAGGTATAGCAATTTATACGATTATTTGAAGTGTCGTTCGTGACGATTAGTTAAATTTATACTCGAGTTATAAAATATTATAATTCTGTACAGGTGGGTCACCCGTTTTTTTTTCTCGTATAAACTTCAGAGATTTAAGCACCTACCACCTATAATATATAAGCGTAACTATAATAAAAAAATCTAGACTCGTCGCAGTCAGCGCGGCAAACAAAATATGAAAAACAGCCGGACTTTATTATTATATAGTGGGTCAATCGTATAATGTACATTGTATGACTTTAAAGTAGGTGTGTAAGATCTGTGAATATTAATCTTTGTGCTACAAAGTCTGTAGGTAATCTGTACTTAAAATAAAATAAACCTTTAATCTCGTTATCTCGTACCTAAATACGAATTTGAAATAATACCTTGACGTGTGATTATAATTTATTGTATACGATTTTATTGTACATACGCCGATCCGATTAAATAGAATACATATGAGCGGCCATTGTGCACCAATCTTCGTTCGTATAAAATCTATACTAAATAGGGAAACGTGCGACTGACTGCGACTAATGATCCGTCGGCGCACAGTTCAAACCACCTGACGGATCGGGCCGAAATTTGGCACACTGCAGATATAGCTTATACGCTATGACTCGCGGGCGAAAAAGGATTTTCGAAAATTCCATCCCCCCAAAAGGGGAGAGTAGAATAAGGGTTTAAGACTTGTAAGAAACCCGGGAACGCCGCGCGGGTAATACGGCTAGTATTTCCAAACAATATACAATATCATATATAGTTTATCTAAAATTTTAGTCACTTTGTATAATATGCATATAAATACTAAAAACGGCAATGCAGTTGTTGCTAACAGTATACCGCCACCTGCAGGATTGGCAAATTAAAAGACAACAGGTAGTGAAAAAGAATAATATAAATATTTTAATTTTTCGATTGACACCTTCGATTTGCCATCCTCGGTATAGACGAAAAAGTTATTGAATATAAAGACCGCGTTTACTAGACAAAATAAACCGAAAACCGGAAAAGTCGCTCTGCTTTCCAACCAGTAAGTAAGTCACCGTAATAATGAATGTTTTAAATTCGAATTTAATGATAAATCATTGTACCTATGCGTACGAAAAACGATTCTGAACGGAGACAGCTGCTGTTTGTCAGCCAATATTTCTAAGGACATGTTATTATCATTTTTATGCTGCTCGATCAATTTTTCTTTTAGTAATAATATACGGTAGGTTGAACTGATATATTGTTCCCAAAACAAAATATGTAATAGGTATAAGATGGGTACCTAATTATGCAATAATAATAATTGTCATAATATTACTTGTCGACATTTTAACTTCAATCGCTCTTATAAATCATAAATATAGCATTATGTTAACCTTTTTTTTTTAATTTCCTGTAAAAAAAAAACATTTACGATGAATTTTTCATTAAATTTTCAAGTCTATGGTGATACAATTAGAAACTTTGTGAATTTGTAACTAGACTTAACATATTTCGTGATATTGCAGGCGAATTACATTATAACATTTGAACTTATGAGAATGAGTGACTATGAATATTTGAGATATTTATTACTTATGAACTGTGGAAAACTCGTGAAGAATATCGTATTAAAATGTCAAGTTTTTTCATTCACAAGCAATAATTTTATCATTCAAAAATCGAAAATAAACTGTTTTTATAAATATAGCAAAAAGAGACAAAATATTTTGAAAATTATACGATGTCTAGAAAATGATGATATTATAATAAATATTTGTTGAAAAGTCATAATGTCTACAGTGTTTCGTTTTCGAGTTATACAACAAAAAAATCAAAATCGACTTTATCATAAACTGGTTTTGCACGAAATGGCCTCTTTCAGATGGTTTCCCGATGATTTTGAAAAATACTGGACATTTTCCACTCGCCAACCAGATACCATTTTCTACCGAAAACTACCACAAACATTTTTAAAAGTAAACCCTTTTATCGGCCACTAAAAATAAAAATGTAATATTTAAAAATACATACATCACTATATAAAAAAAAACCGTATAATGATCGTTTCGCTCGGAATATCTAAAACGCATCAAAAATAAATGAATAGTAACTATACGCGTATAACGCGTACCGCACATATTTGATGTTGTAGTCTTTGGTTGTCGTCAAATCAAATAATATATTTTTACAGAAAAAGGATCGACCGAAACGTTTACAACGACAACAACGAAAAAATGTTCCTTGCGTTTAATATTATGTTTTATTGATTTAGTATAATATATATGCAATACGATTAATATCGACAACAATATTGCAGTGCGGTTTTCGAATTCCGAATAAAATTCCAAATTCCAAATAGATAAGCGATCGAACCTCATTTATATTATTATATCATCGCAGCAAACGAACAGACGACTGCAGTCGTCGCATTATGACGAGGTTTTTTTCCAACTACATTATAATATATTATTATTAAGACAAAAACGGATAAACTTCGTATACGGACGTGAACTCTGATCGTCTCTGTTCGGCGTTTGCGAGGTACCTACCTATACCTATCAAAGACTATTTATTGTAATGTAATATAATAACAATAATATTATATTATATCGTCTTTTGTGTGGCTCCGTTTCAGCACAGAGCTTAGGTAATTATTATTATTATTATTATTATTATCATCGTATTATGACTGTTTGATCTGACGATAACGTGTCGAACAAACACTGTTCGGTATGATACGCGTGTATAGTTGGACGATATAAGTATTATAGGTCGAATGTATACAAACAACAATATAATATTGTTATATTATTTTCTTTTGTTTCGCATAATATTACCGTTTTATATCGCTTGGACACGGCGGCGGCGACGGCTGGCGAACGGACGAAAAAAAAACGCGTGTGGGTTAACGCGTAAAAAATAATATTTAACGACTAAACAGCGAGCAAACAATGTTCTGCGATTGTCGATGCGGCGGACAAAAACGCCGTACATAATAATAATAATATTATCATATCATATTTATATATATATATACCTATTAAACCTATTTTTGTAAAAAAAAAAACGTAAGTATACACACATGATAATATTTTATGAAAACGCGGCAATTAAAAAATAATAATAATAATAATTCTCTCCGCACACACACACACACACACACGTTTAGCATATTATTATATTGATTTACGTCCATTGTACGAACATAATATTATACGAGCGTAGACCTACTTAAACACATTTTACAAATGGACATAATGTTTTTTCGTGTGATTCGCAGTCGCAGTCGCCGTCGTATAATATCATATTATAATGTATAATATATTATAGGTAATAGCGGTAACGACACTACGGTATAATGATATCGTTAAAACTCTACAAGTGTCCGCATAGACCGTACAAGCAGTCTTATATTATTATCTATACATGCGTAGGTACCTATGTGTATGACTACGCGCTGCAGCTCGACGATAATATAATATTCATATTATTAATTATATTATTGTTCACGCACGAGTGGTTAATACCTATTGAAATATATAATAATAATAATATGTTCTATATTATCATACTATGTAATATACGGTTTTTCTTTTGACGCGCATATATTTTGTGATTACCTTTATGTGATTGGTAAAATGTTGACGTCTGGATGATTCGTCGAAGAGCATAATATCACGCGTTTTTATTGGACGGCCGTTTGTCGAAAAAAAATTAGAAAAATTGGCGAAAAAAATACCAAAATACTGAATTGCCGATTTGCTCTACTGCGACTGCTGCGGTCGTCGTGGTTCGATTGAAATTATATTTATTATTACACGGACCCGTTGCGGTAGCGGTTGCAGGTCAGATCACTGGTGATCGCGGGTCGCAAGTGCCTGAAGAGTTTCAAACGATTATTGTTCAGAAGGCGAAAAAAAAAAAGTCAATAATAAGGCATTAGTTATCTTATAAAATACGTCCAATAAAAACACGTGAGATAACGCCGCCGGTCGTTAAGTGTGACATGGACTCAAAGTACCAACGCCGAATATGAATAATAATATAATAATAATTAGTGTCATAATATACGAACACTACGTATCATCGTTTTGTTGTACTTATATATAGGTACAAAAACAGAGGAATTTCGTTATAATATTTTGTATATTGTTATTATGTTATATTATGTCTGAATCGCGGACATTTGACCCCAAATTGTTTTCGGTATTGTAGGACATCCCCCCCCCCACAATTATTTTTAAAGCTTACTATTTAATATTATTATGTTAAATTATTTGTTTGCCTATATTGTCTGATATTTCCAAATATGTTGATAAATATATAATAAATTATAGATGCATATTTTTGATCGACGCTGGACTACTTGAAACGATAAAATAACTTTAACAGTTTAACCAAAAATCAAAAAAAATAAATATGAACAAGGCTAAAAATATGTGTCTAGAAATAACAAAAGAATCACAAATCAAAGATTTTTTACAAAATGTATCATTTTTATGTCGACATTTCTAGCCATTTTTATTGAATATTAATTATATTTTACCATTCATATAATATAATCTTATTTTTTTTAATTGTAATTTTTATTGCTTCAATAGCAGTTTAATTAATCAAAAATATATACTCCTATATAATTTATTGTATTTATGAAAGTAAAAATAATGTATGTATTTTATTTAAAAAAATTATAATTTTATATTAAATAATATATTATTACTAAATAGTTAACTTAAAAAAAAATGGGCGGGGGAAATTTCCGCATCAAAAATATATCGGTCGGGAAATGCCCTACACCGTCGGGGGGGAATTTCCATTTACCGTTGTGTCTACAGTGGTCAGTCATTTCAATTCTTAGCAGGAGGGGGCAAAAGTTTTGCCCAGCCCATATAACTGAACCGAAAAAAAAGACACAGAACGCATCGCTCCCGAGCTAACTTATTCCACTTATATATTCTTATTTTTCGATACGATTCCCATCTTACATTACATTGTCCTTGTAAGAGGCAGCAAAAGTAGTCTCATTTAATGGCAAAACAGACTTGGAGGAGCTAAATAATTATGATAATTATACTTACCTCAGTGGCGACATTTTACATTTTTCTAGAAGTGCCGAACAATTTAAATTACAATGTTATGAAAAACGACTGCTAAACTTTATCGAGAAATAGAAAAAATTTAAATAGTTACCTTTTGTCATAGAGATTTTTTTTCGAAATCATAGATTAATTTAAGAGTGTCCTCATTTTGTTTTTAGAATTTTTAAATTACTCGCATATCGTGTCCGCGTCTATATATCTGAGACAAAAAAATATAAATACTAACGATTTTTATCGTGACCAAAGTTTCACAATGTTTACACAATATTATAATTCCTAAAAATTAAAAAAAAATATAA
Source organism: Neotoxoptera formosana (assembly GCA_022818045.1). Taxonomy (NCBI): domain Eukaryota; kingdom Metazoa; phylum Arthropoda; class Insecta; order Hemiptera; family Aphididae; genus Neotoxoptera; species Neotoxoptera formosana. The sequence continues at coordinate 932,259 of CM040630.1, forward strand.
TCTTAAGGTTTTTCATCAACAACGATTTTATTGTAACGATTTCATATACAGTCAGACAGGGACAAATATCCACCTTACCAACCCTCAAATGGCTTCAAATAATTTCATTAAAAATCGAAGAATAATATTATGTATTCCATCGTCGGCATAGGTGCTGTTAAGATACGGGTACACCCAGAGCTGGACTGGCCCAGTGATCTACTGACCTAGAGGACAGTGGGCCACTCTGTCCTCGGCTGGGTTTTGGGCCAGTGTCTCGAATGTGATAATATTATAATATCGTATATATACCTGCAGTGGTCGGCAACCTTTTTAGACTCCCGGACCACATTCACAAAATTAAAAAGAGTACGCGGGCCAGACAAAAATGAAAGTCTTACATTACAAATTATTAACTATGAAAAAAAAATGTAAAAAAAAAAATATTTCAACGATATGATTATTTTGATATTATATTCGATTAAATTTCGTCGTAGAATTATTAAAAGACGCGAGGACAGGATGTGGCCCGCGGGTTGCCGATCACAGCTATTTATTTATTTATTTATTTGGTATTAAACGGGCAAGGCCCTGTTACAATAAACAACAACATGACAATCGTTATTACTTATTATGATAGACAAGATAGAACACAGTGGAGGTAATAATATTAATAATGATGGTAATAATAATAATAATAGTGATGATAGTTAAAACAATAATGACAATAATTATTATAGGTATTATAATTCATTTATAATTTATTAACAGTTTGATTTACTATTATTATTGCAGGGAGCAGTGTTATTTGGATATAGTATTGGTGACTATCGTAAGCTTAAAAGAAATGTGTTTGCCAATCGTGTATCAAAAGTCCAGGTGTATAGTAGAAGGATAAACGGCTTAAAAATTCTGGGCAATCAACGTTACCAGCCAAATGCTTATGTAGTAAACATAAGTCAAGACTTGTACGTTTCTGTTCCAACGTTTGAAGGTTTAATACAGATAACAATGGATTGTAAGTAGTGTGAATGGAGCGTGAGAATTTTCGTTTTATATACTGTACGTCGTATTTTTTATGTAAATAATATACAACAGAGGAATTTCTTATTATTTTGTATTGTTGTATACTATAATATATGTTATGTCTATCAAATAATTTCATTAAAAATCTAAGAATAATGTATTCCATCGTCGGCATAGGTGCTGTTAAGATTTGGATACACCCAGAGCTGGACTGGCCCAGTGATCTACTGACCTAGAAGACGGTGGGCCACTCTGTCCTCGGCTGGGTTTTGGGCCTGTGCCTTGTATACGTGATACGATTATATCTGTACATGGTGCCCATATAGGCGCGAATAGTCTAATTTTTTTTTAGGGGGGGGGGGTACTCGAGCACTGTTTTCTACGAATTGTTCAACTCAGATGTAGTAAAAATGCAAGATAAAAGTTTCATAAATGGATTTGTAGTTACATAATTCACATTGTATATACTTACAAAGCTACGTTTCACAATAACCCCAAAAAAATGCACTTTCCTACAAATTCACGGCCTTACTAATAATATACTCGCATCATTCATCAACAGTAACTAAAATTGCAGTAGTTTTGGTGGAATATTAATTTTTGTTTTATATCACACGCCTATACATATCATATATATAAATATGTCATAAAACATCATCAGCTGTATAATTCTGCAACCGCGGTCTTGAGCCACTACATATAATATATTATGAGCAGAAACACAATTTTTGGTCAAAATCGCAGCGAGGTTTTAGCAATTATATTCATATGCGTGCATAATAATAATAATATTATCATTAGTAGGGAACGGATTTGAATGCAAATTGCATTTTTTCTGAATGTCCGAAAACATTGCTTTCCTGCAAGCACAAAGTTCAATTCATACACCAAGGAATTAAAAAATGTAACTTTTATTTTGTATTTTTTGACATTTTTATGTAGGAATGGATAAATTTCAATAAAAATGTAGATTAACATTCATTCTAAAAAAATAAAAATAAATATTTATTATGATTTTACCGATCGGATAAACCCTGACTGCAGACGAAATTATTGTTGACACGTGTAGACATATTTATTTCGAACATAGAAAAGATTTTTTTGAAATGCCCATCTCGAGTATTAAAATTCAAATAAATGATGGCCCCAGGGATATCAATGCTCCCTCGACCAATACCAACTAGGCAGCCATATACTATATTGTATAGACAAGATGAGAAGTTTTTATTGTATTTAAATATTTTTTTATCAGATAAATTTTTCATAATAATTTGTTTTTTATAAGTTTCAAGTTCAAAATTGTGTTTTTATTGAATTAAAAAACATTTTTAAAGTTTTTTTAGGACATTTTTCTCATTTTTCTTATGGCATTAAAGTCGGTTCTCCAATCACAATAGGATCAAAAGCTGCAAACAAGCAGTACCACCTATAGTATACCTATAATATGTTCAAACTTCATTCAAACCACACCCAAATCGACTGGCTTATTTTCTTTCACAATTTAATGATATAATAAAAATAAACATACGCATATTATAATATTATACGATAAAAAATAATATTCGACGACGTTTTTTTTTTTTTTTTTGGATTCAATCGGTCTCCTTTGATTAGGTATTTTCTGCGTACTCGTATCATGACGACGGAGGCGGTTTCTTATCGCAGTTTTTGGTTGGTCGTCTACCTACGTCGATTTCATTATTCCGACGAATAAACGGGTCTTCACACTAGTTTTCACTACACATAAGGTCTATGTATTATTATTGTTTTGCATTATCGAGGCACGCTAATAATATATAATATCATATCGTATTAAATCCACACAAATACACAATATTACGTTAGCCGCGGGTACCGCTGTAATGACTCGTGTAGTTTTGTTTCATGTTTGTTTAGTCTTTGGAAATTGACTTATTATTGCTATCGCGCTGCGTAGACGTGTGTGTGCGCGCGTGCAGTCGAGTACTACAAAGTGCGTCGCTGTTCCGGGGAAAATAATATTTTGAGGTACAAATTCCGAACTCCTCGGTATTATTATTATACTCGTCGTACTATAACTATAACTGGTACGAATTATGATATTATTTGAACAATAATAATTGTCGGAAACTCTGTGCGCTAAAAAGTACTGGCATATATATACGCGTGCGTGTGCGTTAAAAAAACATCAAAAACATGCGCGGTATGATAATAATATGCAGTCAGAGTGTGGAAAATGTGCAAAAATATGCAATTTATCGAATACATAATATTACATATTATAAAAAATTGAAAAATTGAAATTAGTCACCCGAGAAAAAAATTAACGACGATGAAATACGATAACGATGACGAATGATATAACGACCTCCTACTAATGATGGTTATAGCTTAATAATTGTTTACGAATTACCTACGATTACCTATATACGATTTATTTTGTGTCACATTAGTACATTACATATAAATACGTACAATTTTAAGACGCATACACATCAATTTATAAACGCATATAATATTATGCCAATGATATCAAAATTCAAAATGCATTTTTGACCGTAACTCCGACCGTAAAAGTTAGATACTGCTTTTTCGTCTTTCGACTCATATATTGTGTAAGCCAATACACGGAGTAAGTCCATTAAAACCCATAAATAGTTATAAAAAAAATTTATTTCGTGTCCGATGTATTACAGTGAAAACCAAGGCTGGGCAAGTTAATGATATTTTTTAACTCAGTTGAGTTAAGTATTTTTTTTTTCAATTAAATTAAAAATTAAAACTAACGACATATTAGTTTTTATTAATAAAAATATATACAAAATTCTTTGTAAATACACATTTTTTTCCTAATAATATTTTCTATATTCTATGAACTTATAAATTATATAAATATTATTTTTCTGAAAAATTTCTGAAAATTCAAAACTAACATCGTTAAATAGTGATAGATAAAGACGATAAAATTGTTCTATAGGTACATATTCCTACAATGTATATACATTGTACATACAATGCATTATCGCATTATTATTATGTATATTATTGCATCCTAAACGATACGAAATTTCTTCTTTGTAACTGTGACACAGGATGATAATCTCCTTCAAATGGTTTCATCGATCAAACAACACACAGAAGAAAAAATAGCAGCAACCGTGACAAAACAAAAAACTCTTCATCGTTTTTGGAAATTCTAAATATTTATATGTACGTCATATTTAATTGGCTTAGTAATTTAGTATATGTAATATTATGTAATAAAAAACCTATATTTTAGTTTAAATTTAATGAATTATAAAACCTATATTTTAGTTTAATTTTAATGAATTATATTATGTATTTAAAAGAATAATTTGAAAAATATTCTTTGGTATTTATTTGAATTGAATTATCCGGAATTTTTCCGTTTTATTGAATAAAGCGGAATTTTTTGTTGGTCCCATGCGATTCCACTTTAGACAGTTTTCACTGTATATGTTTCCTCGTAAGACACGATATAATTATTACTCATACCACCGTGAAAAACTACGTTTTGGGAGTTAAAGGTACGCTGACGATCGATCTGATGGTGTCCGATATTATAAAGGTAGATAAGTTACAAGGCTCGAGCGTGCCAACAAGTGTCCGAAAGGAACCTATTATAATCAGTAACGGGTGAAGTGCGGGCATTAAGCAAATAAGTCAGACGGGCCTAATTTGCCATAAAAAGAGTAAAAAAAAGAATTTTGCCTCCGAAAACGGCCTAATAATTTGGTAGATGCTGTCCGAAAAATATTGACCCCAATCCCAATCTACAGATTTGAAACTTTATCAATCCAAAAAAAAAATTTACGGGCCGAATTTTATCGTGGGCCTTAAGCATCAGTGCTTATAATTTGCTTGTAGGTTACTATATAGTTACTACCGGCACTGCTTATACATAATATATTATATAATATGCGATTCTTAATAGGTCTTAAATTAGAATTATATCGGGGAACGTGGGGCAAAATGGGGACATGGTTAAATTTTAAGGAAATATTTAAAATGTAAATATTTAAAACAGCTGTTTCAAATGGTTCCCAGATCTAGAATACGTAGTTAAAATTTAATTATTTAATTTGCATTATAATATGAGTTATTGATGAAAACATGAAAAATTTGATATCGTGATAACAGTGATATGAAAACGACTTTTTTTATTTTCAATTTTTTTTTTTGGTTTCAAGTTAAATTTTTTTTACATTTATAATTATTCAAACAATACACCTACATAAAAATACTATTTTCATAAAAATTATACTTAATTGTCGTCAGAACGTCTGTTAAAATAATCGAATAAGTAAGTATGTTGTATAGGGGCAAAACGAGGTTTACATGTTTGGGGGCAAAATATTACGATGTCAATTGCTTTTATTGTGATGCACTATACTCGAAGTCTTTTGATGGCTGTATTAAATCTTAAATGCACGGACTGTAAGAGATGGGCTCATAATCTTTGTGCTGGCATTGATGAAGAAGACTATATATTTGTATGTGAATTTTGTTCATAATTATTTTGTACATATCTTAGTGATTTTATTCTTTATACCTATAACTTATAAAACTGTTTGTTAGCATAAAATGTATATTTATTATAAAATAAATAATAAATCAAAAAATGGTGTTTTGTCATATTGTTATTCATTTTAAAAAGAGTACCCCATTTTGCCCCATACATGGGGTAAAATGGGGCAAAATGAGCTTTTTAAATTTTTAATTTTTACTAAGTCAAAAATTATTTTATTGTCATTAACTGATAGTGGTATTATATTAGACGACATAAAGAACATATAATATGACTGTAGTTTTAGAAAAATATCATATGGAATAAACTATGTTCAACTATGTTTCAACTATTCAAACCTTAGCGTCCGCATTTTGCCCCACGTTCCCTCACACTTATTTGCGATGTCCGTGATAATAATATAATAATTAATAGGTATACGGATGTGGATTTGAATTTGAATTTAAGTATTCCGCACCCTGCAGCGGCCGACGGAGCTGCGACTGCATATTATTCTGTCTGCCGACTGCAAAACGGAAACGTTTCTGCGACACGCTATATGTATATTGTCCAAACTGCGGGCGACACAATTATTTTTTATAGAATAATTTTCGTGTTTCTAGATACGTTTTCGAGTCAGCTCGAAAGCGGTAGACATCGTAAATGGTATCTGTTTTGGGCAACATTATTAGTAATAATTATTGTCTATATTCGGTGTAAACCTGCAGCTGCGCGTTGACGCAACACCCGAAAAATTTAATTCGTAAATACATCATGATAATAATATATCATACTTGTAATACATATTTTGTCTCGTATTATATAGTATTATGTTCCCATTTTGTTTTTCGATGTAAACACGGAAAGTTTATGGTTTGTTGCTAGTTTGTGGCCTAACATGAAATGCGGTGTAAACCTAGAAATACAGCATTATATTATTACCAGGGATCGGATTTTATAGCATTTTTGCTAATTATATTATAGGATACAGATAAAAATTGCAGTGTGAGATATACAATATTTGTTTTATGCACCAGGGTCTCCAAATATGAAATTTTATTTTGCTATTATTTGCACATTTGAAATATTTTAGATTTTTAATGCTATTTTTGAAGTTTTGGTGCTATTTTTGCATAGTATATATAATGCTTTATTTTGTATTTTTCATAAATCTCTTTTATATTGAATGAAAAATAGTATTCATTTATGTGAATTCACAAGACAAATTATCACATTACAAACATCTTCATTCGCCACGGTCAAACATAATATCATACCTATATTATATAAGTATTAGGTACACATAAATTTGTTAACAGAAAAAAGTCATTTTAGTTTTTTTTATAAATGTATTAACTCATTAGATTATATTATAAATATTAATTAAAATCAACATAAAATTAATTGTCAGAAAAACATAATAAATTTAATAACATTTTGATTTACATTTTTTTGTTGCTATATTTTTGATGCAAAAAAAAATATATATATATAAAATATATGAAAAAAATAATATGATTTTGTTGGGCATATTTTAAGGTTTTTTTGGTCATAGTGCATATTTTAGTATTTTTTAGTGCTATAAAATCCGAACCCTGATCATTACTATAAATACGCTGACTGTTATAATAAGGCCCGGAATTGTATAATATTATGCATTGGCATAATATTTCTATTTGTTTTTTGAAAAATAGGTACCTAGGTAAGACACGCACATTTGAATCTGAGTCTAATTGTCTAATAGTTTAATATTGTGTGCACGCGAAATTTGATTTTGGATATTTTTGGATATTTGGAACGTTTTCAATTATTATAACGCATATTTTAGCTATTTTCAAAAATATATAATGCACATTATATTGAAAAAAATTATAATTTCGTTAATAAAAACATATTGTAACAAACTTATTTTTACTCAATTATCAACTCGTTGCGACCTATCGGCTAATTGGCTAGACTCGATTGATAATACCTAATTGTTTTTATTTTATTTTTATTGATTGTTATAGCTTTGGCAGCATATAGGTCATTATAGCTTTATAAATTTAAACATTATATAGGTATACATTTGATACAATTGGTTATAAATTTATAATATTTACGACTTAAAACTATATTTAATTGTTAAATGTATTTTCCTCGATAATTGTTTATCGATATAACAATAGATACGGTTTGCTGTAAAACATTTATAGAATAACTTCTCTAATTGGTTATGTAAAATATCGAATATGTCCTATATTATATTATTATAACCATAACTTGCAAACGTTATATACGTAATATGACAAAAAGCAAATAGAATTTGTAAACGTAATTAAAATGGAAAACGGTAAACGACAAAAATTAAATGTCACAAAACAAAACATAACGACCAACGATATATAATACCTATATAATTTAATAATCATTAAACAAAACATAACGCAAAACGAAATAATATACATAGAATATCATTAAACGAAAAATAACACAAAACGAAATAATTTAAACATTCTATTTAGGCACTTACAAAGGTCATAATATTGGTTTAGTAGAAATATTTATTCCATAAATTAAACGTATTACAAAAATCAATAAAAGGCTAAAAAATTTGTTTCCAAATAATCCTAAGCTTGTGCAGGGGAGACAAGAGTTGGCGCGGTCCCGCGTAAGAGCAGTTTGAATTCAAACTGCCTTTACGCGGAAGCCGCGCTCTGACTTCTCAAACAAACCGCCAACCGACGACGGACGACACTGGCGCGCGATAACCGCGCCTGGAACGGTCGGCCGGCCGCCCGGCGATTGGCGAACCGGATCGGGAGGCAGTTCTTTTGATCGACCCGTACTACTGACACCACGTTTCCGCGCGAAGGGAATACGGCGACGACCAAACCGATATTGAACAGGTTGATTTGTTCCTTTTAGATGTGTTTCTAAGTTTTTAGATTTATTTCTGAGCGTTGTGTTACGCCGACAATAAACCAAACACCAACTACCAAAACCACACTGTGTTTTTTTTACATTGTGTTCTCACACGGTCACCCCACCAGTCACCATCCTCGCGGCTCCCCACAGGACCGCGTCAACTGGCTCCCCGTACAGGAATCACCGGTAAGTGAATTTCTATTTACTTGGACTTACCCCATACTACCCCACATCACCCACCGTTGCGCGATTTAGAAAAAGTCCCAGACGCGATCGGACAAAAACGTGGTTTAGCAGGCGGCAACGGAAAAACCGGCGTTACGTAACATATTACATAATCATAAAGGTCGTAACGACCGGCCGCGCCGCCCGATTTACAGACGCACCGGCCGCACCGCGCGCGACGCTCCAAAGTGCAAACACGCACGACGTAGGTAGGTATTAAGGCGGTCCCACACGACTGGTGTATTTTGCCAATGTTGGTTACTGGTGATATATGACCAACATTGGTCTTTGCTCCTACACGCCTGGTGTATATTTACAAGTATTATCAATGCCCAGCACTGGTATACTTGTCATGGTAATTGTAAATTCTCCCACACGGGTTGTATAGTTCACCAGTTAATAAGTTTATCAAGTCCCCTCAATGTCACCATGTAGTGCCATACCGTGTGGGAGCAAACGCCAAGTCGTATGTAAACATTGGTGGTCTTTGACTTGTGTCAGGTTTACCGACAATCCACCGGTACGAGCCAGTAACCAACAATTGTACCAGCTCAACTTCCCACACGACTGGTCACTGGCCACCAGTGACCAACATTGGCCAAGTACACCAGTCGTGTGGGACCGCCTTTAGGTAGGAACGCAAGAGCGCGAGAGGGTCCACCACCACCGCCAAGCACCACCGCCCGCCAACGTAAACACGCGATTGCCCGGGACGAAAATATCACATAATCGGACTGCCGCCGCCTTCCCTAATCGCAGTAGTGGGCCGGATAACGCACACACGCGCATCCGTGACAACACTCGCGAGAACCGGTTACTGTGATCGCCCGGCAAGCGCAATAACAAAACAATAACAACCCACTGACCTACATTACCGTCACAAATAAACACCGTTAAGCGGTCAACACAGCTGATTCGAAGGAACGCGATACCCGTTCCACCGACAACAGCTACATTTTATATTGTCTCGGAAACAACACCGGAAAAACAACCGGACGTCATGTCGGGAAAATATTTAAATGAACTGACTGGTACGGAATTGCGCTACGAATGCAGGCAGCGCGGGATATCGGACGCGGGCACGAAATTTGCTCTCGAAATCCGATTAACCCAACATTTCGTGGACATGGACCTACAGGCCAACGCCATCCGGTTCCAGCCTATGGAAATCACCAGGCCAACCGGAAGTGACTCGGAAACGAGTCAGGTGCGCCACATAGGACCACCCGAAGCCGCGTCGGACGACCAAACACCCGACCAACACCCACTAGATACACCCAACCCACGACCCACGCACACGCAACAACAGGCTACGGACACGATCCAAACAGCCCGTGGTATTTTAAGGGAGGTACGGGAATCGGCAGAGAGCTCGCCGCATGGGCACAGTCTGGAATCGCGACTGGCCATGCTCGAGAGCTGCATGGTACGTTTTGGCGACGACCAACGTCGCATTGCGGAGACAATGCGACGCCTAGAGATGGGCATGGCGCGCCAAACATCGGAACAGCAAACCGACGTACGACAACCGACCCGCCCTCACAGCGCGATGTCATCGGGACAACACCGGACTTCACCGGAAATGTTGACAACCGGTAACACGCGCCTATACCAACACGCTGACCGATCGGTACGTTTCGAAAATTCGGCGAACCTATTCGATGCCCCCTCCTCCACACACACCTATGCAGCGCAACAATCGACGCTAATACCGTACGACGAGGAAATATTCGCTGCCGGAGTTCCACGGGACAACACCCGAGGACCCGGTACGGTTTATACATAAAGCGGAATCGATATTGTACCAAACTCGCATAGACAGGTCGGCCTGGACTAATATTATCGTGCAGCAGCTGAAAGGTGTAGGCTGTACGTGGTGGAACACCATCAGACTACTGGACCTCACCTGGGATGAATTCCGCGTCGAATTTTTAGGAAAATTCGACAACGTGGATATTCAATCACGGCTGCGCGCTGAGGTAGTGTCGGTCCGACAAACACCCACGCAATCGCTCACGGAGTTCGTTACGCAAAAAAATCAACTAGCACGCCGCATCAACACCGGACTAACTGAAGTACAGCTAGTCGGTACGATAGCCGGACTAACGCATAACGAATACCGCACATAAGGTTGCAAAGACCAGCGACATTCGGAGACCTCCGACGAATCGCTGGAGTCCTGGAATACACACCGGACGAAACACCAACCCCCCCACAACCAAGATCGGACTACAAAAAACTCGGTCCGATCGTTGCACACACACAACGCCCGCCTCCCCGACAACGAACACGGGACTGTACGACTGAAAAGCCGCGACCACCCAAACCGTGCAAGTACTGCGGGGGACCTCACTGGAATAGTGACTGCCCCGAGCACTCACGGACGTCGGGAAACGGCAAATGAGTCGGCGGACACTTGTCCGCACCGCCGCCTCACGCACACACACACATTGCCACACCACACGTAGCAACGTTCGGCATTACAGACGGGGGTATAACTTTCAAACGCGCATCAACCCACTCGGCGTCATCAGATATATCACCCGTCCAAACAAAAACAATTTCGTCAAGTAGTAGGTCATCATCACCATCACCACACACAACGACCACTACCACGAAACTAACACGTGCACATACAAATAGCACAGAGGTAACCGAAACGGACGTCCTGGTAATGGCGGTGCAAACCGCTCCCCAGAACGCCGATAACGCTGTTAAGAACCAGTTACCCAGCTATAACACACATACACCGTCGAATAACGTTAATCGAACATGCCCCGACAAAATTCCGACCCCCGCGGTCGAACTTGAATTTAGGTCAGGCTTTGTAACAGCGCTACTCAACAGCGCTACTCGACTCACAAGCACAAAAATCATATGTAAGCTCGACAATTGCACATAAATTTGGCACACCCCAACACGGACAACCAACTCAGGTACGAATGGCCGATGGACACACCACAATGACAAATGGTACCTCCACATTCGTAGCCAGAATCGGAGACCTCACGGTCACATTTAACGCAGCCGTTCTGGAACACCTCTACTGCGACATGCTCCTAGGTCACGATTTCCTTGTACAAAACGAAGTCACCTGGGACTATGTAACGAGCACTATCCATTTAGGTTCTAATAGGAGGACAACAGCGTGCTGGAAGGGCCGGACAACCACCCCCAGTCCAGCACTTGATGTCAAAAAACTATTAATAAACGGTGACCCCCGAACGCGCGTAAAAATCGCCGAAGTAGTGCGTAACTATCCGGACGTTTTCAGCGGTAGGGTAGGTCGAACTAGATTAATAGAACACGACATACTCCTAAAAAACCAAACACCTATAGCGCTCAAACCATATCCCTACCCACAAGGGAAACAGGCCACAATAGACACCATGATACGGGATATGGAAACAGCAGGGACTGGTAGAACAAAGCACATCCCCGTGGGCCGCACCAATCGTCTTAGCAAAAAAGAAAGACGGCTCACCCCGACTGTGCATTGATTATAGGCGGCTCAATGATATCACTGAGTCCGACGCTTACCCGATGCCCGACCTCAACACGCTGATACGTCAGATGAGAGGTGCAAAAGTGTTCCGCGTTCTTGACCTTAAGTCGGGGTACTGGCAAGTACCACTTAACCAAAACGCGCGAAAATACACGTTCGGAGCCTATATCAATATCGAGTACTCCCCTTCGGCCTTAAAAACAGCCCCAATGACCTTTGTACGACTAATGAATGAAGTGTTAAGAGGGTACCTGGACGAGTTCGTCCGCGTATATCTAGATGATATACTGGTGTTTTCAAACACCACGGACGAACACCAGTGCCACTTAGATAAAGTTTTAGAACGCCTACAGAGGCATGGGCTGACATGCAACCCCGAGAAATGTAGTTTCGGAGCAACCGAAATTTCATTTCTTGGACACCTAGTTACCTCCGAAGGGATAGATAAACAACCGGAGAAACTGGAGGGCATCAAAAATTACCCCCCCCCCCCAACCAAGGTAAGGGACCTATGGAAGTTTCTGGGCGTCTGCAACTGGTACAGCCAGTTTGTTGACAACTACGCGGACACCATAGCGCCCTTAACGAATAAGCTCAAACAGGGGACCAAATGGTCGTGGACTGAAACCGAACAGGCGGCATTTAATAAGATAAAACGCGCGCTGTACGATTCGCCAAAACTGCCGACACCAGATTACGGAAAACCGTTTTGCCTACAAACCGATGCTAGCGAGATAGGAGCAGGTGCCGTCCTTTTCCAACGGGGTGACAGCCAGGACGAAAGGCGGATAATCGCCTACGCAAGCAAAAAGCTTAGTGATACGCAAACAAGGTACGCCGCGGTAGAACGTGAGTGCCTCGCGATAATCTGGGCAACCGACAAGTTTAGACCATACCTTGAAACCCGTCGCTTTGACCTATTCACCAACAACTCGGCCCTCACATGGCTACACCGAGCCAAAAACACAAACTCAAAATTAACCAGGTGGGCACTACAACTAGCTAACCTGGATTACCAAACAACTCATGTGCCCGGTGTACAAAACGAGGCGCCGGACATGCTATCCCGCAACCCGGGCCCCCTGTAGACGAGGAACGCCTCGAGGAATGACTAGTAGGAGTACCCACCTCACCACTCACCACCACTTCTAGCTCACCTGTTTAGTAGATGGACCGAGGCTTACCCCCTCGGAACAGCCACTACGAAAACAATAACCGAAACGCTTGAACGAGAATTCTTTTCACGTTTCGGATACCCCCGAGTGTGCTTAAGCGACAACGGCCCACAGTTCGTAGCAAACGACATGCGTAAAGCGATCGAACGGTGGGGGCCGAGGGTTGGACAACTCCGGTATATCATCCGAGGGCCAACCCGGTCGAACGCCGTAACCAGGAAATAAAAAAAGGTTTACGCGCGTTGCTCGCCGACGGCAACCACAACACTTGGGACACCAAATTAGCCCCCATACTTTTTTCGATAAGGAATAGGCGCAACGACCGCACAGGGTACTCACCATCGGTACTCGTCCTCGGGAGAGAGGGCAAACGGCCGGGGGATTGGGTACTGTCACGGACGGCGGTAAGGCCGATCGATCAAATAAATATGAACAGGGCTAAGCGCGAAAACGGCGTCCTGGACATACCACCTGTAACAGGTGGCCCGACGGACGTCAAATTCAAAACAGGTGACGCGGTGTACTACAAGGCACACTACCTGTCAAGCGCGCACAAAAAATTTCACGCCGGCTTCGCACCGAAATGGTGGGGACCGGTAAGGCTGCAAAAACGCGTAGGTAAAGGTGTGTTTATTACAGACCAGCAGCCACCACGCAAAATTCACGTGTCCTGCCTCAAACGGGCAACAACCGCAGCGCCCCATACCCCCCCTTCTCCACTATAAAATCGCAGTAGTATGTAGTGTACGTGATTTTCAGTCGGAACAGCACAGGAAAAAATGGAGCGACAGCAGCCACCGCAAACCACAACCTCGACACTCCAGCAGGCGGCGGAGCTGCTAGAACGCAGCCAACAACTGCTGAGGGTGGCCAGGGAGGAAGAGGCGACCAACACCACCATGGCGGCGCGGGTGCGCCAGATGACAGTGGCGCAGCTCCAGCGAGACCCGGTGCTGTGGGCCACCTACACACGCGGGTGGGAGGACCGGACCACCGTGTTTCGAAGGGCAACGAGCGGCGACCCCACGACGGCGTTGCGGCAAAACCGGTCGCGCAGCCCAACACGGCCAGCACGGCAGGCAGCCAACACGCGCCCGACAGCACGACCGGCACCGCCGCGGGCAACAACAAGGGCGGCAGAACGTCCACCACCCCGGCCACTGATGCAGACGCCGGTACCCGCGCCGAGAACGTCGACCGTCCCGCCACCAATGAACACAACCATCAACCCGCTGCCAACACCACCCACACCAGCACCGAAGATGACCACTGCAGCAACTCTACCAACACCGGTCCAGCTGAACGCCCGCCAGCGCCGGAACCAGCAGCGGATGCGGGACCATCGCACGAAGTTGCAGTCCCAGCGACACCGCCTGGACAAGCCGGCACCGGCCCAGACACCCGAAACCACCCCCCAAGAGTCAGTACCGGCCCAACAACAACAGGGGGCCGCGTGCACACCCCTAACCGCGGCCACGGTACCGGAGGTAGTAATACCTGCCGGAACGACCGGCGCCGCGGACCAACAGGCAACCGCACCCTCGCCGACCGGTGATATGGAAATATCACCGGAAGAGGAGACGAGACTGTTGGGAGAAACGAGCGCGGAACCCCCTGAGGATGTGAAAATGGACTACTACAGCCCCCCCAAGTCACCCCGACAAGACTAGACACCACCCGGGCCGCGTCCGCTGAAATCAGCCGGAAAACGTGCCCGCGGACAAGTGTCTACCTCCGCCACACACCACACACAGCCCACTACCGCATCGGCTACGGCCGGAACACCGACGCCGTGGGCGGTTTAGGGGGGGAGTATGGCGCGGTCCCGCGTAAGAGCAGTTTGAATTCAAACTGCCTTTACGCGGAAACCGCGCTATGACTTCTCAAAGAAACCGCCAGCCGACGACGGACGACACCGGCGTGCGATAACCGCGCCTGGAACGGTCGGCCGGCCGCCCGGCGATTGGCGAACCGGATCGGGAGGCAGTTCTTTTGATCGACCCGTACTACGGACTCCGTAGTAGTACGGACACCACGTTTCCGCGCGAAGGGAATACAGCAACGACCAAACCGATATTGAACAGGTTGATTTGTTCCTTTTAGATGTGTTTCTAAGTTTTTAGATTTATTTCTGAGCGTTGTGTTACGCCTACAATAAACCAAATACCAACTACCAAAACCACACTGTGTTTTATTTACATTGTGTTCTCACACGGTCACCCCACCAGTCACCATCCTCGCGGCTCCCCACAGGACCGCGTCAGAGTTCAAAACGTCCCTTAATTATAATATATTTATTTACACGTCTTATCACTGTTTACGAATGTTTAAAGTGAACAAATAAAAATAAAATAAAACATTGTGGCATTATATATTGTTTTTAACGATAAACGGCGATAAGGCGCAAAATTTGTAAAACGTCTTACATCTGAATAACGATGAACGCAAAAATCGTATTACTCGTAAAACTAATTTTTTTTTCAAATTCAAGCCCTGATCATAACTATATTTATAACAGTGAATGGCGGATGAGCCACAGTAAACGTTTAAAGCAGCCAAAGCAGCTGTACAAGCATTTCGCCCTAAAATAGCCTAAAATGATCCACATAACTATATTGCCTCGTTGATGCTCGTGCGGATCAGGGGCGTAATTTGGGGGGGGGGGGGTTAGGGTGTGTGGTGGCACCCCTTACATTTAAAATATTCTCAATTGGCCTGCTGAAGTAACGTACCTACCATTTATTAAATAATTAAAATTAAATTGTATTTTAATATTAATAATAATGGTATTTTACTGTCAATGAACAAATATTGTGTTATCAATTTTATCAATTGTGTATTTGATAAGCTACGGTTAATGGACGTGGTAGGACCACAGAACCACGGTTTAAGATATATCTTTTTTTTTTGCTGCATTTATCACCTTCAAGCTTTTTATGCATTTTTATGGTTTTCACAGGTAAAGTAACCAATTATTTATTATTTTTTAGTTCTTAAATAGCTATTTACTATGTATTATGTTGATTGCTATTCATGTTTTATTGAAAAAAATAAAAGCTGGATAATCTACATATATATGCAGTTGTGAAAATCTTCAGGTAAATTAATTTTAGTCTTGACATTGGGGGGGGGGAATCCCCCCTTGTAGATCTGCTCTATTTTTATATGGCCAGGTGAAATTTCAAAATGGCACACCCAAAAAAAAAACTGAAATGACTCCCCTGGTGCGGATTATATTAATTTACCTATTAAATAATATAATTATTTAATAAATCGTTTATTTTTAATTTTAATTCTCGATTATTATTTTACTTTATATTCTTCGATAAATAATTGTACGCACCACACGTTTAAACTAAACTTGTTTCAAAAAATTGTTAATAAAATCAATAATTTACTTGTCGTGCATTCAGAATAGTATTCTAAGTGCACATTTCAACTAGAATAATATAGTCCATATAATATATAGATGCATATTAGTGCATACGATTCCGGGCCCTAGGCCACACCTGGCTGGTACCGAATCGGTTCCCGTTCCAAAAAGGTATTCTATTAAGAGGTAAGCCGAATTGGTTCCCTTTTAAAATTTCGCACATTTTCGGGATGGTACCGAATCAGTTCCCGATTTCACAGACTATAAGGACTGTCGACTTTAAAGTAGGCTTTGTTAAAAATGAGAGTTAGAAAAAAATGATATAACATATAAAATTTTAAATCGTTGATTTGAAAGTCGACTATATAGTCACCAATCAGGTCAGGTGTACAAAATAAAAATGACAAAGTATAATAAATACAATTTAAAATCGTCGATTTGCAAATTCGAAGCAAACTTTCTTTGAATATATTCAATTCACGTAAGCTTCTCATCATTAATGCGTACTCGGTCGTACAATTTTCCAAGACGTATTTGTTATTTCTTTCAGTATAAGTATTTTCTTGTAATATTACTTCAAAATTTAATATGATTTAACGTCTGAATGCTGTTTAGAGTCTCCGTAAAATAAAATCTATTAGGATTGGCATTTATAAATTTTTTATTCGGCTTTGAATTGAACGATTCGCAACTGTTTTACCCATGTACAAACGGAAACCAATTCGGCTCGACCTAATAAAATACCTTTTTTTTAAACGGGCGAATGTAAGTTCCCCACTCGAAATCAATTTATTACACGACCGTACGTAGGTAAGTTTCCACACGAAAAAAAATTATAGCGAATACAAATTTCCTTCGCACTACTTTGTTCAGGCTGACGATTTAACCGTACGGTAGTTGGTGTGGTTAAAATGTGTTTGTTTTTGTGTTGTAAAAGTCCAATCTAATTTTCAATCGAATCCAGCCCATATACCTAATGCAGGGGTCGGCAATTAATTTATATGGCAGTCCATATATTTAAAAAAAAAAATTTGAGAGCCAAAAAAATCTTAAACTTAATTTTATCACTAATGTATTTATTTTTTAAGCCGTGACTGCGGCACGTTCAACAACAACACAGATAATCATAAACCGTTATTATTGTCTCAGCGCCTAATGAAATCGATTTCAATATTATTTAATTTTTGTTATGAAGGGAGGGGGAGTATATATGATACATGGGATATATAGGAAAATTAAGAAAATTTTGGCGGTCCAGTTATTTCTCTTCCGCCTATTGCCGATCCCTGACCTAATGTAATGATTTATAATAAAAATTAATAATATAATGTGTGTAGAACGTATGATCCACATATTATTTGTATGGGTGGTATAAAATAATAATAATAATAGAAAAATTAAATTTCAAATTTGTGAAATATCAAACACTTCACATAGTCATACTGTGTAATTATTTTTAAGTTACAGTCTGATATTCTGTTGGAACTTGCGGACGAGTGTAATATTCTTCGCGAGGGAACTTACTAAACCCCTTTTAAACGGTAACCAATTTGGCTCAACTTCATAATAAATACCTTTTTTAAACGGGAATCGAAATTCGGCCAAAAGGGGACCAATGCGGTTACTCCCGGCCACTATTAAACGTTGGCCAAATTTTCACTCAAAAATATTTTTCTACATAGCTCATTCCTGCGTTCAGTGAAAATAAAATAATTTATTATTTCTAAAAAAATTAACACATCTGCAGTTATATAATAAGACTTTGCAGGAACTCACAGCTTCCAGACATAAAATGTCACATTTTGAAAAAATGGGGCGCATATATAGGTCGTTCCAAATAAACTCAACATCGCGTCAACATATACACTCAAATATGTGTGAAAGTTTTTTTCCACAAAAAATTATCAAAACATAGGAATAATACAAGGTTCTTTGAAACTAACGCTGTTTGTGTTTCATTAAAACATTATTAAGACTAAAAAAAAATAAAAATACACGATTGATATTAAAATATAATGTCGGAGAACATTTTTCAGACGCATCTATCTCCTCGGAAAAAAATGTTTATAGGTATGCCCTATATATATGAACATATATAATATACCGGCATAATTTTTTTAAGACTTTGATCACAAAATGTTGACACTTGACTCGAAAAATGTTCGCCACCTCTGGTATATATATAGGTAGGTACTACTGTACGATTTTGGTGAATTCGATTGAAATCCGGATGTATATATAGTCTGCCATCATTTTTGTCCGCCGAATTTCGTGAAAGCTCAAACACTTCACATAGTCATACTGTATAATTATTTTTAGGTTATGATCTGATATTTTATGGAACCCATTACGTACGAGTGTAATATTATTAGTGTGGGAACTTACTAAACCCCTTTTAAATTCGGCCAAACGGGAACCAATGCGGTTACTCCCGCGGGCCACTATTATGTCGTTTTATTATCGTGATATGAATATACGTGTACAATATTTTATTTTATTTAAAATCAGTAAATATTACAAGGCCTCGCTGAGTTTTGAACTCGTGTGGAGGCCTATAGGAGTTATCTTATGTACAACACGTTAAAATTTTTCTTAATTTGTTTTTTCCTTATTATCACTAAAATACACGATAAAAAATAAAAATCCGAAATTCAATATTATAGATTTGAACGGCAAAAATAAACAAACAAATTAAACACAAAACAAAATGGAAATATAGAAGAATCGTATGTCAATATACGATATAATTTATTATTATGTGCATTGTACGGCGGCGGCGATCAGTGGCACACGTACGGAAGGTGTTTTGACTGCCTCCACGGAATCGACAAAAAAAAAAAAACCGTCACGATTAATGACTAATATTATTGTACGAACCATAAACTAAAATATGTTTATTTAAATAAAGTATTATTATATTATATAGGTATCTGCTATATATAGGTACCAGCCACCTCTATAGTAAATAATTATACGCACTTAACGGAGATAAGTATTATTCGGTTTTTCGAATATTTACATATACATTAGCCGCCGCCGCCGTACCTATATACGTATATACGTTTACCGTCTCATATTTCCGAGTGCTTATAAAGAGAAAACAAATGTTCGTTCTTTAAAATACCTATATAAAAATGTGGTTATATCTAATATAATATATATGGTATATAGTGACAGCAGTTGCCGCAGTCTCGGTATGCGTTACCAAATATTTGTGAACAATTTATTCACCGGCAATATATACGAGTAGTATAATAATATAATGGTGAATATATAAATGTGAATGTGCGGTATAAGGTGAACGCTTTTCACTTTTGGAACAAACAAGTTTAACTATGTATACATTTATTTTGATACCATTCGTAGGTTAGCCTCCGCCTCCGCCTCCTCCTCATCCTCATCCTCCTATATTATAATACTTCCATTCGGTATTTTATATAAAATAATAATAATATATTAATGCGGGAAAAACGGTTTCGTGAAATAATTACAAGCTAAATTGAGTACACCTACCCGCAGGTCCGGTTTAACATTATCGTAGGCCCTATGGGCACCTGTTGATGTTAACTCATCGTGAAAATAAAAAATCGTAGGCCAAACATTTTTGTAGGCTTAAAAATGCTCGTAGGCCCTAGGCACGGTGCTTATTATATTATTGCCTATGCGTTAATACGGCCCTGCCTACCCATAAGTGTGTACAGCCCGAGAATAAAATATTATGTAAAATATTTATTTATTTATTTTTGTTTAATATTAACGAGTTTATTGTTACATCTGCGAGTCTGTGCTGGAAGTAGAGAGTTACACATATTACAAATTTTAATTTACATAATATACAGTTACGTTTGCAATAATTAGTTATTAATACCTATACGTCATATTATGTCAACATTTATAAATGACGAAATAGGTACAATAGTGGTTAAATTATTAACAGTGACATTAGTTATTAATAAAGATGCAACAGTCTTAACAGCTAAAATTACAGTTCTCGCGCGAAAGCCGATTTTGAAAACGGTTATTTTTTGTGATTAGTTTTATGATTAGATCTTACAAAATATTTTTGTATATCGAATTGAAAATAGTAGGTCCTCGATAGTCGACGAATCTTTGGAAAATATTTTTATTAGTGTAATTTACTGAAATATTATATAATAATATTATATGTTCTATTACGCGTTTGATATTGTTAACTTGTAACCCCAGCTTTGATATTTAGTCACATTAAAATTGTGATGGCCAGGGGGGGCTAAGACCTGTACTCTAAACTTCTGGGGGGACTTAGTCCCCTCTAGCCCCCCCCCCAATTTCCGCCTATGTTAGATGAATATTATTAATTCCTACGAGTTTTTTGTTTTCACGAACGAAACGAATCCTCTGTGTGTGTGTGTGTGTGTGTGTGTGTGTGTGTGTACACATTATAATACTGCACTATACCCATCGCCGCGGGAATACGTATTTGAACTACGTGATTCAAATAATATTATATTGGTGGCTTAATCGCGGATCAATTATTGACGTTTAACGAAACGACGACCAAATCTCGCGCGCGGCTGCCTGCAGTGTTTGTGTTAGATTAGATACCGCGGCGGGCGACACGCGACGATAGGCGTGCAATATATTATTATTATCACAACGCGATTCGTATATTATACAATAGTATTATATTATACACTATATACAGGTAGGTATCCGCGTGTGTCGTAAGAGTTGTCAGTACATTTTATTGGGAATTATAATAATAATATCTGACACTATATTATTATGTATGTATATAGAGGTACCTGCCATAAATCGTAACGGCATATATATCATCATTATTTTTTTTTATCCCAATATTTGTGCGTGTAGGTACCTCATATTATAATATATATTATTATTCGTTCTTCCGAATATCGCGACGGAGGAGGAGGAGGATCGCGTCAAACGCCGCGACGTATTTCATCATCCGCCAGTAATATTATAATTTTTATTACCAATCGCACACACACGATGATTACGATGATATTATATGTCGTAATATCTGCCCATATTATCGATATTGTTATGATTTATAACCGTATTGACGACGTCTTGAAAAAAATCGTGTAAAAGATTATTATGTTATGAAACACACACACACACACACATTATAATAAAGCGGGGCCCCGAATCGTATGCGTTTGCATATTATTTTTATTTATTAAATTAAAAATTATAGCTGGGTAAGACACAGATTTGAATCTTAACCTAATGTGTTGGTATCCTGCAACTTCTAACGAACATATTATAATCACAGAATGATGTAGAGACACTGCACAAGAAGCCCGGCAAAAGTCCGACATACCCGAGCACCTTCGCACAATTTATGTAATTTAAGTATACAGTAAGAACAAGCCTGTGGTCCACAGTGTTATCAATGCTTTAACCTATTAATAATAAAAAAAATTATTATAATATTATAATTTCACGGGCGCCTCGCGACGGATCGATAATAATTTTCTTTTTTGCTTACTTTTGGACCTGAAACAAATATCTTATCCAAACATAAAGTACGCCTCCGTTAGTCGCGATTTTACGCCGATTTAATATGCCAATCTTCGTCCGGGAAGAAGTCTGCTACATTCTTCTCGACACAATAATATCCTCCCATCGCTGCCGTTCGGGGTCTCCCCGACGGTGTTTTTCCTCTTTGATTCCATCTTGTAGAACCGTCGTGGCTTCAGCTGATTTCTTTCCTCCACACGTGACTAGCCCACTCCAGTCTTTTACTTTTTGTCAATAACCTCACGACGAGATAAATAGTGGAGTTTTTATTTTGCATGTTTTTGCATATTTTGAATAAAATGCGTATTATTGCATATACATATATATTGAATAAAATTAATATTATTGCATATTTCGATTGAAAGAATGCGAAAAAGGCATGTCTTATAGTATATTTCGTATTTAATTCTAACCTCGCTGATTCAAGTATATAAAACTTGTTTTTTTTTTTATCAAACATTCACCTTCGTGAAAGTCTACAGATTATAATATAAATGTTAGGGATCGACTTCTTGAGTGGGACGCGTAAGAGTCGCAGACAAAGTTAAAAACAAAATAACCTCGGTCTTACTATAAACTAATGGATTTAAAACTCTACGATCGAAAAATAAAATATTAAACGGCGAATCGGACTAGGACAATAATTTTTCAGTTGTAATTTAACACCCAGACAAATTTCTTTACTTAAACATGCGCCGACTACACCGTCGTGTGACGTTGAACATCGGAGTTTCACTCGATAGGTATAAATCTATAATATACTATACGATTCAATCGCCGATCGTATTTTATGTTCATCTCTAAATTATTTTATTTTATTTCTCAATTAGGTATAATATGATATTAATAGACAAACAGCCAATCGCCGAAGATGTATTTCAATAAATAAATAATTTTGTTTGCAATTATATTTTTGTGCTTGTCTTATAAAAATTTTAACTTTGCATAATAATTTGGTAAACAAAATGCATATTTTCCGATTTTTTGTTGCATACAAATCCTAGCCCTGAATTATTAATAACAGTACCTAACTCTGTTTCATATTATATTATATTGTTTTACGCGATGACAAATCGACGAATATTGTCGACCGCTGTGGACGCGACATTTTAACGACTCGCCGTGTTTTTAATATCCGTCCGGAAGTGTCTATAATATATAATATACGTTTTAAATATTATGAGGTGAACCGTTCGCTGCAGTGCTTTTGTATACATTTCCGAGTCCATATAATACATTATAATATACGCGTAGGTACTATATTTAAAACGTATACAGACGTACGGTTTTATTATATTTACATCGAATCGCGCGCAGTGCAAATATTTAAATATAATATTAGTATTTGCTGTTGCAGATAATATATAATATATATATATTAGGTATATTATCGTCATATTATAATAGCTGCATTTTCACAAATCGAAAATCGGAGGCAGATTTATTACAAAAATGATTTGAACTCGAATGCGAAACTGCAGAATACATATATTATATTATATAATACGAGAAAAAGCACATTATTGTTTTAATAATAATTGCGGGATATAATATTATTATCTATTACGCAGTGTTGGGGGTAAGTTACTTTTAAAATGTAATTAAGTTACTGTACCCGTTACTTAGACACAAATGTAATCAAGTTACTTTATTTGTTACTCAAAAAAAATTGTAATGATAATTACTTTACTTTTCAAATAGAAAAGTAACAAAGTTACTTTCTCGTAGGTAACTGCAAAACAAAAAAAATTTTTTTCTTAATTTCTTAGCAATTTTCATTCTACGAACAGCGGAACTAGAAATACACTACCTATATAGTAAAGATGTATAATTTGAAAAAATTTTACAAAGAAAATATGTACAGGTAATACACAAATACATATAGTAATATTACACGGAAAAAAAAAATTTGGTTAAATAGTTGGATAGTTTCTAGTTGGTGTAACAAATATTTTAGTTATGTCAAACAATGTGTTAAGTTAAGAGTACTAAAATGAATTAGTTGAACATTTATAGTCAAACCAACTTTTTTCATGGTTATTTCAACTGTTTAAAATAGTAAATCATTTGTAACCATATAAAATGGTTGATGTACAAATATTGAATAGTTAAATCAAACATAACCATGACGCAACCTTCCCGCCTAAATTTAAAAGTTAGTATTTTGTACTACATAATTATAATTTTTAGGAAAAAACTTTATGCTGGACTATATATAGTTGCCCCAAAATATTTTAGCTATTTGCGTCTATGAACATAACTATAATGTCGAAATAATTTTAACGAAATGATTATTTAAATTTGATAGTAATACTGCTGAACTATACAGGTAGTCTATATATTCGATATATAGATTTTAGTTGAACAGAGACATTTAATGACTTTAATTAGAAAATGATTAAAATTTAATTTAATACAAATAAAAACATATGAAGGCAGTATGCTATAAGCCTATATATCGAATAACTTTTGTCACATGCTCATATTAGTCATATTACACACACGATAACCAGTTCAAGGAATAAGGGTAGACTGTATAGGTACTCCACGTCCACGTGGACGTGGGTACCTCGTAAGTCGTAATAATAAAATTATAGTAGATGCAATAATTTACCTACTTGTACTTAGTACTAATAATTCCAATTAGGTAAACGATATCTACGTGCGCGATTAATCGTTTACTCGTACCGATTATATGTGAACTTCGAAAGAGAGTTCTCGTTATTGGTACCTATATTATTATTAAATCGAATTACATTTAATTTAACATGATTTATATTATATTCCCAAAATCGTGGTTTTTGGGTTTGTATGTAATCTGTGTAAAGAAATTCCAGGACATAGGTACATAAGTACTTATAGACTATAGTTCTGCAGAGTTTACTGCTTTAGTGATAAATTACAAAATTGTCATCGTCATTCGTTTGCGTCGGCATCAGCTGCAGCATTCTTCATTTTCGATCGGACGCTCCTGCTTTTGTGATCTGAACTCCGAAGCTCCTAATTTTGCGACATTCACATAATAAATATACCTAAATGTTATTTGTGATTTTTATTCCTTTTACGACAGTGTATATAACAGTTATAGTTAATTCAAAATCAACATAAAAAGAGATTGACTCAGTCTGCATTTATTAACATTAGTAGGTAAGTACACATTATTTAATATATTTTAACAGTAACTTAAAAATCTATATTCGATTCTAAATTTAAATTTTTATAAATAAGTATAATTAGTTTGCATATTAATAATATTTATTTTTTACATATATTATTTTTATATGTAATATAGCCTATTCTATTGTTTCATTAGTTATTGAAAAATAATCATTGATTAGAAGACTTTGAGACTTCTAGCTCAATATATTAGCAATTAGCATACATTTTTCAAATTTAAAAAAAATAGTATTTTATTTTCACATTGCTAAATTTTGTTTGCTTGCTTAATATACTTAGTGAACTTGGAATTCATTAAAATGGATGATTGGACTTTACAAAAATTAAAGGAATGGGAAGTGCCTGAAAATATAATTAACAATGTTAGAGGTAAATACCTATATGAGTACACTTTATATAAAGTCAATTTATGATACAATTATCTTAAATTGTCCTAAAAATAAATAAAAATATTCAATTATATAAAAATTCATTATTCATTAATTTTTTTAATTAGAAGAAGAAATTGATAAAATATCTCTTTTAAATTTAACCCAAGAAATGTTAAAAGAACTAATACCAAAAATGGGTTTGAGGGCAAACATTTATAAGTATATTTTATTGGAAAAACAAACAAAGCAACAAATTCCTGAAGTGGTAAAAATCATTTTTTCAAATAATTTTAATTATATTATAAAATTTAAATAACATGATATATTTGTACATTTATTTTAAGGATACTGACATTGAGGATATTGCTTCAATATCAAATATTAATAATATAGACATTAATGAAATTCATACATTTGATATTATTGATGTGAAACAAAATGTAATAATTTATAATGATGATAATGAATCAATAAACCAATTCACAGACAATAAACTAAAACCAATAGTAAATTATTCTTTTTATTTTAAAAATAATATCATAATAAACCAACCATAGCCTAACATCTTAAAAATGTTTATTAATTTATTACTTTTCATATACTTAACTACAACAGGAACAAAATGATGTTTACAATATTCTTTTAAAATATGAAGAAGGAAGTATAATACTGAAATATTTTGAACAACATCAAATTTTAAGTTCAACGTTAAGAAATAAAATGACCTATCTAATAATTAGTCACTGTTTAAAGGAATCATTAAATAAAAAAATTTCTACACTTACATTAGGGAATTTATCTGAAAGTATAATTAAATTATTTCCATCAGAATCAAAAGAAACATACTATATTTCTTACAAAAAAGAAGGGAATAAAGTGACTCCAAACCGTGGTAAACTGTGGGATAAGTACTGCAACATGAGGAAAGTTATTAGGCAAATTACACCAAATTCTAGTACAGAAACAAATTTAACTTCTGACATACAACAGATACCATCTACTGTTGGAAATGAAAGTAAATCTTAGAAACTAATAAGATTAATTTAAATGCCGATAACTCATATTTTTTTATATACAAATTTAAAATATTAATTGTACTATGTATTTTAAGGCGTTGAAGATGATTTGCTTTGGTTTGAAAATAATGCTAACCCTTGGGATATTGTGATGGAAAAATGGAAATCCACATTTTCCCAGAGATATAATAATCTACTAAAAAATGTTGATGAAAAAAAAAACATATTTTGATGAATTTCCACCAATTAAAGGAGCTCAGGGTTTTATGTTAGTTAGTATCGACAATTTAAATTGTATATTTAAATATATACTTAGTAGATATTTTTAAATGTATTATTTTTTAAAATGCTATAAAATTATTTACTTAGATCGAATTAGATTTCAATGAATTATATCCAAATAAAGAATTTTTGTTTTATTCGTCATTTGATTTATTCAAGATTCAGCTTTACAACTATATTGAAACTTATGAACCCAATTTGAAACTACATCGTTCACTAATGAACGAAATAAAAAATCCTTCTAAACCAGGCAAGTTGCAAGCCTTTTAATATTTTTCCTTACTAAAACAACTATTATTTACAACATAATCAATATAATACCTACCATTGTTAAAATATGGGTATGGATGTGTGTGGTTGGGTGCATGTGTATGTATGAGTTTGTGTTTTTATAATATATTTTATTATTCATGAACACAAAATAATAAATATACATACCCAACTACAATTAAATTTAATCAAATAGGTATATAAAAATAATATTACGATAAATCATTTTAATTTATAATTATTTGTTGTTTAATAAATTAAATTATTTAAGGTAACGATATAACTGCTACGTTAAAACTATTTGTTGAGCTGTTTAACCCAGTCAACGTGTGTTGCAAACGAACAATTGACAACGTAAACAAAAAAAGCTGGCGTCCTTCAAAACTAGAAATCAAACAAGGGTTCATCCATTATATAAATGTAAGAAAAATTAAGTTTAAACTGTATTGATGGACATAATATGAAATGTATAATTTTATGAATTTAAATAACCAATAAAAAATGAAGTTCTTGTAAATCTTGAAAAATGTAATTGTGATAATGATTCTATTTCAAATATATCATCAATGTTTGATGCTATAAATAATCAATTTAGTAATTTAAAATCTGAGCATAAGAGATTAAATGTATTAGAAGATATGGGTGTTTTAATTAGACCAAAAGAAATTCCAATTGGAACTATATTTGTAGATGAGGTAAAAAATAATAACAAAGTATTAAAAGCTGTAGATGTTAATACTTATTATATACCTTTAAATAAATTATTTAAATTATGTTTTGAACAACCAAATGTTTTTAAAATAGTTACCAATTACTTAGATGAACTTAACTCTAATAAAAAATACATAATCAGTAGTTTTGTTCAAAGTGAAGTTTGGCGAAAAAAAATAATAAATCAGCCCAATAAAATAATTTTACCATATTTTTTGTATTTTGTTGACTATGAAACTAATAACCCTTTGGGGACACATGCAGGTCTAAAAAAGTCAGGAGCTGTATGTATATCTTTCACTCCATGTTTTCCACCAGAATTTAGTTCTTCATTAAATAGTATTTTTCTGGCATTATAATTTAATTCATTAGATCGAAAACAATTTGGAAATAATATGACATTTAAAAAATTAATTTTAGAAATTACTTCTTTAGAAAATGAAGGTATAAATCTAATGATAGATAATAAAAATCAACTTGTTTATTTTAGTTTGGCTTTAATTATTGGTGACAATTTAGGCTTACATTCAATTTTAGGGTTTACGGAATCATTTATGTCAAATTACCCATGCAGATTTTGCAAATTTTCAAAAATTGAATGTAATTATGAAACTGTTCAAAATAATAATAAATTAAGAAATGAAGACAATTATAAATTAGATCTGGCAATGAATAATAATTCTTTAAGTGGTATCAAAGAAATTTGTGTTTGGAACCAAATACCTTCTTTTCATGTAACCCAAAATTATTCTGTAGATATTATGCATGATGTTCTGGTGGGTGTGTGCAATTATGACTTGGCTCCTTTACTAAATAATTTTATAACAAAATTTAAATACTTTTCATTAGATACATTAAATAACAGAATTCAGTGTTTTAACTATGGTCTTGTTGAGAATCAAAATCGACCACCATTTTTATCAGTTGACTTTTTAAAAACAAATAAAATTAAAATGTCTGCAACTGAAATGCTTTGTTTTACTAGGCACTTGGGATTACTTATTGGTGATTTAGTACCCACAGATTCAGAAATATGGTCAATTTACTTAATTTTAAAAAAAATTATTGATATTATAACTGCAAAAAACATTTCAAAAGAATGTCCAATTTTATTAAGCACACTAATTACAGAACATCATGAGTTATACCTTAAGTTATTTAAAACAAATTTAAAACCAAAACACCACCATTTAGTGCATTATCCAGATAAAATGAAAAAAATTGGACCATTATGTCACATATGGTCAATGAGATTTGAGTCCAAACATCGAGAATCAAAAATGACTGCAGTATCGATTACTAGCAGAAAAAATATTTGTTATACTCTAACATTAAAACACCAACTTAAACTTGCCTATAGAATAATTTCACAAAACATTTTGTCATCTGAAATTCAGCATGGAAATGTTATAAATATTTCAAATGACATAGTAAATGATATACAAAGAAACTTAATTAACAGCCCAAACATTGATTTAACTTCTGCAAAATTTGTATCATGGGTTGAAGTGAAAAACATACAATATTCTTTGAAAAATATGACTCTTATTATTGACACATATGATATGCCTTTATTTGTGCTCATTAAATTCATATACTTCTTACCTGATAATAATTATCCCTTTTTAATTTGCAATAAATTTACTACTATTACATATGATGAACATGTCCAAGCTTAAACAAGCTTGAGGTAAAAATGGACCACCACACAATGGTGTGTTTAAATATAAATAATTTAATAGAACAGATCCCAAGTACCTTTCACTACATGCCAAATGGAAAAACATATATTAATCAAAGATGAATTTTGTTTTGATATATTTTATAAAAATATTTTTTTTACATACTTTATAACATTATTTTTAAGAATATAGATATAGGTACCTATATACTAAGTACTCATATTATACTATTTATTTATATAGGTATACCAACTTAATATTTTTGTTTATAATAATTTAGTAATTAATTGTATATTATAAAATACTTAGGTATATAATAATTATTACTTACCTAATTATTATTTATAATAATAATTATTTGATTTATTGTATTGTATAACTTTTTCATTTGTAAAAATGTAATTGTAATTTAGTAAGAATATAATGATTTAACGTAATACCTACCTATTTTTAATATTTATTATTCATGAAATTAAATACCTATAATATTTACTGATTATTATGTATATTGTTAAATCTTAAATATAAATAGAAAAACGTATAATAAAATAAAATAATATTTACTTTTCATTAAACTAATTTGCTTAAATTATCATTTTTGCGTTCAATTTCCGTAATAAGAGGTGGCTAGGTAGTGATGCGGTCCTGTGGGGAGCCGCGGGGATGGTGATTGTGGGTGTGGGTGACCGTGAGACACAATGTGTTGTGGACACAAAAAACTAAAAACACGGTGTGGTTGCGGTAAAGCGGGTGGCTTTATTGCCGATGTAAAAAAAAAACAAACAAATTGACGGTGTGAAAAGAATCAAAAAAAAACGATACAAATCGACCTGGAGGTCTATCCTTGTTCACGCGCGGAAAAAAAAACGTGGGGTCGTACCGGCGATCGGAAGGCTAGAGAACAACACAACTGATCCGGTTCACCGGGCGGCCGGCCGACCGTTCCAGGCGCGGTTATCGCGCGCCGGTGTCGTCCGTCGTCGATCGGCGGTTTGTTTGAGAAGCACGGCGCGGCTTTCCGCGTAAAAGGCTGTTTGAATTCAAACTGCCATTACGCGGGACCGCGTCATACTCCCCCCCCAAACCGCCGACGGCGGCGGTGTTCCGGCTGTTGCCGGTGCGGTGACTGGTGTGTGTGGGGGGTGGTTGTCGTAGACACTTTTCCGCGGGCACGTCTTCCAGCTGGTTGCAGCGGCCGTGTCCCGGGTGGTGTCTAGTCGTGGGGGGGGGGTGATGTTGGGGGGCTGAAGTACGCCAGGCTGATGTCCATGTCCCCGTAGTCAGCCATGTCTACCTCCGCACACCCTAACAGTTCCGCTTCCTCCTCCGCGGATACTTCCATATCCGTGGTTTGGGGAAGGGCTGTTAGGTGAGCCGTAGCCTCGGTTGTTCCGGTGGGAGTTGTCCCCTCCGGCCCCGCGGCTACGGTGCTGTGTGTGGTGGTAGGTATGGGCTGGTACGGGTCCGGTGTCGGCTCTGGGGTGGGGTTGGTGGGTGGTGCCGGTTTTTCCAGGCGGTGTTGCTGGGAGGTCTGTTGGCCTGTTGGTCTGTTGGCCTTGTAGTCCCGCATCCGCTGCTGGTTCCGGCGCTGGCGGGCGTTCGGCTGGGCCGGTGTTGTTGGCTTCTCCGCCGTGGTCCCCTTCGGTGCTGGTGAGGGTGGTGTTGGCAGCGGGTTGACCAGCGTGTTTCTTGACGGCGGGACGGTCGATGTGCTCGGCTTGGGTACCGGCCTCTCCATTAGCGGTCGTGGTGGCGGTCGTTGGTTGGGTGCCGGTTGCGTGGTGGCTGCTGGCCGTGTGTTGGCCGCCGGTTGGTTCACCCGTCTGGGGCTGCGCGACCTATTTTGCCGCACTGCGGTTGTGGGCTCGCCGCTCGTCGCCCTTTTGAACACGGCGGTGCGGTCTTCCCACCCGCGCATGTAGACGGCCCACAGCACCGGGTCCCGCTTCAGCTGCGCCGTGGACATCTGCCGTACCCGTGCCGCCGTGGTGGTGTTGGTGCCCTCCTCCAAGCTGGCTGACCTCAGCAGCTGCTGGCTGCGTTCGAGCAGCTCCGCCGCTTGTTGGAGGGTGCTAGGGGTCGAGGCTGGTTGTCGCTCCATTTGGTGTGGTGGTGATGCTCCGACTGAAAATCGCGTACACTAAATGCTTTTGTGGGTGTATGGTTGGGGAAGGGGGGGTTTGGGGCGCTGCGGTTGTTGCCCGTTTGAGGCAGGACACATGAATTTTGCGTGGTGGCTGTTGGTCTGGTCTGTGGTCTTGGTCTGGTCTGTCAAGTGTTGTGGTTGCCGTTGGCGAGCAGCGCGCGTAAACCTTTTTTTATTTCCTGGTTACGGCGTTCGACCGGGTTGGCCCTCGGATGATATACCGGAGTTGTCCAACCCTCGGCCCCCCACCGTTCGATCGCTTTACGCATGTCGTTTGCTACGAACTGTGGGCCGTTGTCGCTTAGGCACACTCGGGGGTATCCGAAACGTGAAAAGAATTCTCGTTCAAGCGTTTCGGTTATTGTTTTCGTAGTGGCTGTTCCGAGGGGGTAAGCCTCGGTCCATCTACTAAACAGGTCGGTGGCGACCAGTATGTACTGTTTTCCCCTACTCGTTCGCGGGTAGGGGCCCATGAGGTCGATACTGATCACCTCCCACGGGTGTCGGGGTATTCTGGCGGCCGCGGGGTCGTCTGCGCGCGTGTTCAATGGTTTGGTGCACGCGCAAATGTGACACGACTTGACGTACAGTCGGATGTCGTTTTTTTGACCTTTCCAAAAAAAACGTTGCTTTACCGCCCTGTACGTTTCTTTCCAGCCCGGGTGGTTTGCGAGTACGTGATCGTGGTATGTCCAGATCACGTTCTGCGTTTTGTCTGTGGGGATGACTACGGGTGTATGTTCGCCTAACTTTATTCGCAAAAGACCGTCGGTAAAAATGTATGATTTTTTATTTTTATCCGCGGTACTTCTGGTGTTATGCGCTGGGTCGTCCGTTGTCATGTTGTGTGCTATGTCTCGTGTGTCGGGGTCATTGGCCTGCCATGTCACGAGCATAGCGTGTGTGATTGTGGGCCCACCCGTTGTGTTCATCGGGTCCGTAGTGGCGAACAGATTGTCGGCCGGTGAGCTAGTAGTGGTGGCGAGTGGTGAGGTGGGTACTCCTACTAGTCGTTCCTCGAGGCGTTCCTCGTCTACAGGGGGCCCGGTGGTTGGGTGGCGGGATAGCATGTCCGGCGCCTCGTTCTGTACGCCGGGCACATGCGTGGTTTTGAAGTCCAGGTTAGCCAGCTGTAGTGCCCACCTGGTTAACTTGGAATTCGTGTTTTTGGCTCGGTGGAGCCACGTGAGTGCCGAATTGTCGGTGAATAGGTCAAAACGGCGGGCCTCTAGGTATGGTCTAAACTTGTCGGTCGCCCAGATTATCGCGAGGCACTCGCGTTCTACCGCGGCGTACCTTGTTTGCGTATCACTAAACTTTTTGCTTGCGTAGGCGATTATCCGCCTTTCGTCCGGGCTGTCACCCCGTTGGAAAAGGACGGCACCTGCTCCTATCTCGCTAGCATCGGTTTGTAGGCAAAACGGTTTTCCGTAATCTGGGGTCGATAGTTTTGGTGAATCGTACAGAGCGTGTTTTATTTTGGTAAATGCCGCCTGTTCGATTTCGGTCCACGACCATTTGGTCCCCTGTTTGAGCCTATTCGTGAGGGGTGCTATGGTGTCCGCGTAGTTGTCGACAAACTGGCTGTACCAGTTGCAGACGCCCAGGAACTTCCGTAGGTCCCTTACCTTTGTTGGTGGGGGGTAATTTTTGATGCCCTCTAGTTTCTCCGGTTGTTTATCTATTCCTTCGGAGGTGACTAGGTGTCCGAGAAATGAGATTTCGGTGGCTCCGAATCTGCACTTTTCGGGGTTGCATGTCAGCCCGTGTCTCTGTAGGCGTTCTAAAACTTTGTCTAAGTGGCACTGGTGTTCGTCCGTCGTGTTCGAAAACACCACTATATCGTCTAGATATACGCGGACGAACTCGTCCAGGTACCCCCTCAAGACTTCGTCCATTAATCGCACAAAGGTCATGGGGCTGTTTTTGAGGCCGAAGGGGAGGACTCGGAATTGGTATAGGCCCCGACGCGTCCGGAATGCCGTGTATTTTCGCGCGTTTTGCTTAAGTGGTACTTGCCAGTACCCTGACTTAAGGTCAAGAACGCTGAACACTTTTGCACCTCTCATCTGACGTATCAGCGTGTTGAGGTCGGGCATCGGGTAAGCGTCGGACTCAGTGATATCATTGAGCCGCCTATAATCAATGCACAGTCGGGATGAGCCGTCTTTCTTTTTTGCTAAGACGATTGGTGCGGCCCACGGGGATGTGCTTTGTTCTACCAGTCCCTGCTCTTCCATGTCCCGTATCATGGTGTCGATTGTGGCCTGTTTTACCGGTGGATAGGGATATGGTTTGAGCGCTATGGGTGTTTGGTTTTTAAGGAGTATGTCGTGTTCTATTAATCTCGTTCGACCTACCCTACCGCTGAAAACGTCCGGATAGTTACGCACTACTTCGGCGATTTTTACGCGCGTTCGGGGGTCACCGTTTATTAATAGTTTTTCGACATCAAGTGCTGGACTGGGGGTGGTTGTCCGGCCCTTCCAGCACGCTGTTGTCCTCCTATTAGAACCTAAGTGGATAGTGCTCGTGGTGTAGTCCCAGGTGACTTCGTTTTGTACCAGAAAGTCGTGACCTAGGAGCATGTCGCAGTAGAGGTGTTCCAGAACGGCTGCGTTAAATGTGACCGTGAGGTCTCCGATTCTGGCTACGAATGTGGAGGTACTATTTGTCATTGTGGTATGTCCGTCCGCCATTCGTACCTGGGTTGGTTGTCCGTATTGGGGTGTGCCAAATTTATGTGCAATTGTCGGGCTTACATATGATTTTTGTGCTTGTGAGTCGAGTAGCGCTGTTACGAAGCCTGACCTAAATTCGAGTTCGACCGCGGGGGCCGGAATTTTGTCGGGGCATGTTCGATTAACGTTATTCGGCGGTGTGTGTGTGTGATAGCTGGGTAACTGGTTCTTAACCGCGTTATCGGCGTTCTGGGGAGCGGTTTGCACCGCCATTACCAGGACGTCCGTTTCGGTTACCTCTGTGCTATTTGTATGTGCACGTGTTAGTTTCGTGGTAGTGGTCGTTGTGTGTGGTGATGGTGATGATGACCTACTACTTGACGAAATTGTTTTTGTTTGGACGGGTGATATATCTGATGACGCCGAGTGTGTTGATGTGCGTTTGAGAGTTATATCCCCGTCTGTAATGCCGATGGTTGCGTGTGATGGTGTGGCAATGTGTGTGTGTGTGGGTGAGGCGGCGGTGTGGACAATTTTCCGTCGACTCATTGCCCGTTTCCCGAACGCGGTGTGTGCTCGGGGCAGTCACTGTTCCAGTGAGGTCCTCCGCAGTACCTGCACGGGTTGGGTGGTCGCGGCTTTTCAGTCGTACCGTCCCGTGTTCGTTGTCGGGGAGGCGGGCGTTGTGTGTGTACCGCGATCAGACCGGGTTTTTTGTAGTCCGATCTTGGTTGAGGTGGGGGTGGTGTTTCGTCCGGTGTGTATTCCAGGACTCCAGCTATTCGTCGGAGGTCTCCGAATGTCGCTGGTCTTTGCAACCTTATGTGCGTGCGGTATTCGTTACGCGTTAGTCCGGCTATCGTACCGACTAGCTGTACTTCAGTTAGTCCGGTGTTGATGCGGCGTGCTAGTTGATTTTTTTGCGTAACGAACTCCGTGAGCGATTGCGTGGGTGTTTGTCGGACCGACACTATGTCAGCGCGCAGCCGTGATTGAATATCCACGTTGTCGAATTTTTCTAAAAATTCGACGCGGAACTCATCCCAGTTGAGGTCCAGTAGTCTGATGGTGTTCCACCACGTACTGGCTACACCTTTCAGCTGCTGCACTATAATATTAGTCGAGGCCGACCTGTCTATGCGCGTTTGGTACAATATCGATTCCGCTTTATGTATGAACCGTACCGGGTCCTCGGGTGTTGTCCCGTGGAACTCCGGCAGCGAATATTTCGCTGCGCGTACCTCGTCGTACGGTATTAGCGTCGATTGTTCCGCTGCATAGGTGTGTGTGGAGGAGGGGGCATCGAATAAGTTCGCCGAATTTTCGAAACGTACCGATCGGTCGGCGTGTTGGTTTCCCGTGGCCGACGGTTCGCGGGCCGCGGGGCAACTCGTTCCGTAGTCCGTGCTATTCGACGCGCTCGCGTGTGGGTATTGGCGCGTGTTACCGGTTGTCAACATTTCCGGTGAAGTCCGGTGTTGTCCCGATGACATCGCGCTGTGAGGCCGGGTCGGTTGTCGTACGTCGGTTTGGTGTTCCGATGTTTGGCGCGCCATGCCCATCTCTAGGCGTCGCATTGTCTCCGCAATGCGACGTTGGTCGTCGCCAAAACGTACCATGCAGCTCTCGAGCATGGCCAGTCGCGATTCCAGACTGTGTCCATGCGGCGAGCTCTCTGCCGATTCCCGTACCTCTCTTACAATACCACGGGCTGTTTGGATCATGTCCGTAGCCTGTTGTTGGGT
Organism: Neotoxoptera formosana; assembly: GCA_022818045.1. Lineage (NCBI taxonomy): Eukaryota > Metazoa > Arthropoda > Insecta > Hemiptera > Aphididae > Neotoxoptera > Neotoxoptera formosana. The sequence continues at coordinate 968,563 of CM040630.1, forward strand.
GAGCGTGGGTGGTGGGATGGGTGTGTCAAGTGGGTGTTGGTCGGGTGTGTGGTCGTCCGACGGAGTTTCGGATGGTCCTGTTTGGCGCACCTGACTCGTTTCCGAGTCACTTCCGGTTGACCTGGCGGTTTCCCTAGGTTGGAACCGGATGGCGTTGGCCTGCAGGTTCAGGTCCGCGAAGTGCTGGGCTAAACGGATCTCCAGGGCGTCTTTAGTGCCTGCATCCGATAACTCTCGCTGCCTGCATTCATAGCGTAATTCCGCGGCGGTCAATTCATTTATGTATTTTCCCGACATGACGTCCGGTTATTTTTCCGGTGTTGTTGACGAGACAAATATAAAATGTAGCTGTTGTCGGTAGAACGGGTATCGCGTTCCTTCGAATCAGCTGTGTTGACCGCTTGTCGGTGTTTATTTGCGTACGGTAATGTAGGTCAGTGGGTTGCTATTGTTATAGTTATCGCGGTTGCCGGGCGATCACAGTAACCGGTTTTCGCGAGTGTTGTCACGGATGCGCGTGTGTGCGTTATCCGGCCCACTACTGCGATTAGGGAAGGCGGCGGCTGTCGCTTTGAGCGGCGGCGGCGGCAGTCCGATTACTAGGTATTTTCGTCCCGGGCAATAACGTGTTTACGTTGGCGGGCGGTGGTGCTTGGCGGTGGTGGTGGACCCTCTCGCGCTCTTGCGTTCCTACCTAGTGCCTATCTACGTCGTGCGTGTTTGCACTTTGGAGTGTCGCGCGCGGTGCGATCGGTGCGTCTGTAAAACGGGCGGCGCGGCCGGTCGTTACGTCCTTTATAATTATGTAATATGTTACGTAACGCCGGTTTTTCCGTTGCCGCCTGCAAACCACGTTTTTGCCGGATCGCGTCGGGGACTTTTTCCAAATCGCGCAACGGTGGGTGATGTGGGGTAGTATGGGGTAAGTCCAAGTAAATAGAATTTCACTTACCGGTGATTCCTGTACGGGGAGCCAATTTGATGCGGTCCTGTGGGGAGCCGCGGGGATGGTGATTGTGGGTGTGGGTGACCGTGAGACACAATGTGTTGTGGACACAAAAAACTAAAAACACGGTGTGGTTGCGGTAAAGCGGGTGGCTTTATTGCCGATGTAAAAAAAAAACAAACAAATTGACGGTGTGAAAAGAATCAAAAAAAAACGATACAAATCGACCTGGAGGTCTATCCTTGTTCACGCGCGGAAAAAAAAACGTGGGGTCGTACCGGCGATCGGAAGGCTAGAGAACAACACAACTGATCCGGTTCACCGGGCGGCCGGCCGACCGTTCCAGGCGCGGTTATCGCGCGCCGGTGTCGTCCGTCGTCGATCGGCGGTTTGTTTGAGAAGCACGGCGCGGCTTTCCGCGTAAAAGGCTGTTTGAATTCAAACTGCCATTACGCGGGACCGCGTCAGTAGGTTAGGGCGTTTGGACAGTAGGGTCATGCCCGTTAAGGGTTCGAACCGCGTAGTGCTACGCATGCCTTTTTGCATTTCTTTCATATTTTTATTTTTATAGATATTTTTCAACCATAAAAAATAGTAATTTTAACTATAATAACTAGTTAGTTTCACTATTCATAATATTTAAAATTTTAACTATAATTTTGTAGTTATTCCAACTATATAAATTCAACTAATTCATTTTAGTACTCCCAACTATACATTTATTGTGTCACTATATTAACCTGAGATTATGGTTGGGTTAATCATTTATGTGGTTGTATCAACTACTATTTTTTTTTCCGTGTAATTACTTATAAGTTATAACTATTAAAAATTCTACCTACTAATTAATTGTACCTATACGTATCAATAGTAAGTCATTAAATTATATAGGTAAGTATATTATTATGTCACAACTCACAACATCAACAAATATACGATCAACTCGCGGTATAAAAAATTTCAAGGGACCGAGAAAAAAAGTTTTAAACCTATAACCTGTTTTCATATTTTACAGCGTCTTGTCAAAACCATTGACAACTGAATCGTGGCGAGTTGAAATGCGAGTATACCTATAATGACTAATACTCGCGTTATAGACAAAAAAATTTTTAAAGTTTTTTTTTTCAATTCATAATAGCATTGATTGTAGATATAGTCTATCTATGTCTATCTTATTATATCTATAATCAAAGGTACTAAATAATTTGAACCTGTAATGCGTTATACTGTTTAAATTACTTATAAAAAGTAATTTCCATTACATTTTCGTTACTTGGAAATAATTCTAACGAAATTACGTAACGCGTTACAAACAAAGTAACGCGCTACTTTCCTTACGTTACTACCCAACACTGCAGTATTACGGCATAACGTATGTTACGATCGTGTCGAAATTCTCTGAATAATAATATATTTGCTCTTCCTTATTAAAAAATAAATCGTCGACGTCGCGATATAATATTATATTGTGGAGATATAAAGCCGTTATGAAAAAAAAAGAATTAACGGTACCTACCTGTTGTACTGTTTTTTGATTCGACCTGTATATATAGGCAAACGCGGGCAATCGTTACAGTGCAATCGTAAATCATTTTTCATAAGGTGTTTCATTATAGTGTCACAAAGAGCGTATCGCGTTGGTGCTCTCGAGCGCACTAGTCGAGTGTATAATATTATATTGTTTATTTACCTAAAAGTTTATACAGGGCGATTCGTTCGGAATTTTTTTTACACGGTTTCAAGTCGTTTCACAACAAAATGTTTTTTAAAGATAAATAATATTTTTTAATATCTTTTATCCTCGTATTTTTTTTAAGCTTTTATTTTTTTTTCCAACGACAACGCGTACGGTTTTGATTTCATATCTCGGAGCAGAATATTGATTTTCTTAGTATTTCGATACGTCATACAAATCGGATTTCGGACGAGTATAGTTTATGAGTTTATAGACTTATACTATATGACGTATACTAATTATGGTAGGTATTTTAAGCATAATAATATGAGGAGTGGTACGCGGTTACCCCGCAAAATGTTTGTCTACCTCTCCACTTTAACTAGTCAAAAGCTTGATATTAATTTGTACACAGAAAAACTAAATAAAAAATATTCTGCTTTGGAGTATGAAATCAAAACTGTGTATGTTATCATTCAAAAAAGTAAAACTTAAAAATTATAAGACAGAAAAAAATTATGAAAAAAAAAATATATTTTTGTAACGACGCGTCACAAGCAAAATCGTGTTAACAAATTTTTTCGAAAAAAGTAAAATCTTTTCGATATATAGAGTGCTTTAAGTCGAATGAATCACCTTGTATTATATCAATTATGCAAGTATATATATAAAATGCAATATTTTACCGATATTATATCATAATAGGTATATTAAAAACAATTAAACGATTGGCGTAAAAGGAATGAATAGAGGCAATATTATAGTAACGTAAAATACGTTTTTTGTTGTTGTTTGAGTACCTATTTTAATGATTGTAAATAAGAAAGGTTAGTCAATTATTATATATTATTATTATATTATATATGTTGAGATGCTCGCAGTAACTAAAATATTGTTTATATAGCTGTGTGATTCCTCGCATACACTCGTTGTAAACATTATTACAGATTATTTCAAATAAAAGATAAAAAAAATATATATATGTATATAGGCATATAGCTGTAATGTGTACTGTGCGTTTATTAATGTATAAACGATCAAAACAAGATTAGGCTTATAGGACACATTATATATAGGTACACGCATCTTACAGGTTCATCGATCACTATAATTATTTACTAAAAATAATTATAAGTATATTATTATTACACTATTGTCTTGCGGCACTTTTGTTACATATATATCGCCAAAGGTGGGCAAGTTAATGAAAATAATTAACTCAAGTTAAGTTAAGTTAAGAGTACATAAGATCGATAAGTTAAAAGTTAACAGTTAACAAATTATAAATTTAACTCGATAAGTTAAAAGTTAATATAGAAAAAAAAATTAACTTAACTCAGTTTAAAAAAAAGTTGATTTATTTTTTTTAAATTATTATGTTAATCAAATAAAGAGTGAATGTGTCCTCCTATTTTCTAATTTATAAATTATAAAAACAATTTGATTGAACTTTTATCATAATGTACACTGTATACCCTTTTACTTTTCTATTATTTATTAATTTAAACTATGCGTTCACTACTCGTTACCGTACTTAATAACATTTTTAATTATTTTAAGTAATAATGTAATAAATAATATTAAGAAATTTGAAATATAAAATGTCTACCATATAATATTATAACAATATGTCAATATAACGAATGGACTAAATAAATATCGCACACGGTAGGTAAACGAATGACGATTATGATAAAGTACGATTACGATTTACAAACAACGTAAGGGACTGGTCGATGCAAGCGCACTATAATTCATAATATTGTCTACAAGTATAGACCGGCATAATATTATCATGAATATATTATTATACACAACTATAACTATATACTTTAAACGATAATTTAGTTTTCAAGTTATTTTTAGAATTTTCTTTCCAATTTAAGTTTTATTTTTATTTTTATACTGATAATATCAGATAATATTTCGTTTATACGTAAATATTACTATTATAGTAATATTTACGTATTAACGAAAAATTTCAAAATGTTTTTAACTTATTGGTTTTTTTTTAAATCAACTGAGAAAAGCTAAGTTATTTCAACTGTAAATTAAACTAGTTAAGTTCATAAGTTGATTATAAAACAAACTAACTAGATAAGTTAAAAAGTTAAAAATAAATTAACTTTTTAACTTAACTTTAACTTTTTAACTAGTTAATGCCCACCTTTGTATATCGCTGGTATAAAATACTTATGTATTAGGTGGGTTACCATATCGGTAAAATTCGACCGAACTGTCCTTGTCGGAGCAACATTTTTAGGAGGTTACCTGCGCTATTACGGTCGTGAACGCTTTTTTGTCCAACATTGCTGAATTTATCGGAGAATTTACGAACAGTATGTAGACTACCATTTATTTTACAAGTATGCCAAAAAACAAACGACGAATTATAATATTTTGTCCAGTTACGCACAAATACAACAAATTATCAAAAAGACGCATGTAAAATAAAAATTCGTTAAAATCTAAGACAGTTTACATATATTATCATCAATCCACAAAAACTTGTGCCATACCTCTCAAAAATGCATTAAATAAATCCGGTCCATTATTATACCCCGCCAGTGTTGGGGAAGTTACTGTTTTTTGGTAATTAAATAACATTACTAATTTCTTATCAAAATTGTAACTGAATTATTTTTAAGTTACTTTTTTTTTATTTGGTCAAGTTACATTTCCTTTGAGTTTAAAAAGTAACTCAATTGCAATAGAAATTACTTTTTTTCAAAAATATCACTGGTATAACTATGTGTTTAATACGAAAATACATAAACTAAATAATGACAATCAACAATATGAAATTATTAATAAATACTCATTTTGCTACATATTTAACTTTTTTTTCAAATTTATTTTAAACAAAAGTGCATTTTCAAAATTACAGTCTCTAATTTTGATCGATTTTTAGTGCATGTATTAAACCAAATAAAGTAACGAGTAATTAAGTAATATAATTACTACAAAAAAGTAATTCAAATAACATATAAATTACTTACAATAAAATGTAATTAAATTATCATCAAATTACTTAAAAAGTAATTTCTTTATAGTAACTTGTAAGTTACAAAGTTATACAAGTTATACTTGTTAGTATAAGTTTAACTATGCAAGTATTTTTTATTCTGATTGGAATTCCCAACAAACTGTTTAATCTCATAATATTTGATTTGGCGATCTCAAATTACGATTTTACAGTTAAAAATTATAACTTAGTTTGTTTGAAGTATTTAATGTGTAATTTTAGGTTAAAACATTTAAGTCTTGAGGTTAGTGGCACCCAACCAAATGACTAATTTGTGTAGCTATCGCTACACATTATAAATAAAGAAGGAACAATATTCAAAGAAAACTATTTAATAACAGTAAGTTGTTAGGAAAAATACTTGTATTGCATATAACTCGCACTTTCTTCAATAGCTTAGACCACTTCCAACTCTGATGATACATATTCCTTGGTATATTAATATATTTATCAATATTAACAATTAATATACCCAAATAAATACTATTCGACTTTGAGTTTTGGAAGGGGTGAACGGGTAAACTTATGTCTTGCTATACACCTGAAAAATATGTCGGATAGTATTAGATATTTTAGTAGAACATTAGTGTAGATAATCGAATAAATTATTATTATTATATGTACGACATAAAACCAGAGATCAGATATAAATATTGCATCATAATTTATAGTTGTCTAATTTGAATTCAAAAATGATAAAAATTGATGGGTGTAATCAAAATGTTTTTTACGACGGTTTTGATTTTTATATTATAGAGGTTTTATTTTTACATTCCTTTTAATACAATTTACAGTATTCTGCAGAGTAGTTAACACAATTTTGTTGCCAGCTATGGATTAATAAATAGTAAGATCAAGCCTTAATCCGCAACCGCTTCAACGCATCCTAACCTCCGACTCCAGTTGTCAAAAATGAAATCTGACATTGCCAAACTTGCAAACTTATTATGCATAGCCTTCATCAAGGCCGGGCATTAACGAGTTAATAAGTTACAAGTTAAGTTAAAAGTTGAGTTAATTTTAACTTATTAACTTAGCTTACTAGTTCACTGTTTTAATTAACTTAACTTTAACTTAAATCATTTGTATCTACGTTAACTTAAAATTAACTTATATTATTTGAATATTCCCAATTAAGTTAGTTTTGCATTTTCAGAAATTTTTCAGAAAAATAATATTTATATAATTTATAAGTTCATAGAATATATAAAATATTATTAGGAAAAAAAGGTGTATTTACAAAGAATTTTGTATATATTTTTATTAATAAAAACCAATATGTCGTTAGTTTTAATTTTTATATAGGCCATATAATATGGGTTGCATACATAATAATTAATATTATTTTTTTCTTTTTATTAACTTAATTTATTAATTGAAGTTAAGTTAATAATATTTGTTAACTTAGTTTGAACTTAATTGATGTTTTAAAATTGTCTATCAACTTAACTTTTAATTTAATTGAAAAAAGAATAATTAACTTAACTTAACTGAGTTGAAAAATATCATTAACTTGCCCAGCACATAGCCCAGCTTGGCCTTCATACACATACACGACATGGCCACATGGGTTGACCTAGGCTGAATGCTTAGAATGGTTATATTGTATATAATGTCAAATAGAATTATAAAAATTGACTATCGATGAGAATATTATTGTTCATTTTTTTCATTTATATTTCTCGTGGTGTTCACAACAGGGCTCCGTAGCTGATTTTGGTTCAAAAAAGGGCACCTCCGGAAAAAAAGTTTGGGAATTGCTGATTTATGGTGTTTAGTCAGTATATTTTAATAAACAATTAACCTACCAAAAAGGCACTATATCCGTGGCTAGCGTTTATGCTAATTTCTACCCATGTGCTTTATGTCAATATTACCTGATAAGGCACTTCTGAAAACTGATTTGAATTTTTCAATATGTTTACTTGAGATGAGGCCAAATCTTGATATTTTAAATTAAAATTTTGAATAATCGACATTTAAAATTTCATACATTTTAAATATTTAAATAAAACGTACCTACAGGAATTGAGGAACAAGATTTCAAAAAGTGACCGGGTCAACCGATATTTAAACATAATATCAAATTAAAATCATTTTTTAAAACTATAATCTCATTACTATAGGTCCATCGGTATAGTTGACAAAAGATTGGTAAACTAGGGTTGGAATAACTGACCGTTTTTAATTTCCTTGAAGGCTCTGTTTTGATGATTTCAGCGCCATCGTTATTACTACTTTTTATGTTTGTATCATTACTCATTATGATGTACTATTTTATATTTTAAAGTTGTAGCGGGGACTTCAATAGTCAGTTAAGTAACAAAAAAAAACATATTATTACGGTATATATTAGTGTTTGACAAAAACTATTAATTGTTGGACGATACATAATAATAATGAATTTCATTCCATCAATATAAGTTTAATGTAACGTAATGCACAACTTGCAGCCGAGTTTTGAGCCTCCGCGTCCGTATTTCCGTTACCTAAGCATACCAAGATAGGTATAATTGTAACTTGCACGCTAATCAAAACTCCCGAACAATAGTTGTCACGAAACCGTACGTATGTGGCACTAAAACCTTCTTCGTTCGCAAGTTTTGTCAACAGTTCAAATGCGTTCATATCGATTTCCTCCAGGGAATTGCATTCCTTTAGTTTTTGCACACATTCTTTTTTAGACGACATCAATTGGTTGGAACATCGTTTCATGAATTTTAAACTTTCACAAGGATCGGGATTTGTCGGTGTTATCATATTCGACTTACATATTTTATCAGCCGTTTTGAGTGCGAAATCGTTATGGACCGTAGAGGTTTTCTGTTGATCCAAATCGATTTGTTCGCACACCAGTTGAGCGGCTTGATTTTTTGCAATTTTCTTGGCAGTACTCACGCACTCGAATCTGTACATGCCCACGGAGCATATCACGGAATTATAAACATTTTTTTTTTCTTTGTCATAGTGTCCTTGGCTGTGTTCATATTTCGGCCACTCCCAACCACAAGCTATACACTTCTCTTGCAGCAGACCGACGTAGTTGGCAGACTCTCTGGTCTCGTTTCTGTTGACCCGGTACATCTGGTCCAAAGCAGTGTTCGAGGCATACGTTTTCACCTCATTACTCGACGTCATGCCTTGTCCGAAACCTTTCATTTTCTCACTCCTGGCGTTCGACGCGCTAGCCCCATTGGTTATGTTATGTCGAGTCGAATTGATTTGGTCGTACAACGAACGAGCGGCTCGATTTTTCGCGTTTTTCTTGGTCGTATTTAAGCTCGTGGATTTGTAGGGCCCAGCGGAACAGGTCACAGAATACCAACGCTTGTTGTTCTCGTTTACTTGTCCGTATTCGTATTTTGGCAACGGCCAACCACGAGTCGCACAAAACTCCTGCAGTGTACCAATGTAGTTGTAGGATTCAGCATTGACAGCACTCTCTAGACTCGATGACTGCGTCGAGTTCAGAAGACGGCCATCGTCTCGCGCAGACTCCGACGTCAGCTCGTCCAAAAATGTGGTCGCCGCATTTGTCATGGCTTCGTATTTTGACGAACCGCGTCCGTAAGTCACGGTACCCTTACAGGAGGCCTCGAACGTGTAGATCCTGTTCGGCATGGCCGTCCTTTTGAGCTCTGTGTATTTTACTACGTTACCGTGCGCGTTCATGATTTCGTCGAGATGGGCGACTGCCGGTGACCATTTCTTCACGAACGGAGATTCCGAGTGATCGGCCATCGGGTCCTTCGCGTGACGCAGTGGTTCCTGTCTTATATTTCTCGAACGATTATTGCGGCGAGTGGGTCTTATTTTATATCTCGACGTCGTATTCTTGTACACGGTACAGTTGGCCCCGACGGGCGTGGGATTCAATAACCGGCGATGGTCCAGCTGACCGTAATTTTGGTATCGTAACATTCGTAACGAACTGCTGTCCCATACGGTATATTCTCACTGCGATGAACTGCAGCTGCTTTTTTAGTTTTAGGGCAGTTAGCACCGCTAACTATTGGCGATGCTGAAGCGAAATATTGCTGTCTGAGGTCGACGGTAATATATAGTGTATATTTTAGGCTTATTTTTTTAATTTGCTAAACTGATAAACTGCAGTTGACAAATTACAAAACAATTTATACGATCGTACATTTTTTCAGTGAAATAAATGTGCGTAATGTCACCGTGGAAACCCGAGTTATGTTTATTAATTATTAGTTATTACTATAGGAATCAAAATTCCCCCCCCCCCCCCCAAAAAAAAAGTTGAGAAAATTCCTTAAAATAAATATGTTTTTTTTTTTAAACCACTTTAAACAATCAAAAATGTAATGGAAACATTGGAAACTATCCAAATTACCAATGTTAATTGATAATACATTAATACTATCACTGTGCGAGAGAACATATTATTACGTCAATATGGAGAATTTTTACAGAGTAGGTACTTAAAACTAATTTTTGTCAAAAATGTTACTACACCTGTGAATTAGACCATCGATATTTTATTACAGACTGTAGTTTATAACTTTATAATAGTACTTTCGTTTATACAGTAGTTATTTTATTATTGTTATGTTATATTCAAGCAAGTAAGTAAAAACCATGTAGTTCAGACAGATGATTCAGCTCCGGAGCCAGTGACGGTAATAGGAATAAATGATAGGGGTGGAATTTTTTTTTAACTTGGTACTATATTTTAAATTTATTTCATTGTGGTATAGAGTTATTACCGTAAAAATGTGTTGTTCCCAGGCCCGGATTGAGCAGGCGAGCCGAACGAGAAAATCTCGGTGGGCCGCTCAAAATGTGGGCCTGTTATGAGTGTTATTTGTAATGAAAAATGAGTACAGACTACAGACATAAGTGAAAAATATAATTTAATTTAATTATTAAATCGCACCATAGCTGTAATCAAACGTCGGGAACCTAAAAACTCGGTAGGCCGATACCTTATTGCCTATCCGGCTCTGCCAGAGTAGGGCGTTATTCGAATGAAATTTTATTTAGATAACATTTTATTCGAATAAATAATTATTCAAATGATTTTTTCACAATAATTACTCGAATAATTTGAAAACATTATTATTCAAATAAAAAATTATTCGAATAATTTTAAAATATTATTATTTGAATAAAAAATTATTCTAGTCATTTTTTTTTATAATTATTTGAATAATTTTAAAATATTATTATTCGAATAATTATCTAGATAAAATTTTGCCCAACTCTGCAGTTGTAACGTCTTGAGTTAAGTTACTCCCTAACACTGTACCCCGCTACTATAATGTTTCCACTATGAAAAAAAAAATAGATGCCTGCAATACAATATGTATTTTATTATTTATTATGTTAAATTCTACATCACTTATATATAAGTTATTAACACTTATATTGATATTTACCTCGGAAATAAGAGCAGATCAGGCAACTTGTACCTCACATATTTTCAACTACTAGGTATACTTTTAAACGTATATTAATGGCAGTGGCGTACACACGGGGGGGGGTGTTCAAACCCCCCCCCCCCCTTAACTGAAAAATAATTATATATTTGTATACATAGGACAGATTAAACGGATTGACAATGTTGTCGGTGTACTGTGGTACACATTTAACTCCTGAAGAGATTTAACCTAACCTTTAACTCATTGACGAGTTGGCAAAAAAACCAAGAAAACTAGATCTTGTACTGTAAACAATTAAATAATCGTTTTGATAAATATATATATAATATTATGTATGTATGTATAATTTTTAATATAACCCCCCCCCCCCATTGAAAATATCTGTGTACGCCACTGATTAATGGTGTCCATAAACTTTCGATCCGCTGAGCGTATGTGCTTGCAGTGTAACTGGATCAACAAAGTTTTCACTGTGGTTATAAACTACTGCGTATTATGCTCGCATACAACCACGTTGAGGGATTTTATTATAATATCTACGCTGACCATATACCCATCAGAGTGCATAATATATAGAACCCTGCAACACAATCTCTCTTCTGACGATTCCGTGCAAAGTTTCCTTGTCCCACCTTTCAACAGCATAATATATATTTTAAATCCATTGGGTTTGATATGTAAGGAAAAAAATAAAACTTAACGTGGCTATACGATTAATGAACTCACAATAGTTACAGCATAATACGTGGAACCGTGGAACAACAATTGCTTTCCTTGTCGGATTTTTGGTACAACACCTCCAGAAGAAACATTTACCTCAAAAGGTTTTAATAACTGGAAAAAAGTAAGTTAAAGTATACATAGGTACAGACAAATATTTTATCTTGCTTAATTATTAATATTAGTATTAGGTATTATATTTGTATTAAATTGTTTTACAGCTTAGTGGGTCTAAAGGTATTGCCAAAGGTTCAAAATCAAAATTGCAACTGCAACCATCTACTATTTACCATATAAATTGTATATGACAAAATGGTCTATGCGTAAACTAGCAGATCAGTCTGGTACTATACATACTTCATTGTCTAATGCCCACCGTGAAGTAGTAGTTAAAAATTAAAACTATATTAAAGGTCTCATCGATATTTTATTATTTCTTGCATGCCAAGGTCTAGCGTTTAGAGGCCACGATGAAAGCGATACTTCACTAAACCAAGGTAAAACTATTAACTAACTTATTGTACTTATTGTACATCAATAATATAGAATAGTTTGTGTTATTCTCATGTAATTTTAATTTTGATATTCAAGGAAACTTTAAAGAGATGTGTAAGCTTCTTTCTGACTATAATTCTAACTTCAATAATATGTTTAGTAATGAAATAATCAATTATACTAGTCCTAAGATACAAAATGAGCTAATTGAGATCTGTGCAGACAATTTATTGAATATTATAGTTGATGAAGTTAATGAAGTATCTTTTTTTCAATTATGTGCGATGAAGTCAGGTAATTGGTTCTTAAAGACTAAAGTTAAAACTATTAAAATCGTATTTTCATTAATACCTATTTAATGGCTGTTTAGGTGTCATAAACAAGAGTATATGTCAATTTGTATATGATATGCTAAAGACTTCATCACTTATGAGCGTTTTTTGGGTTTTGTGGATGTTTCTTTTAACCAAAATGCTGATTCTCTTTCATCAGCTATTATTTTATTTTTAAAAAAAATTAACTTGGACAACATACCAATTATTGCACAAAGTTATGATGGAGCAACTGTTATGTCAGGTTCTAGAAGTGGTGTACAGAAGAAGATAAAAGATTATTATCCATATGCTGTGTATATACATTGTATGGCACATAAACTTAACTTGGTTATACTAGATATGTGTAAAAACATGAAGGTTAGTTATTTTACTTTTATTTTTATTGAAATTTATATTTATATAGTTATATTCAACAATAAAATAACTGTATCTTAAAATTTAATACATTGTAAATTGTACCTAATACCTTTTATATTTAGCAATCTAGAACTGTATTCAATGCATTAGAGTCTCTCTATGTACACTTCTCGCAACCTTCAAATAATACAAAACTGCAAGACATGCAAAAAAATTTGAATATGAAAAAAATTACACTTACTGCTATTAGTGATACAAGATGGGTATGCCGTTACAAGAATAGTAAATCAGTTATTGAAAATTTCAAATCTATTGCAATTGTTTTACAAAAATAAGTTGATGAAAATAATGATAGGGATATTTCCAGGGCTATTGGTTGGTATATTAATTATTAAATATATTTTAAGAGACAGTAACACTTATAAGTAATATTTTATATTTTTTGTAGGAATTTTAGCAATGATACAAAATGGTTCCTTTATTGTTCATCTTCATATTATAAATTATGTATTGGGTATCACCAATATTTTAAGCAATAAATTGCAAAATACAAATGGGACATTAGGTGAAGCAGCTTGTCTAATTAATGGAATTATAAATACATTTGAAAATAGTAGAAATTCCGATTCGTACTCAGATGTTTGGAATGCAATAGTCACATTTTCTCTTGAAAATAATATAGATTTGGAAATGCCTTCGATAATAGCTACATGTGAGTATTTTGAATACCTACTTTATAAAGTAAACATGATACCTAATGTTAAACAATAATAAAATTATCAAACTTAATTTTTTTTTTTAGTATCAAAAAGAAAAAGACAAGAGCTTGCTGCATTAAAGGATTTTCATGTTACAACAACCACTGGTTGCAAACGATGGAGGTATTCAATATGAGGATAATGCCAAAGAATATTGGAAAAAACATGCTTTCTATCCTATGATTGATAGTATTGTAGTTAACATGAAACACAGATTTTCACCAGAAAGTCTTAAACTGGCCATATCAATTGAAAACTTCATTAATCTAAACTATAAACAAAGCGACATTTTTGTAAACCAGTATAAGGTAAATTATTAAATCATGTACACATGTACTTAAGTAATACCATTCATTAATATTATAATTAGTCAAATTTTGTTTTGTTTCTTATGTTTTCAGGCTTTATTAAATATTAATGAAACTGACTTAAAATCCGAAATTTTGGTTGTCAAAAATTGTTATGATACTCAATTGGAAAAAACTAACAATCATCAGGAACATTTAAAGCAGCTAAAGGGTATCGTGGAAAAATCTGTTTTCCCAAATTTATACAAAATGCTACATTTAGCGCTTTCGATTCCTACAAGTTCTGCATCTTGTGAAAGAACGTTCTCAGCAATGCGTCGAATAAATACTTACATAAGGTCAACCATGCTACCAAATCGATTTTCAAAGTTATCTATCATAGCAATCGAGAGAGATTTGTCGAACGTTCTAAACAAAGAAGATATTTTAAATAAATTTGCCAATACTGAGCGGAGGCTTAAGCTGAAATAGTATCTTTAAAATGTCTTTAACGTTCACTTACGTTTTAAGAATTATCTTGTATCTAAAATAATATATAATATGTTACTACTCTAATGTTTACCTACCTCAATACCACTTTTTTTTTATTTGTTTTATACATGCTATACACACTACAAAATGTATAATAATAAAATAATATTATAATTTAATAATGAATGTTATTTGAGGAACGAGTATAGGGGGTGTGGGGGGCGGAGCCCCCCACATTTGTTATTCATATTAAATATGTTAGGGCTGAAGCCCCCCCTTACTTTAAGGTCTAGTTACGCCTATGTCTATATGGTTAGAAAGTCACTTCTTAACTTTTTAACTCGTCGTTGCGTGATAGCCTTGCGTGTTTTAATGTTTTCATAATTTCATCGGAACGCCTAAATCAAATACATCAAAAGTTCTGTAAATCAAAAGTTAACCATCTAATATTTACCTAAAGTCCACTGTATACACCATCCTTTCAGGGAAACGTTATTCTCGCGTCCAGTCCTCTATAACTTAGTTCGTGTTCAATAGCAAAGGCTTGAAAATTCAAAAACTTCTTAGTCATTAGTCATAATTAGTAATTACTTACGTAAATTATTATATACCATATACGTAGGCAATGGGATGTATACGGGAAATCTCCTGAAAATTTGTCATAATATAAATAAAGTGAGTCAAACTGATAAAAAAGAATTTTAAATTTAATTAATTTTTTAATTGTTTTTCTATACCAATGTGGTAATAACTAATAAATCATTTCAAATTGTATTTAAAAAAATATATATATTTAATTTTTATACTACATACATTTCAAACATTTCTAGAATTTTTCTAAAATTAAATTTATAAAATTTTACATTACTAACCATACTCAATGAAATTTTCAACATTTTTGTATTCATTTTAAGCTATTTATTTCACTAATCTATTCACACCGTTTTCCGTATACGCACGTCTGCCAGGGATCCCGAAAGGGGGTGCCAAAGGGGCCATTACCCCCCCCCCCCCTGGAAATTGTGAACTGTATATATACTTCAATATCAAGCATAAGGCATACCTACCATTTTTTATTTATTTATAATAATCAACGGCAAAAGCATTTTACCAAAATAATAAACTATACAGATTACAGAATAATGTAAAACTATGGAAACCACATTCTAAAATATTATCCATAGCCGTGACGGAAACTAATAGACGTACCTAGTGATAATAATAATACGAATACAACTAACAGAAGTCAGAAAGACAAAAAAAAATTGATTATAAGAAAATAATCAAGACTATAATATATGTTTAAAAAATAATAAAGTTCCAGGGTCTCCACTACTCTCTATAGAGATAGTATACAATGTGTAGCATATCGTACCATGCCAGTATAACGTATTTCTAAAATAAAACTTTTTTGAGCTTATCAGTAATTATAGAAAAAACTACAGTCAACAGTTATGAAATTACGGAAATACGAATCATCATCAGTTGTCTACAGTGTAGATTCTACACGACTACTGTCGACTAGGTACATAATATATAATAGTATCTGAATCTAGATTATTTCGCGGAGTAAAAATAAAAATAATAAATAAACTGCATGTATAGCTATTACTATTTTACTATTATTCTACTATTGTTTTGTTTTTTTTGGCGGGTATATTAAATTGAAAGTAATTTTTATCTTGCCCCGGGTGGGATTTTATCCTGCGGGCGCGCTTGTATGTCTGTGCTCAGTATTGACTTTAAGTCACAGTTAGTAATATTATTAGGTGTATGAAATTCGATAAATTGTTACTGGAAACGGACGGAATTCTGGTACTTATGCCCTACACAATTCGGCGGGTTAATCAATTATAGTAAATACTTACAGAATATTAATACTATTTAAAATAAAAACTATAATATATTATATTTTATTTTATTTTAAAATATTTACTCTTTAACTGGGTAATAAAAAAAAAAATTCTAATTTTCTTTTTCCGCGGACAATACGATTTTCTACGAAATATGATGGAAAAAAAATATATTTTTTCAATCGTTGTACGGCGGACCTCGTCGAACATATTTTCGAATTCCTCCAAGCAGTGGGATGTTTAGTGTTTGGGCTTGTTGGTGAGTGGGTAAAATAACTCATTGCTCGGTGTACTAAAATATAGTTCACCAGTTCATCACGTCACTAGTCCACCACAATACCAATGATATTTACCAATAACAATATTATGATTTATGTTGTTCAACAATAGTTTTAAATCCATCGTCTGAAACAAATTGGTAATCGAAACCTTGTGCAGATTTGCGGTTTAATTGAATACAATTTATATTATATTATTATAATGGATAATGTGAATTTTACAGATGTTTTGATGTTATCATCGAATGCCTTTAGTGATAAGAACACATCGCGCCAATAATTCGTTATCGACGTTTTTAAGTATTTCGCTTTCTCAACTTCTCAAGTCACAGTTCTCACTTCACAGTTATTCCTCAATGCCTTTTACACTAATAAGTCTATACAGTCGTAAGTATGATATAATATGAAATTATTTGTGTTTTAAACGACTAATATCGAACCATATTATATTACAAATGTTAAAAAACAGTATTCGATTAATCAATTACATTATCAAATGCCGATGAAAAACGATGGACGACAGTAATTGTACTGAAGAAATATTTTCAGACGACTTTCATTACACAGATCTGATAAAAGTATTATGATTGTTTATCTAATATTATGAATTTATTCATAAATGGTGTACCAAAAATGTCTTAATTATATTTATTTTACTGATCATAATATAGAAATTGGACGACATAAGACAAACCGTTGACGATTCAAACTATGAAGGAAGTAAAGAATCCTCCGTGCATAAATTATTGCAGGTACTGCAATATCATATCAATTATTTCTAAGACAGTAAACAGTAAACATTTAAACTGTTTTCAGGATTGCATTGAAATACTGAATGCTGGGAAAAGCTCTTTGGAATGTATCGATGATGGGTCTTGTTTATCAAGCAGTATAGTTACCGATTTCTTGTCGTACGAAAAAGGCATAATCGCTTTGTTTAAACACTGTTCAGAAAGTAGTCTGATTTATGGCGATTTCATTTTGAATGTAAAGCAATTGCTCACCGAATTATTCAAAAAGGCGTCCGAATTACAGATATTATTTTTTAGTACTTTAGAAAAAGTGGAATTTGATTTCTCGTCGAAAGAAGACTTAAACTTATTGCTTAGAGGTAAGCTATATTGGTACTTATCGGTTATTTATACTACCTGTACGATTTTCTGATCAACTCAATTATGTTATTGCGACTTTGGACTACCACAGGTTAACACTTTGTATTATTTTAGGGGCATGTCAGCTCAATATTTGTTTTCTATTTCAGTCCCACTCCCAGCATAGACAAAAAGCATTCCCCTAAATTGAGTTTTTTTTATGATTTTGGAGGGTTTGACATACCTATTGATTTTATATTTCATTATAAATTGACTTTGTATTTGACATAAATACATTTTTTTTTTTTATTTATTTAAATGGATATTATATTGTTTTAAGGCATAATTTAGACAAATTGATATGTTAAACTCTCAAAATTATTATCTATAATTTTTCGTTATTTATGATTTTACTCTAAGGTTAAGTATAAAGAAAATGATTTTGTGTGAACACGTTGTCTATGTTTGCAGTTGGCCAGAGAAATAAATATAGTGTGTTGACATTCTCTTAAAATTATTTTCTAATCTACCAGACAAAATAATACAAGTATAGGTTAGGTTAGGTCTACTCAACAAAATTAAAGCATAAAGGGTATGCCAATTAACTATTCCCTAGCAACTGCTCGCGCTTAGGTTACCAATTTTCTTATTTTTACAGGATTTTCATTATATTTCAAAAATATCTATTTTCTTAGTATGATATTGATTTGTGATTCACATCTCGTATATAGAATGCTATGATTAATGTTTTATAAAAAAGTTATGACAATTTTTCTATTCATGGTAAGTCCCAGATTTTTGTGGTAAAAATGTGCGTCGAGAATTGGTTTGTTGTCTATTGTGCATTGCTTTTATATGCTTTATGCTGTAAGTTTTGTTGGGTAGACAGTATTGTATGCCTTGTGGATTAAAAAATGTTCTAAATATAATATAAGGCAATGTTAACCGGGGGTAGTCGAAATATAACATACTGAAATGAGTTGTGATAACCGATAAATTTATTGTTTCATGTTGGTAATATGTTGTTGAATACAAATTTATATATTATAAAAAAATATGTATAGAATATCAATATTGTACAAAGATGAAAATACTAAATAGACATTTGAATATTACAGTATTGCAGTACATTTGGTATGGTGCTGAAACAGTGTGTAATGTGAGTAACAAAATGATGGCTACTCATTGGAAAGCGTACATTACCATGTTAAAGAAGTATGCTACAGAGTTAAAAGACCATATCATTAATGATGAACCAATTGAGTTTTTATGCTCTGAAATTAAGAAAACAATCTCATCTTCCCACAGCAATGATGAAGCCTCATTAAAATTATCAACATATATGATGAGTGTTTTAGTTAAGCTTTGCTCATATGGCCGTGTATTAAAATCGCATAACATTTTATTAGAGTTTATTTTATTCTTAAATAGGTGTGAATATCTTTATATAATATTTAGTACCATTTGTGTCATTTTATGATTGGTGATTTTTTAATTTGTCATTCTAGTTACTGGCTACCTGATACACAAGATGCTGTCGCCGTCAAAGATAGATTATCACAATTTGCCGATCAGTTAGTGTTGTCATTAGATGATACATTTGTGGAGGTAATTATAAATAATTTTCATGTATTTATAATGAACAAAAAAATAATTAAGAAGCCTAAATAAAAAAATATACTTTAAACTTATAAATAATTTGGAGTTCTAATTTTGTTATATTTTAGACATTTCAGTCAAACTGTCAAGAAATAATTAATAGCAACTCTTCAAGTCGAAAGATGTCTGCCATGTACATTGCAATGTTGTTCATAAAACGTTTAACAAAAACTCCTTGTGATCAACAAGCTCATCAGATTATTAGCATTGTTTTTAATTTGATAAAATCTACAGATTCTGTAATGTGTTGTTACAATGTAGATATCTACGAAGATTTACTGATTAATTTAGCTTCAGTAATTTTAGTGTCCGATTACAATGTGTTTGAAAATGTTGAAAAAATGTTAATTCAAAATATTCTAAATATTGAGTATTGGCCAGCCATGTTTAGTAGTGATTTATGGATAATTATTATGAGGTTTGATATAATTGTTTTCTTTAAAAATACATACAATTAATTCAATTTTATTTTAGATATTTGTCACCGGATTTATGTAACTTACAATTTTCTAAATTAGCCAGACTTCTTGAAGCATTGATTGTTTTTCCATGTTTTACTCAATGCCCACAGCATATTTATCTTGAAATGTTGTTGAAAAGACATTTCTCTTTAATAACAAATAAAAATCAATTAATGAGCTGTTGTCCTCAATTAAAATTACCAAGTTTGAAATCTGCTATTGGAATACTTCATGTTTCAACACTTTCAAAATACAATCAATTATCAGAAATGGTACCAAAATCTTTTTTAGTTTTGCTGCTTCACTTTTTTTTTTAGTTGATATCTCTTCTATTATTAATTTTTATTTAAATTTAAAGTGTTATTGTCTATGTTTATTTTGTCCAGCATGTTCATGGAATTAAATAAATAATATAATAATATCATGCAATTTTTTTATAGATAAAGATCATACACATATTACCAGAACAAACAAATTATGAACACTTGAATGAGGACATAATACATTTATGGAGTTGTATTAAAGAAGAATACCCACCGGAATTCCTATGTGCATTAGTTGAAGTCAGTATTGGTTCCGAAAAATTACTTAAAACAATTATTCCAAAGGTACAACAATATTAAATTAAATTATGATATAAAAAAATACATTAAAAGTATTACCATTTTATAATAATATTATATTTGTTAATTATGATTGATTATTAGACTACTGAAATATTGAGCAGCTGTTCTTATGATGATACTACAGAAATGAAGCGATGCAGACTACGGTTGATTCGAGCAATATTATTACACATGCCAAGGTTTCAAGAAAAACGGGTAGTGGACATTTTTCTTCAATACTTGTTTGATCATCATCCATTGGTACAGCAATGGACTATTGAAACTGTAGTGTATATTTCCAGTGTTACTGAAAGTCAAAATAACTTAATTTCTATGCTCTTTAAACAACCTGAAGTTAGAACTATTATAAAAGATTATTTGGAAATGAAAATCAATCATACTTATAATCATAATGATTTTATACAATATTTTGAACAACTGTCCTTAAGTGGAACATTTCAACACATGTGTTCATTTAATGGTAAATTAGGTAAGGTATTGGATACATTAAAAACAGATATTGACTGTTTGAATGATACGATAAGTAAAACTCAAATAACGGCAGATGAGTTGGAAAGATTAAAAGAATACTCATCCCTTTTAAATAATATTTTAAAGGCAACACAATTTAATGTTGAAGATTTTTAATGTTTTGAGCAGAATGGTAACTTAAATCAATCCATAGAATGATATTTTAATCATATAATAATAAGTTATTATTAAAAAAACATTTTACATATCATTACCTATAATTTTTTTTTAAATGTATGAATTTGTAAGAACATAAATTAATTAAAAATCTATCTACTAAAATAAAAAAACATGGTATTTTTTATTGTAGTCAATTTTAATTTACCTATGATTCCTATCCAATGCCAAATTAAACTAAAGCAAGTTTTAATATTTAAATATTTTAATATAAGTTCATAAAAAATTATTTAAAAGTTGTATGTTAACTCTATATTATGATATTGATCAAATGTTTTTTAAGATCAATCAGTTTCAATTTTTGGAAAGGTTTTTAACTATTTATGAATAAGATAGAATATCATGGTAACTTAATTCCGCCACCTTTAAACCCGAAAGAACAAATACATTTTTCAGATATGAAACGCATAATTTAATTTAAATAGGTGAAGTTACTAAAAGTATTTTTAATGTATATACATTATCACCGGCTTAGGCACTATGCCTACTATATCATTAACAGCTATTTTTACAGTGACGGCAAAATGTAATTTTACCTGTAAGCATTGATTTTAATATCAATGCTATGAGTAAAAAACCATGATCATTAGAAATGGTAAAATAAATATACCCTAAAAATAAATATTAAAAAAAATAAATTATTATCACTTTGTAGGACTTTCAATTTACAATAAATAATATTTTAACAAACAAAATTAAGACATTAAATTGGTATTTTTAAAAATGGATATAATGATTAGTGTACAATTAATTTTATTAGCATTTTGTTGTAAATGTATTTAAACACCTTAATTATGGTAACCTTGTATTATATAACTAAACTGTGAACGATTATGTTATAGATTTGATCATTTATTTAGTGATGTGTTAAAATTATCCAAAATGTTGAGTTTGAGGGGGTATTTACTATTACATTAGAGCAGTACCCACCTGTCCACCCTTTTTCTTATGGAATTTAAAGTTTTAGTTTTGAAGAAATTGGATATTTAAACAAAGAATAACGATTTTACATATTTAGTTGTGATATAAATATATTATTCATGAGGAATTGAAACTTTTACATCTATTATTATATTTTACTATAAACATAAAGACTTTTTCAAAATATTTAAATTAATTTTGAGGAATTGTCTATTTATACCTTTTTACAGTAATTCAGTATTGTTTGAAAAGTTAATAACAATGATAACCTATAAATACCAATAAATATATTGTAATTAAGATTATAACTAAATGAGATTGTGAGAAATCAGGTAACAGCTCTTCTTACTTTAGTATACTTTACTATATTATATAATATATAAAAAATATATTATTAATTAATTATTACTTAATATTATTAAGTTTTAAAAAGACCGCCTGTAAGACGTCCTCCTATAATAATGACTAATAGTATATTTTATGATATATTTATATCTATAAACATTATTATAGTAATACATTCTACTATTATTAATTGGTATGATGTAGGTTAAATTGATTTTTCGGAATATATTATATTATTTTATTGTATAATTAATATTTATTTATTATATTACTATAATAGTTTATATTTATACTGTAAGTGATTACTGACTTGCCATAGAACAGTGTGAATAGGTTAATGATATAAATAGGCAATAGCATAACATTAATGTAGGTACTTAGTGTTTTAAAAAGGTCATTGTATGTATAAAATATAATAATTCACCTTCTTATAGTTTAAAGTCCCCATTAATTATATTTTCAAATAACTAAAATTATTTTTCTTTGTTTAATTATCTAATACAATT
Organism: Neotoxoptera formosana; assembly: GCA_022818045.1. NCBI lineage: Eukaryota > Metazoa > Arthropoda > Insecta > Hemiptera > Aphididae > Neotoxoptera > Neotoxoptera formosana. The sequence continues at coordinate 991,485 of CM040630.1, forward strand.
AGACATTAGTTATCAGATTTATAACCTAACTTCAAAAGTCTATAAAAAAAATGTCGATAAAATATTTTTAGATTTATTGGTCTTAGTATACTGAACTACTTATGTGGAACCTTGTATTAAATTTTAAGTCTGAGCTATAAAAATTTAACATTAATTTATACATTTTTGATTGAAAATCTTGCCCCGGTAAATTTATTGAAAAAGCCAATTTTTACAGTGGATTCTTTTTTAATTAGCCAAGTTATAAACTAGAATGTAAGTTAAAAAAATATTAACTTTTAAACTAGTTACTAGTATTTATATTTATATTATTATTTTTTTTTTATATTTACATGGGTGACGTCAATTTATACATTTTATCTGATTTATTCAATAATTAATATTTAATGAAACCTGTGTAACAAAAAACTCATAATAATTTTGATAATTGTATTAACTTAATAAGTATTGACTTAATATGAGTGCATTTGGTCTTCTTAATGTACAAATTAGATTATGACGTTATTATAAAAATACATGATTGAGTGATTTACATTTCCAATAACAATGTGATACAACAAATTTTGAATGTGGTGTAATTCAATCTAAATCTAATGTAGCAATTCTATGTTAAAAAAATTATTAGTTATATCTTTTGTTATAAATAAAGTATTAAAAACATAAATTTATATTATTATCACTAATTGTAAATTTATCAAGATTTCTTAAATCGTACAAACTTAAAAATTGTATTTACCTACTTGTCTAAAATCTATATATATTTTGTGTATAAGGTAAATAGTTACATACGATAGATACACACATTATAGATAATATATAAATGATAAAAATGTAATTTTATTTAACTATTAAAAAAATTACACCCAAAGTTTAAAACATAAAAAAATATTTTTTTTTGTTTAATGTTTGTCATCAAATACAAACCAAATTATAAAAAAAAACATTAATACAAAAACATTTAATTATAAATTAAATAAACAAAATATAGAACCTCAAGAGTAGAAGATACTTATGACAAGTAGATATATATTTCAATATTTGTCATAGTAGAATCAGGGCCCTTACACTGTTAAAAATTAACACATAGAGCATAGGCCCGGATAAAAATTGAGACGGCTATCTTCCTAACGCGTAATCAGTGTGATCAGTCTATAAAAATTGTTTTCAATTAATACACAATATAATTATTAGTATATAATTAGTATTAAAATGACATTTAAACAAACAAATAGGAACTGGTTATTTAAAACATTTATACAAACAAATAGTGATTATTACACACATTAATACATTTAAATACTAATTACCTCAGCCACAGAAATGTATGAAAACACAAAAAAAATAACAGTAATTGAAACACTAATTGTAATAGTGCACATTACTACAAATGTTTTAAATTCGCAAATTTTCTATTGCTAAGTTTTCTTACTGATATGAGATCCCTATTTAAAAATGTAATCGAAGAAAAAATTCTAAACCTTATAAATAATTTTAACAAATATTGATGATCAAAATGTTCACAATAGGGTGTTAAAATGGAACATTATAACAGGCATTTTTAAGTTTAGCGCCTACATTTTTATCAACCGCAAAAACAGGGAAATTTTCTGTAAAAACATTTTCTAGCTCATTTATATAGCTATAAAAACTGATGTAGGGCATTTGTAGATAACCAAAAACTGTTTTCTCTTCATTTGTATATGCCTTAAAGTAGCACAAAAGAAGTGTATTGTCCAAATCCTTTTGGCTTCTACCATATTCTATACACAATTCACAACAATGCTCATTAACTGTATAGGTATCCGCAAACAAAAGTCAAAGCATTAGATTCTGGTACATCAAAGTTTCTATAATCAACAGTACCTATCTTAACTAGTTGAACAAGTGATTGCTGTTTCTTCAGGAAATATTATACTTGAACGGTTTGATTGCTCTACAGGATTTAAATGGTATAATATAGTATATACTATCTAGGTCTTTAATACAATTTGAATCTAATGAATGTTGGAAATAATTAAAACAGAATCATTTTTAAAAGCACAGTAAAATTGTATGGATGTAGGATTTTGATTATTTCCATTTTGTAACCTGAACATACCAAATAAATTTTCTAGGCTATCTTGATTTAGACGGGTAGTACATAAAACAAAATCATTACTACTTAAATCCCATACAATTAAAAGACCATTAATAGTGATCAACTATTCACTTATGAAATTCATTCGAGCTGTAACGTCAGTGCCATTTACCGAAACAACTCTCATTTTTTTCAAAAAATGACAACATATTTAACTGATCTCTCTGTAACTTTGTGTTTTTGAAAGGCCTTCTGTACGATTTATTGTTAGGTATGTTCAAGGAGTTAAAAATATCAAAAAGCTTATCCATTTTTTCTACAAATTATATGGTAAAATTAGAAGTAGTAAAATGTAGTGGTAACAAATACAATCACACAAAATTAAATCTTTAAAGTTAAATTGCTGTGAAACCAGTTAAAGATTTAAAATTTAAAAATATTTTTAATAGCGGGAAGCCACAAACGAAAAGACGCTTATCAAATAAATAAAGATAACTGATAAGAATTGTGCGCGTTAGGAAGATGGCCGCCGTCCCGTCACGATTTTGCTTACATTTAGAGTGTCCTTTTCTGATTCTATCTATTCTATGGTAGAATGAACTGAAGAACATAGAATACGTTGTTGAGTAGTCCATGTTAGTCTCTGTGATTCTAGTTTATCTGGAACCTCTTTTGCTGACTATAACTAAAAAATAAAATAATATAAACATATATCTTTTGAATATCTTCTAAGTGTAAAATAACTATTACCGATAGAGTGTTATATATAAATATAATATATATTGTATTTTTAGTAGGTAATATATTATTAACTAGTACTATAGGTTATAGGTACTATTTGAATAATTCCATGTGCACTTGCTACAACAAAATAATATTAATACTTTCTAATACACAAATTAATGTATTAAAATAGTTGATATTTTACCAAGTAGATAGCGTTAGTAGTACTAATCTGAGAAGTGATGGGGTACGAAGGGTAAGCGTTACAGAGGCATTTGCGGGCCGGTTACCCGTCACCCGCCCATCGTATTATCGTTTCCAGTCCTCTCTACTGTCTTTTAGTCCGTGCACCATCACTACGGTTGTAAGCAACAAGTGTTTGAAATATTGTTCCACCACAGTTGGCACCCCTATACAAGTCATCTCTCTTCCTCCCACGACGAAAACAATGCCGGACTCGCAATGTAAAGAATATTTACCTTACATCGTGGTCGGAATCGTAAGTCGTGTCTTTTGTCATTGATGTTTTTTTTATTTTGCACCCATTTGAAAATTGAAGCACTATTGCCCAACCAACTGACATCAAATTTCATCTTCGAACTTAATACTCTCGTGACTTTTTATTAAAGTTATTATGTAAGTATTGCCCATTATTATTTCACTACTATTCATTAACACTAAGTTTGTTGAAAATATTATATTTTTAAGGCTGTATCTAGGTTAAGTTAGGTATAACAAAATCAATCGCTCATTATAAGTAAATACACAATGTCACAATGACTCGACACAAATGTATACTTTTAGTTATTTATCTTAATCTTTAGAAGCTAAACGTCGACAATCTTAGCGAATTTGGAAAATTATAATAATTTTTGTAAGCATTGTAGAAAAATTGTATTTTTAAGTAGGTATATAATATTTATCTATTCATTAATTTTATAAGAGGTTATTGTTGAAAATGATTTAAAAACTACAATTTTTGTTACTTAATTCATTTAAAGATATTTCAGACTATGTATGAATTTGAAAACCATTAACTATCATAAATCATAATATTTTGAACAAACATTCGTATTTAGTAGAGATTTATCCTCTTTATTTTATTTTATCTAGAAATAATACATATTGTTTTAATGAATAAATAACCAATAATGCACCTGTTGCTTGTTAGATTTTTTTATTAATTAAAATAGTCAATATTGCTACAGTTGTTTAAATTCTGAATAATTTAAATTTACTTTACAAAATATAACAATTTGAACACAATAATAATAATTTTTTTTTTAAATAACGTTCTTTCATCGTCGGATTTGATACTTACCTATTATAGTACTTCTATGTACTAGTATACTAGTATAAGTGTTTATAAAAAATAACTACAGATGTAGGTAAATATTTTCTGTATCTTGAAATTCTGTTATGATTAATTTACTGTCTCATATTTTTTTTTTTATTTAGTTTTATTAAGATGTAACTTTTATAACAATGTCCTTTGTAAAGAAAAGGGGGAACAGTCAGTTGGTTGTGGTAAATTTGGTCATTTGGAAAATTGATTGTAAAATTATAAATATTTAAAAGTATTTAAATTTTATTAGGTTATAATATTATTCTAGAAAAATTAAATTATTATAAATACAAATTGTATATAATACCTCTGAAGCAATAGTTGCTACAACAGATTGGGTAATGAGTTCAGTTTTTTTTAGCAAGCTCCTTTTAATTTCCCATTGCTTTTAGCTTTGATTTTTGCAATATCGGGCAAATAAACATGTGATATTTTGGTTAGGTTACTGAAAATGGAATATTCATCTGAATATATTCCGGCTTTACATTTTTTTTTTAAATTTTCACCACATTTCTATATGGTTTTTCATTATTTTGACTTTCAAAACAATATACATAACCATCTTTCACTAGCATATTTCTTCCTCTTTCACTTCTTATAAAATCTGGAAGCATATTAATTATTATTTTTGTATTTTTGTATTAACTATAAGATTAACACTGTCTATCACGGTCAACTGAATTCTGTGCTCATAGTATAGACTATAGAGGAAACATATTTGGATTCCAGATAAATGACATCCGATAATGTTTATTATCGCAAAACATGTAATACATAGGTACATATAATATATAATAAAGATTATTGTCCATTTGTACTTACATAACGTTCTTAAACTAGTATTCACGTCTCGAAAATATACCACGACCAATTTACCAAACTACCAATTTCATACAGCAAATTGACATAAACTCTAAAGAAAGTCATTAAACTGTTTTATTAATCAAGTAATTTGTAATAAATTACACACTAGTAAAAGAATAAATGTTATTTGACAGTTAACTTTTTTACTGTTATAAAAAACTTAGAAGGTTTAATATATTTTTTATCTTTTAATATTTATCTCCTAATGTAATATCATCATGTTTAAGTTGTTTGTGTAATGTAGGTACTTAAAAAAAAAATGGAATAAAAAATATTCATTTTATATAATTAATATGGATGTTTATTTATACATAGCTAATGCCGAAATATTTTTGTTAATGTCGTGATTTTAAATGTTTACAATAAATAGCAATGTGTTGATATTCAAAATTAATGATGTATAAATTAAACTTGTTTTTTAAAAAAATTGAATTAATATGATCCACCTACCATGTACATTTTATATAATTTGGTGTAAATTTATGTCAGAATATTAGTACTAAATGTTTATTAAATAAAATTGTTGTTTTAATTTTATATAAGATTATATGGTATGAAATCAGAAGTAATTATGTTCTGAAAGGATTTCCACAACAGTATAACCATAGGGCTTAAGTTGTTTTTAAACAGTTGGCATTAAAAACTTTTTATATTTTGTTAATAAATAGCTTAATTTAGCTAACACGGTTGTAGTGATCATTATCACATATATTTGGAATAATTGGGGTAAGTTATTGACTAGTGCCAGTAAATAAAAATTAATTTTATGCACAACTTATGGTTTTATAATTTATCTTTATAGCACTATTGGTATGTACAATTTATAATTAATATTACAGCTTATCGGTATTTGTTTGAAATATTAATTATAATTGATTTTGAGATTAAATAAGAGATATTTGGCAAAAGTACTAAATGTGTTTACCATATGTCAATGTATCAAGTTTTTATTTATTTTTGTACAAGTTATTATCATAGCTGTATTGATGAATTAAAATATGCGTTATTTTGATAGAGCAAAAATTAAAATTAGTATTATTTAATGGTCTAGCTCTTTTATCACATATAATAAAAACATAGTATAATTATTATTTGCATAGGAATTGTACTTGGAAATACAAATTGCTTGATCTATATATATTTTTTTTTTTGTAGAACAATCATGGCACAGACTGAAGTTGAAATGTCGGAATTGGAAGAATTAAAAACCAAAAAATTATGGCATCAATTGACTGTAAAACTGTTGGCTTATGTTAAGGATACAAACACTCAAAAAAAAGTTGATTTAATGAATTTTTACAATACATTTATTCAACCAATAGAGCGCAGCATGAGTTATTTTGCTGTGATTGAAATTATTTCACATATAATTCCATTTATCAAAGAACCAAAGGAAGCAATTACATTTATAGAAACTCTGGAACTTAAAGCTAAAGACAATGTTACAGCTTTAAGTTTTGCTAAGATTTTAAAAGGTGAAATACTTTTGGATAAACTGAAAAATCAAGAAGACTGTTTAATCGTTATTACTGATGTTGATAAATTGCTGAGTGATCTGGATGAAATATCCAGTTTGCACAGCCGGTATTATTTGTTAGCCAGTCAATTGTATTGTCTTCAAGGAAAGCACACTGAATACTACCGTACTTGTTTAAAGTATTTGGGTTCAATCGACTTGTCTACTATTAGCCAACCAGATCAAACTAAAATGGCATTTTTATTGGGAATTTCTGCATTATTAAGTGATGAAGTCTACAATTTGGGTGAACTGCTCATGCACCCCATTTTAGATTCGTTGACCAACACAGCAAATGATTGGTTAGTAGAACTGTTAAAAGTTTTCAACACTGGAAATGTCACTCAATTTGACAGAATGAAACCACGGTGGGCTTCCATACCTGACATAGCAGTTCGAGAACTTCAACTCAGACGAAAAATTTCCATACTTTGTTTGATGGAAATGACATTCAAACAACAAGCTAAAGACAGGTGTCTATCATTCCAAGAGATTGCACTCGAGACACGATTGCCATTAGAACAAATCGAATTGTTGGTGATGAAAGCATTGTCAATAGGTCTAGTCAAAGGAAAAATCGATGAAGTCAGTGAAGTTGTGTACTTGGAATGGGTTCAACCAAGAGCGATGAGCAAAGAGCCAATGTTGGGTATGATCGATAGAATGGACAAGTGGTGTTTAGAAGTCAAGAGCTTACGGGACAAAATACAAGATGGAGCTTAAGATTTTTTGAAAGTTAAAACATTATACAGTATATTTATTATTTATAATGTTTAAAAAATTAATAAAATTAATTATAACGTCCATAACACAAAATATTATTTAATCCAATGTATTTTGTAAGATTTGTTCGAAAACATACAATAAAATTAACGATAGCGAATTATGTTTTTCATTTTCTATCTACTGTTATATATAATTGTAAGCAGTGTTAGTACTAGGAGTGATTTTTTTAAATAGTACTGAAACACTTTTTCTTAGACAACTTATTTTGGCGGGTACTCAAACTACTACCTTTTATAAGATCATATAATTATGTGACGGAAGGGCCAATTATTTATCTCTGATCTGTGGTCTGTTAAGTTTGTGAATCTCTGATCTCTGTTAAAGAGATTTTTCAGTTGTTTCCTCTGCAAAGGAGTAGAACAATAAAGTAAAAAAAACTATGTTAGAAAATAGTGCTGAAATTTGGCTGGCAAATATTCAAATCAATAGGTGTGCACTCTCAAACATTCATAAAGGACATAAAATATCCCTAAATATATTAAAAATAGGTAAAATAATATAATTAATAATAATTTAACTAAAGTTAATATAATTTACCTATGAAGTGATTCATTTACCTATGAAGTGATTCCCTTTAAAAATGTAAGAAATCATTATGTATTTATAATTTAATAGAGAACTAGTATAAATAATCTGGTAGGTTTGAATTAAAATATTAATTTGTAAAAACGCTTGTATATGATAATTTAAATATTATATATTTATACAATATCTTCTTTATATATTATTTATTTAATATACTTATTTAAATTATATTTATTTAAAATATCTCACAAGTTACAAGTTCTTAAGTTAATTTTTCAGCAGTTACGTATAAGAATAAGATTTTTTTAATGGAAAAAACTCATTTTGTGTGGTGTTTATTTTCTATTATTTTTAACATATCCCAATTCAAGTTTAAATAAGTTACTTATATTAAAAATTCAGCATTGATAATAAAAAATAAAAAATATTAAAAATGTTTATACCTATCATCAACAGAAAACTTTAAAAAAAAAAGTCTAATGGCTTTAGGGCCTAATATAATTGTAATGGTAAGAATGATGGTAAGATTTAATGGTAAGAATGTATGTTTATACATAAATATGGTATTCATTTTTATAAACATAAAATATCAAGAATTTAATAAATTATAAAATATTAATTGAGGTTGATCAATTGCCTTTTTTTAATTACAATACAATTAGTTATAGTTCATACCTACTTATATAAAAATGTATGGATTTTAAGTATCTGCAATTTAAATCAAAATAATATTATGAAATAATTTTTCAAAAAAGAATACCAGTGAAATGTGCACATAGTTTTTTCACAGGCAAAAATGATGTGTTTAAATTTGAAATTGTGTACAACAAAATATAAATACTTAAATATTCCTAATAATTTTTCTTTTAAAATACCACATTTGGCAAGAGGCCCCCAATATTAAAAAATACCCTTGAACCCCCGGCAGTTGCCGGGTAGTAGAATGTGACAGACTGACACTGTATATATAGGTAGGTACCTAGAATAATATTGAAGCACCACTGACCATTGCTTAGTTGTGTTTACTGTTTAAACTTAGAGGGCCTATTTTTATAAATGTTTAATACCTATCTTAATATATGGTATTGGTATGTATATAATACCTATATATTTTAATGGTTATACCTTTTGATTATTATGTATAGTATAATATTGACATAATGACGTTTCTAGTATCATCAGTTAAATAAATTAAATACATTCTGTGGGCTACGGCATTTACGTTCTACATTCTACTGTAACCAGAAACCACTCGTTCCCAAGTCACCAAGAAGTAACGATGTGAGAATCTATTTTATTTTTCTATTTGTAAATTTATCTACTTTTTATTGCATCGTAAGACTAAATGTTAATTTTAAAGTATAGGTACCTAATGTATATAGTATTACATTTATCTGTAGTCCGCGGATAAAAGATATTTGTACATAATATTAGAAATATTTAGAATATTATGTATGTAAGTCCAATGTCCACATTCATTAGTTGATTAGTTGTAAGTATTATATTTTATAATCTCCTCGTTTACCATAGATGTGATAGGTATGACAATATTTTTTTTTTTTTTTTTGACATTATGAAAATTCATTCTAAAATATTATATTTTATTTATAAATAAATATATATTTACAAACAAAAGTAAAAGATGTTTGAAAACTTAAAAATTTTGGTACTGTGGTACTCAGTGTTGGATTTAGAACAGGTGCTGCCCTAAGCTCTTTTAAATATGCCGACCTTACCACGGGGAAAAAAAATGTAGTAATTATAAACAAAACAAGTAATTATAAATTCTAATAAACAATAATACATTTTTAATCTTATATTATGTTATCTATATAACATTTTATGACAAACTTTTTTTTGTTTCAAAAAGGGGTCAAATTCATGGATTATTTACTACCGTGTTTTTTAAATATAAAATATATATATATTATATAATACTAATTTACGCAGTCACATAAACGCATAAAATATTTAGGTATATGATTTTTTTTCAATTTCTTACAAAATAGCGCAACCAAAAATTTGACGGCCCCGACGGTACTTGGTTGTAATATAATATATCGTGAGACTTTCAAAGAAATTAAACCAGGGAGGGGCCCATATAATTACCGAACACGGGCCCTCTATTCTGCACTGACACTTTAGCTTCGGAACTCATCTGCTTCCGGAATCCACGTTCAGTGCGTGTGTCGAGTGGCGTGTATTAAGTGTTTGTGTTTCAGTTCTGTAGTGTGTACGCCGCCGTCGACCGACGACCCAGTCGTGCTCGTGACACGGCAAGTGGCCACGGACAATCTCTGATCGTGCTCCGCGACAAAATATTAATACACACCGAATCTCATCAGCATTTTGGTTTTCGAATTTTCGACGAGTACGACATTTCATCAAGGAGGTGATTGTGGAGAGCGTCGACGCGCATCGGCCGAACATCGAGCGTTCGAGAAGTTACACGCTAGCGATGCGTACCGATTCGTTTCGGATTTCTCTTCTCGAAAATCTCGATTATCACGTCTCGTAGTGTGATACGGGATATCGCAATCACAGGTTTCGTTCAATATTCACTGAATCACTTCAAAACAAAAACAAATAATAATACCGATTTGGTAATTTATTTAGTACATAGTGACAAAACAGTTTTTTTTAATCTAGTTATAAGACTGGTTTATTTTTTTATTATATCGACGTAAATTCTATTTGTACTGTGTTAACTAATGTAAGTTTGTTATTATCGTTATAATTTTGTGAGCTGGCAATAATAGTCTGACGTTTCAACGTCAGAGTCAGGCGTAACATTTCTCACTGTAAAATGCAAGAAGAAGAAAACTTATGGTGAGTAATATCATTACCAATGTGTTGCCAATAAGTATGTATTGCGGCCGTACTGAGCGTATGATGTCAACCGTACACTAATTCTTGGTTTTAAAAATGTCTGTTTGAGTTTGCAAATCATTAAATATTTTAAACTCGAATAATAAAATGATATGCAATTTAATGTTGATCAGCAATAGTTGTTCCATTACGAATGGTTGATCTTTACTAACCGTATACGTTCTAAAATATGAACTGACATTTACATTGGACTGCTATGTTTTATTATAGGAATTCCATGTTGATCTCATTAAAAGAAAAAGGTGGCACCAGGTTACCAACTGACAAGTCTATGATTATAATAGGTGAATTATAAAAATCATATATTCATTTGCTTTAGGTACTTAAAAATTAATTTTTTCCAGGTGATAACCAATGTGGTAAAACTACTCTTGTAGCAAAGTTGCAGGGTATCGACGATCTGACAAAGGGAATTGGTCTGGAATATGCATACATTGATATTCGTGATGATTATAAAGAAGGTTAGTTAGTTCTAAGGTGTTGATGCTATATATGCTTTTGTGTTAAACTAAATATTTAGAAACAAATTTGCCTAATTTATATAAGATATTGATGACTGTGAATCCAACATAAAATCATATTTTTTTCTAGATCATACGAAATTGAATGTATGGGTACAAGATGGCAACCCTAAATACTCGTTTCTATTAAAATTTGCTTTGTCTGAGAAGAACTTTAAGAACACATTAATTATGTTTGTCGTTTCTATGAAAACTCCTTGGAATATTATGGATCAACTAGAAAGTTGGGCAACATTACTCCAAGATTACATTGACAATCTACCAATTCCTAGTGAAGAACTTCGAGAGTATAGACAAAATTGTAAGTGTCGACTATTGAATTCAGTTAAAAAAACAATTTTTTAAGGCAACTTAAATTGTACCATTGAAATTTATGGATTTTATTTATTTATTTACATTTTAGTATTCTAGAGAAAAACAATTCTAGTTCTTGTCGATTAAATTATAGTTTGAAATAGTAGTGTTCAAACAAACCTCTTTTGCTGTCGGTTAAATTATATACAAAAAAAAAAAATTTTAGGTGTATAATATATGCCATCAGCCATATTATGATGTTCATTTGATTATAATTAAGGCCCGGAACTTGATGCATTTGCATCTTTTAATCTAATGCTTGTATTCGAGGCCCACCTTTATAGAAATTTGACTTGACCATGCAGAATTCAATGGTACAAATTTTATTTTGCATGTTTTGCATTTTTTCGGTAATTCTTGGTTGTAAGGTCATTTTTTAAAAATGTTAGTGCAATTTTCTATTTTTGTAAGTATATTTGAATTTTTCTTGCTGAAAAAACATGTTTTGTTCCTTATTATTTCGATAAAACTAAATATTTGAAAAAACTGACATATACCTATTGTATAGCTGAGTCCATTAATTATTTACGTATTGACAGTATTTTATATCTTTGTTTCAAATATTTATATGCCCAGTGCAGACGTTATTTTGAAGTGAAAAACCCCTGTGTCATTGTAATTTCGATTTGATCGATTTACCCAGAATAGATTTATATAGACTATAATACAGTAGTCACTCGATAATTCAAACCTCGGTAATTCGAAAAACTCCATAAATCGAACTAAACGCTTAGTCCTCTGAGAAAACCTCTATAATTAGAAAAAAAATACATGTATTCCGGTCCCCTCGATAATTTGAAATATCGGTCGATGGGACACACTCTACAATTCAAATTTTTTTTTCCAGAACCTCTATAATACGAATTTTCTTAAACGCAGTTATATGTATGTTCAATAAGTTCATATGTATAGAGATTATGTACAATCTATTTGACGTACTTGTAATGAAACTTATAAATATTATCGTAGCTTATAAATACATTATCGTACCTTACCTACCTATAAATATATATATATAAATGTCAAAGTAAATGTAATATGTACAATGTACATACATTGGTTTCACCTCTCTTTAATTAAAATTAATTTTTTTTCCCTCGTTTATTCGAACACTCGATAAATCGAAAACCTCTATAAATCGAATTTTAAGATCGGTCCCCTGAATTTCGAATTATCGAGTGACTACTGTATTTAGAATTTACTATCGGACAATCGACAATCTCTTTTTTATTTAAAAATATTAAACACACATTAATAGTTCAGTGTAACATATCTATCGTTTAAAAGTATTTGAACAATAGTACACATTTGTTTTTAGTATATAACTTTAATTGAAATTGTTTAAGTAATAAAAACATATTTAATGTATACGAAAATGTGTGTAATTTAAATTCATATTTATAAAATAATAAATAAATTATTAAAAAATATAACTAATAAAAATTATGAATTATGATTTCATTATTAAAAAACGTAAATTTTTAAAAATTAACATTTTTTATAGTCACTTCTGTTGTTGTAAGTCATTTTTTGATGTTTTTAAGTCATTTTAACACTTGTTTGTGTGCATTTTTTAATGATTTTTAGGTCATCAAGTTCCGGGCCCTAATTAACATACACAAATTACCTTACTTAAACATAGTCATTATTTATTATAAAAAATGTATGTTTTATTGTTTTATAAGTCAAGTAATAACAGCTAAACAAATATTTAACATTCCTAATAATAATTATTATATCTTTAGAAAACCTACTAAATTCAATCATAATTTTATATAGAAAAGTTAATGAATTATACATTTTCTGGTTAGAACTAGTATAATATAATATAAATTATAATTATAGGCTCCTTGTTTTATACTATTCTACATTGGTACATCGATAACTTCACTTACTTTAAAATTATTGCTACTATGCCAACTTAATAATTAATTAATTAATGTTTTTAGATATATTTAAAACTAATTGTTATTAAATGTATTAATTGATGCAAAACACTTGGTTACACACATACATTAAAAAATTATAATATAATTCTGACCTTCTTGATCAATATAAAATTAACATAAAACTTTTTAATATGTATACGCATCATTGGATTCAAAACTACTGTTGTAAAAAAATCAGTTGTTGAATTTTTAACACATCTTATTATATTGATTTATTTATTTTTATTAAAGAAATGCCTCGGCTACAGTGGCCATTGGAGTACCAATATTACAGTAAATTCTTATTATGTCGAACGTCGATATCTCAAATTTTTCGTAATACAAACTCAAATTAAATCTCCTTGAAATAATTACTATTATAATAAAACTCGGTATCTCGAACTTTTTGATATATCGAACTTTTTTTTGTTCCCCTTGAGCTTCGACATAACGAGAGTTTACTGTATTTAATACATTTTAAATTTTAACTAAATATTTATAAACATTAAATAAATACAATGTTTTTAGATTTTATTTATTTATTTATTTATATATATTTACGGGCAAAGCCCTTTACAACAATAAACCACAGAACCATAAACATTAAGATACCATATAAGTTTAGACATGATAATAATTCAATAATAGTAATAATAATAATAATAATAGTAATAATAATAGTATTTTATGATATATATTTGATAGTATTAGGAATCTGAGTAATGCGATTAAAGAAAATGGGTCAGGACTATTATTTGTAAACCTACAAAAGCTATTTGTACTATTTCTAGTATTATTTTTTTATGATAAAAGATTATTTTTTAGTAAAGTTTTAGATTAACTTGTAAGCAGGTATTCATTGTTTTTCTAATACCATTTTTTTACCGGACTACATTTTGTTCTATCTTATTTATAGGCATTAAAAAATGGAACGAATACATCGAAGAAAATGTTGGTGATAAAAATGGGTATTGGGAACCTTCTCTTGGAGATGGCGTACTTACAAGAAATTTAGGTTTAAATATAATTGTTGTTGTAACAATGGTATGTATATTGGTATTATTGATATGTAGTTTTCCCTTGCATATTTTTTATTACGAGGTTGTCTTACAAGCATGTGATGTTTCTGTCTAAACTAACTCATAGTATGAACAATTTTACATTCAAAAGAATCCATTTTACTTTGATTTTTTTAATGTTATGAATTGACTTATAAAAAAATTGAAAGGTAATAATTAGGGCTTGAAAGTTGATGCATCTTACATTTTTTTTGGAACTTTTTAGACGATGCTCTTCTGGCCACTAATGTGTTTCATTAGCATGTGAATCTGAATAACTAATTTTTTTTTTTTGGCATTTGTGTTAATTACTCTTTTCAAGTAATTTTTTGTCATTTTCCCACATTTTTAGTCATTTTTACTGATTTTAGACTAGTTCACTTCGTTCTTATCGTTTCTTGTCAACCATTATGCCTAAATTTATAAAACAAATATTTTTAATATTTTTATTTCATTTTATAAGGAAATTTTTTGTCATATTTTGAGTAATTTGTAGGCTTTGATAAATTTATATAGAATTTTATAGTAAAATGGAGTAAAATATTTATAAAAATGTATTTTTATTAATTTAAAACAAATATTTGAAATTTGTTTAGGACATTATTTAATGTTTTTAAGGTCATCAGCTTCCGAGCCCTAGTAATAATATTATCCAGGATCCCAAAAAACAGGGATGGCACGCTTAAAAATTAAAAAATTTTATTTTGAATAATGAACAAAAACAATATAGACATATAATATTTTTAATAGTTTAATGTCTCATTCCAAAAAAAGTTTATTTTTAACCTTTAGCGTCAGAAAAATGTACAAGCCCTGCCTTTATGGCTTATAAAGGCTTTAAATGGAACACATTTTTCTAAATTTTAAAATACTCATAACTTTCTTTAAAAAAAACCTTTAAACATTTGTTAACAATTTTGTTGTGTGGTAGTAAAAGTCCAGTGCTCGAATTGGAAAATATAAAAAAAAATTGTGTATCTGAGTATTTAAATTTCTTATTGTTTAGGATATAAATAGAAGGAGTATTTATATATTTAAAAAAAAGATGGGGTTCTCTTTCTCCCCTGTGACCTTAATTTCAAGCACTGAATAAGACAAAGTCAATGCATGCAGGTACTACAACCTCTACCAATAATTGTATAACTAAATTAGAATTATTGTTTCTTACGTTATTATAGACTGATTACATAAGTTTTTTGGAAAAAGAAAATGACTACAAAGATGAACATTTTGATTTCATACAACAAGCAGTACGCAAATTTTGTTTACAGTATGGTGCGTCGCTATTTTATACATCAGCCAAAGAAGACAAAAACTGTGATTTATTATATAAATTCCTTACACATAAGATTTATAGCTTTCCATTTAAAACACCAGCATTGATTGTCGAAAAAGACGCAGTTTTCATGTAGGTTTACTTTTATTATCAATAATTTAATTTTAAGGGCCCCCAGTTCTGTTAAATTTTATGTTAATTTGTAAAAAAAACTTAAAATTGTTTTTTTTTTAAGTTTGAGATAAAAATATTTTAAAACTAAATTCAATACAGGCTGTAAAATATTTCCCTCTATCAGTTAAAAAAAAAAAATCAAATTTGGTTGATTCTACGGGTCATGATCATTATTTTCATAGAATGTATTATTGAAGGCAAAATGGCATTAACACCAGGCGCCTTAAGCAATTATTAAATTGTAGTTTTAGAAAGTTATTACATTTTATTATAAACATAAATTTCATGTTGATTTTTATAAACTTTCATAACATGCAGTGTTTGGTTTTTTGTTTCAGACCAGCGGGATGGGATAGTATGAAGAAAATTAGTATTCTATATGATAATATGCAGACAATAAGACCTGATGAGTTTTATAACTCTGTCATAACAAAAATGAATACGAGGAAGGTTTGTATTATATGACAATGTATACAGACTTTTCATTTTATTACCCATCTGTTTATCTTAGGCTTTTGCTAAAGATCATGAAATCCAAGCAGAAGATGAACAAGTATTTTTGAACAAACAATTGGGATTACTGAACCAGAGTGCAAACCAACAGTCCGCGATTGGTATACCAAGGCAAGACTCTGTAATGAGATCACTAACAGGAGTTTCTAAGTCAGGTGATAGACGTCTATCATTAACCAGTCAAGGGCAAGGTTCTCCAACAAAAAAGGTCAGATAGCTCCGTAAAACTCTTGAAATTGTCAATGGTTTGATTTTATATTTCCATACTATGTTATAGATTGATCCAGTAAAATCAACTAATACGTCGACCCCAGGTGAAGGAGTGTTGGCTAATTTTTTCAATTCTTTGTTGCATAAAAAATCCAATCAAAGTCCTGTTTTAACTAAAACGACTGGTAATTACACATTTTTTTCACTAAATGTATTGTCATATCATCATACAATAACAATCCAAGTTATTTATTTTTTGTTTATTATAGGTGAGTTGTCTGGTTCAAAATCTTTATCCTTAGAGAGAACTGAATATCATACGGATACAGCAGCTGAACTCGACAGATTAGCTAAACGAACATTGAACTTATCACATGAAACGTCTACTGAATCAAATTCGTCTGAAAACGGAATCGAGGAACAAATCTCTACTACTTTTGGTGAAAAATCATCGTCAGAATGTTAATTCAGGGTCGATAAATTATTTTTCCTATTTTTGTGATAACCTAATAATCATTAACGTTTTGTGCAATTTTATTTATTTATTTTTTAGCTTAGAGTGAACATATAAAATATTTATTTTTTTTTTTACTAAACCTTAAACTATTAATTTAATATTTTCAAATATAATTTTTACTTTAATCATATTATTGCACGGTATGCATTTGTATTTCAAAAGAGTCAATAATTCTTGCATAACTTGGGCCAAACTTAGATAAAGTAAATACGAGACACAGCGTCCCTAGGATATGAAATAATACGGCACAATATTATGACAGAAATTTAATTCTTATTCTCCTACTTATTTCTAAATCTCAAAGTTATTAAAATTATTATACATACCATTATTGTATGTTTGGTTTGTTTATAATTTAAGTATATTGTTTGTTAAATTAAGAAAACAAAAACCATTTTATTTTAAAAGTGAATTTTTGGGTCTTTTTAGTGTGATGGTAATGTGGGTAATAATTTTTGAGAATACAGGCAAACTATCAAATTAAAAATAGCTACACTTTATTTATGTTGGTTTATTTTTTATATCCATTTTAATATTTATTTATATTTTATTATTTTTATAGAAATGTATGAAAGTTAAATATATCTGAAAACAATTTTCCCGAATCATAACTTTTTCTAAGTTGGATTTTGTGTACAGCACAACTTATCATTTGAGCTGGGCCGATATCACTTTTTTCTGATATCCGATATTCCGATTTATATTGCTAATATAAAACTGATAACCAATATTTTATTTCCATCAATCGATATAAAAAAAACTTTAAAACCCTATATATGTAACATATAAATCATTTGACGTATCAAAACATATTAGCATTTGCATCAAGTTCCGGACCCTAATAATAATTAATAATTTTACATATTCTTTTAATTGAATAAGTGGACAAAAAAATAAAACAAATAACTGAAATAACAATATAATAGTTTAATACTATAATATTATGATAGTAATACAAAATTATAAAATATTAAATAATAATCAAACTTTAAATCACTATTTTTTTTTTTTTTTTTTTTTATTATATAATCATCATAAATTAACAATATAAAGATATTAACTTATATACTATTTAATGATTATTAATCCCTTTTAAGCTAAGCTTGTGTTAGGGATTGAGAGTATACAGTGTTAAAAGAAATTAACAACAATTTTTAAATTATGTACATTAAAAAATTAATATAAAATATATACAGTCGAAAAGAATAAGTAATAAAAAACTAAACAAGTTGTCATATTATATACAATACACAAATTCTTGAATATTATTACTTACTACTTAACATACAATAAAAATGAGGCAATAAATATAAAATCAAATTAAAAATTTATACTAATTCTAAAAATAACCAGTTATAAATAATATACTAAATAATTATTAATTAAAAAATAAAAATATAGATTATAAACTTATATTTTACAAATAATAAATATAACTACTTGATATTTATTATTTTATTAATTATTAAATTAAGCATGAACAATAAAAATGTCAATAACAAAAAAGTTAAATCTTAAATCTTCTTTAAACTTTTTATTTTTATAGACAAAAAAAAAAATTAATAATTATTAATTATTAATTACTAATTACTTATTAATGTTAACATATTTCATCTTTTAAGTATATTTCTGGTTCTTATTTAGAAAAATTGCCTCACTTTTTCTGGGTTAAGTGAATTCCTCTTTGATGAGCAAACTAATCCTGCTGTACAAAATTACCTTTCTGAATCTACAGAATTAGATGGACAAGAATAATACTTTTCTGCTAAAATGTTGAGTCCTTTATATTTTGGGACTGCCCAATATTAAAAGATATCTCCATTAATATTTAATAGTTTTTCTTTTAAATACATGTTCATTTTTATATCTGGTGTTTTTTCTTCAGGGTAAAATTATAGAGTAAAATAATTAAATAATAATAAACAAAATTGAATTTAAATTGTGATTGCATCGTGTTCACTATGTTTACCAAATGATTTATTCTTCTTCTTCTCGTGTCCAGTTAAAAATTGCCAATAATCACTGTTAGTTATAAAATAGGTAACATATATATAAATGAATAAACAAATAAGTAAATAAATAAATAAATAAATAATAATAATGGTCGGTAACTTTGTCAAATCGTATATTGCAGCCAGAACTGACGAACTACTCTTACCAACATCGGTGCGAAATATGCCAATGATTTATTGTTTATATAATATGTTTAAAAATAGAATTATCGGTATAACCACCACCATTACACACAAATTAAAATGCGACTGCATTAAATCAATTTTACTATCGGTTTGAAGAAAAAAAACGATACCCAATAAATCGATAGTACCAATATCGGCCAGTATTAATATAGGGTATCGGTATAGGCTCTGCTCTACTTATCATCAATATAATTTGCGCATGTACTGCAAGTTAATTATAATATTTGAAGTATATAATACATGCCCCTTGACTATAGCTTTCAATTTTAACTAGCATATATATATGTTTGTGTACTTTTATAGTTTTATACAATTTGTATTTTTTTTCATTTTTTAGTACTATATAATATTTGTGATCGTGGTTAACATGCACTTTAAATTTTTATATGAAATTATAATAATACTTTTTATACACATATAATAAACTATTTTATAGTGATCAAGCTAAAACTCAATAGTTTATGAATAATATGACGCTACTTAAAACACATGTGTATTATTGAATTATTTAATAGAATAAATCAATTGTAACAAGAAAATAAACAACTAACCATATTGATATTATAACGATATTTTGTATTCTATTATTTTTAAATATAGCGATTTATTAGAAAATTGAAAATGTCTTCTTCTTTTTTATTAGTTACATAAGTATTTAACTAGACTGTTTAAGAGATGTCGTACTAGTGTGTGTTGTCTCTGTCTTACGCACATAATTGATATACTTATAGGATTCTTATTGCAGTTAATTTATAGTTGATATTAGAGCAAATTGATCATAATATACAATTTGTAGAGGAGGATAATATTATAAACTGTGATCAATCCAAGATAATGAGTTATAATGTACATAAAATTTCAAATTTCAAATTTATTTTTATAGTTTTAAAACCAACATTTTATGGAAAAAAAAATCTCGGCTCAAGACAGTTTATATTCTTATCTACCTGTTTGATAATGAGTACATTTGATCTAATAAATAATAATAAACTGTAGTGTATAATTGATTTATTGTGGAAGCTAAGGTTTTATTTTAAACGCTGTTACAAGTGAACCATGTATGTTTTAAAATCAGATAATCAGTATTTAGCATTTATTACAAAATACAAATATTCTGAAAATCTTACGGTTACGCGTACACTTTGAGAATCAGTATAGTGTTTAAGAAATAAATGGTCATTAAAAAAATATCTATTTTAAGTAATCTATCGAATCTATTCCTCTGATAACTATCTGTTTATTCAATTTTGGTTAACAAAATTATTTATTTGTTCAAAGTATTACCAACAGGCTAGAAGTTATAGTATAAGTATTGATCAATGGTAAAAGCTAATTGATCACAATCATTTTACTATCAATTTGATCACATTATGTATCATGTTATAAATTGTAGAATTACTTGATGATATTGATTATGTTTTTTAAAATTTTTTATTCTAATTTTTATAATTATTATAATAAAAGTAATTAATTATAAATTAACAAACTTTACAAGCTTAAGCAAAGATGTCTATGGTTATGTAAGATGTTGTTAAACAATTTGTATTGCCTATACTCATTGCAATTCAAAGATATTTTTCTTTCACTATTTCGGTTTAACTTGAATAAACGTCCTTTATGTAATATATTGCCTTTGTACATATCTTAACATTTTTCAATTGTTAAATAATAACAGAATCATTATGAAAACTTATTGTTTTAATTCCAAACAAACAGGAAACATGGAAAGTGTAATGGATTATATAATCTTTAAATAAATTGTCATTTATCAGACGTGTTGCAAGTGTTTTAGTGTAACAAAATAAATACTTAACGTAAATAAATGAAATTTTCACCGACTGTTTATATAAAAATTTTCTATATACTATACAATTTTAAAAATATTTTGAATTTTTTTGAGCTATTTATGAGCATAATACATTTTTGGGTTTATTATTATTTATTTTTTTTATTATAGCCAATAAAAAATTTTTTATTCGGTCAAAGAATTTGAAAATGTAATACAACGTCTCTCATAATCTGTTGTAAGTTAAAATTAAAAATAAATTGAGTGTAAGTCTAAAATAGTTTTTTTATAAGAGCCTAAAGTTGAAATTTCTAGAAAATACGTAAACATCACGAAATTTTTCAGTTTTTTTTTTATTAGAAAATTCATTTTACATTTTATATTTAAATCTAAGATTTGAAAACTCAACACAAGAATCTCTATAAGTTTTTCTACATAAAAAAAAAAAAAAAACTACTGGAAAGTCAAACAAATTTTTTATTTTGCGTTTGAAATTAGACATTAGATATTCGTCCGTTTTCTCCGTGAACAATTTTCTTATTATGATGTAATTGAAAAATGAAAAACTGTAGACATTTGAAAATTTCACCAAATGTTTAGATTATTATTTTCTATACACCAATAGAATTAAAAAATATTTTGACAATTGTTGAGCTAATTGTAGACCTAAGAACATTTTGGGTATTTCAAATTATTTTTTAAAATACCAATAAAAAATATTGTTGGGTCAAATTTCTTGAAAATGTAATACAAGATAGCTCATGTTATATTGTTGAAAAAGCAGTTCAAAAATAATAAAAATACATAGGCACAATTTTTTCTTATAAACATTTAAACTTTGACCGAAATAAACTTATCAAACTTAATAAACTTAACCTTAAATTTTGACCTAAATTCCTAATCGAACATTTGCAAATTTTTTTGTAGTTAAAAATTTATAAAATTATCATTATTTATAGCTAAGGATTGAAAATTTAAAACAAGGTTTCTCGTAAGTATAATAGTGTAAGCAAAAAATTAAAAAAATATTTTTTTATAGACATTTCAAGCTTAAAGTTTGACGAAATTAAATATTTAAATAAAGAATGACAATGTTAGTTTTGTTGTAATTTAAAAACATTTTTTTGATGGTGCTTGACACTTTTAAAGTATATATCATGAATTTTTATACACTCAATGACATTTTCAAATGCATTGTTTCTGCAAAAATTAATTCATCCTACTGTATTATTCATAGTAATATGAATGATTTTAATAGCAATAATATCATAGAATATACTTATAGTTATGTAGCCTGACAGGTTCGTGTCTATGTTCACGTCTATGTTCGTGAGAATCGTTTTTCATATACAATGATTTTTATCATTGAATTCAAATTTAATACGTCCATGAAAGAGATCCACTCGACACATACTGTAGAGCAGAGCGGTACCCACTTGCTAACCCCCCCCCCCTTTTTAATATCGTGATGCTAAGTAGAAACAGAAAAATTACCATAGGGTACATTTAGATATTAAATATTTGATCAAAACATTCGTTTTGGCTCAAAATAAATATTTTTTGTAAAATCTCTAAAAAAAAAAAAAGATTTGTTTTTAAATATTAAGTTCATTTTCAATGATAAATAAAAATGTATGGTTGAAAGGTTGCAACTTACCTAGAACGATTTTAATGAAAATGTTACTAAAATTAATTAAAACAAATATACAATTTTTCAAGGAAATGTTTTAATTGTAAAATTGAATGCCAATATTTTATAAGTGAAAAAAACAAATTTTCTATAATATTAATCCAATATTATTACTAATAAATATAAAATATAAATTACAATACTAAATGTTTAAATACATTAAACAAATAATAAACAAAATATATTAATAAAAGTGACATAAATGCACAAGCTGGGCATTAACAAGTTAAAAAGTAAGATGCTTTCAATTAAGTTACATTACAACTTTACGAGTTACATCTTTTTTTTAGAAGTAGGGAACACAACGAATTAAATTTTTCTATGTTATGCAGTAACTTCTGAATTAATTAATTGTATTGTTAGATTAAGTTAATTGTTTCCTAAAACCATAGATTAAAAATATATTCTATTTTGTAAAAATGAATTATATAAAATAAAAATAATAATTGGAAATATCAAATACCTATTATTTAAAAGTATAATAAGTCATAAATAATAATTTATAATAATGGTTAAAAAATATTCACAGAATATATTATATTACATTACAAGTAGAAAAGTTACATAAGAGGGTAACAGTGTCAATGAGAAAAGAAAAATATAACTATTTATTACTTGGTACCTATCCCATATGGCATTCACGTTCGTATACTCATTACTTCATTAGTCATCATTACTAATTATTAATTAACAGTTATTACTAATTATTACTATATTTTCATTCATTCATAGAGTTACAGATTAATTGAATAATATTAGATATTACATGTGTAGGTAACTATTAAATAATTAAGTATATTCTAATAATGAATTTAATTATTATAATAATTTACTATAGTAGTTGTGAACCATTTAATAAGCAAATACATAAAAAAATTGAATTATTTTATTGATTAATTTATTCAAGTGTATAAAGTATTTATATCAATATATTTGAATAAATACATTTGTTCAAAACTGTAAGACCTTTATTAAATTACTATAGGTATGTTATTATTGTTAATTTAAATATTTGGTGAAATGTAAATTGTATTATTTTGTATTCAAATGCTTTTTAGAGAATTTGTTTTAAAAGTATTTTTAATACATTTTTATGCGAATACTGGTATTAGTATCTACCGTATTGGTATTACTTAATCAAAAGTATTTTTTTCAAGACTGCCCAAGGTATCCAGGAAGACCGATTAGAAATCTGCAATATATTATTATTGATGCTCAACAAGAAAAAAAAACTACTATTGTCGTACCCAAACCATAATAACTTTAAATGTTTAATAATTATATTATGTGATTAAAATATAATGAATATTTATATTTTATTCTTGTGTAATATTACAAAGTTGTAAATTTTGTGGTAGGTACCTATACTTATATATTATATTATTATTTACTTGTTATAACTCAGTAAAATATTACTTTTATAGTCTCATACTCTCATTACATTATTATTAATTTTTTATCAAACAAATTTTTTATTAAACAGATATCTATATTATTTTTATTTAGGAAAATACAATTCAAATTTTAATTAATATAGATACCTATAGCAATTTAGCTTATATATTATGTTAGTTTAATAATATCATAGAGACATTACCATATTATTATGAGACTAAGAAACTTTCCCGTATGACAAATGCATCATTTTTAATTTTCGCGCGGATAGGTGTGTTAAAAAAATGCATGATATCATATTATTATTATTATTGTTATTATTAATATTATTATTATAAACAGACGCAAACCATATTAACAGACTTATTCCAAGAAGACACTGAGCGACTGTGTCGCGACTGACGTTTAAAATACTGGCCAGTTGGGTGGTGAGTGAAAATATATTGTTTTTTGCGGGTTACTAATATAACGAACTATCATTTACTACTAAAACGAAGAGAAGGCTGATTGCCGAATGTATAAGAAGTTGCCTATAAGATGTTCCTTACACACCAGAAGTATCCAGTGCTAATGCCATTTTGTCTTCAAAAACACACTCTACGGGAATATAAATGATCCCGACCGGTAAAATCAATCAAATTTTGATTTTTTTTTTTAACTGATAGAGGGAAATATTTTACAGCTTGCATTGAACCTTAGTCTTAAAACATTTTAATCTAAAAAATTTTAAATAGGTCTTAAAAAAAACATTTTAAGCTTTTTTTACTAATTATTTTATATTATTATTTAAAATCAAATAACAAATCCGAGTTCAATGAGGGCTGTAAGATATTGTTGTTTATCAACTAAAAATAAATTATCTAAAAATATTCAATTGACAGTGAGTTACCCGTGTACACGTCAAGTCATTTACGTCTGCCGAAATGGACAATTGTAGTAATATTCGTTACCTATTTGTTAGTCCTATGACATGTACCTGAGAGCGCATTCGCGTCAGTGGCGTAGACGTGATTTCTAAACGGGAGGTGAAAATTGGAAAATCCCACACCCTTTCAAAACTTTTTACTTAGGTAGTAAAATATTTAACAATAAGGAACAATGAATAATATAATTTGAATTGATTCAAAATGCACATCAATCGTGCCGTAGATGTTATAATTAAATCGTTTTCGATGTGACGCATTATTTGTACTCCATAATAGGTGAAATAATATAAGTCGAGTCTGCATACATATATATATATATTATATAGTATTGTCTCTATAACCAATAAGACAATTAGTATGGGCACATGTAAATACTTTATTCAGCTTTGAAAATGGAACGATTCGCAACTGTTTTACCTATACACAAACGGGAACCAATTCGGCTTAACTTAATAAAATACCTTTTTTAAACGGGAACCAATTCGGTAACTCCCGGCTTTATACCTATCTCATGTCTGATGCAACCTCACCTCCCCCCCCCCCTGTGAGCACGCCCCCTGACACCCAAGTTATAGCGCTCTTGAGTTATGAGTTCATGTCGTCCATGTCTGTTCATGACATAGGTAACTTATAATAGTTAATAATTAGTTATAATAATTAATAACTGTGTATTGTACCTAATATTAAAAAATTGGTACTGCGATACGTTTTTGTGCCTTTGAACAATCGCCCTTTAACCATAATAATATGTCCATATTACATCATTATGTAAATGTTGATACCTAATTAAAATATACCTACAACAGTACAATTGACTGATTAAAGTCCATTTTATTATTTTTGTAGCACAGGTAACGGGTATTACATGGTATAGGATATTGCCTGTATGGGCGCTGAACGTGTGGCCACATTGACCCAAAATCCAACACGTTTGGGTACAAATAGACACAACGTTTGGACACATAAAATAAAAGGTATTTTATAATTTTACCTGATAAATCAGAGAACGTTTGGGTACACAATACACATATTAAACAAGACACGTTTGGGTACACTTTATAAGCACAAAGCACGTGATCTAAAATAGTGGTACCTATACTCATTTACTTTATCTCCAAACCAATTAATATCAATTACTTATATTATTTTGATTATTATCGTAATATACCTACGCGACTACGAATTTATACGTAATACATGTACTTGTTATCGACTATAATCTTTATTACGACTGCATTTAATATAATCATTACGCATTGATGGAAATTCAAGAAGAAACTTATTTAAAGATATGCAGTATTAAGAATACCATAAAAAATTGTATAAGACGAGAGGATTCAGATAATGTTGAGTATATTTTAAAAAAATACAATAAATTCAAAGTTGACAACGATATAAAAAATTATCTATATGACATCGGTCCACTTTTTGACGGAAAAAATAAATAAATACCTATATACTCTATTCAAAATAAGACCGTGACCAGGCGGCCGAGTTGTGCGCATGGGCGTGGCTTTGTTCCGTGGCGCGGCCTCACGCACCTCCGTGGTGGGGACACAGCGCTGACCGTCGACGAACGAAAACTGGTCGCCGCCGGGTCACGGTCTTATTTTGAATAGAGTATAGATAAGTAAATAAATAACATAAGATTTTGATAGAATGAATGACTAAATATTTTATTTTAATAAAATAATTAAAATACTAATAATATACATTTTTGGGAGACTATTAAGAGCCAACTTCCTCGCGGTATCTCCTGGGTAACGCTAATAGGCTCTAAAAAATAAAACGTAAAAGTATAAAAGTAAAAAATGTGCAACTAAACGTTGGTACCCAAATGTAGTATTATTTTAAAAATATTATGTTACCCAAACGTTGTGTTGCGCTTTATGGTTTCTGAAAAAAAGTGTACCTAAACGTGTGTTCCCAATCGTTCTCCCGAATCTCAGGTAAAAATATCGTTTTGTGTCCAAACGTATTACGGCCGCCTGTATTGACTGTATTAACTATATCAGGTTAATTTACAGGTTGTGTTACGCAACGTTGTGCGGCGACGACCACAATATTACTACATATTATCTTTATTCTATGGCGACGACGACCGTTTCCTTATCATCTCCTAATCACCTCATTAAATGTTTTGTGATTTATTATTGTAATTATTATAATTATTGTTATTATGTGTTCGCCGATTATTGTATATGTTCTCTTTGCGATTTTTTCTTTATATTATTGTCTTTGTTCGGCCAACGCCCGTGTTATGAATTATTATCAAACTTTTTACTTTTTGTTGTCGTCGATCTCTTGTCGTTACTGTTAATTTTTTTCTTTACTTTTTACAAATTGTTAGTACCTATAGTCTGTTTTTTGTGTCGTACGCTACCTATTGCAGCTACACACAAAAGGTACGTTTTCACCGTTAAAGCTTGTTGCCAGTGCGGCACAACTAGTATATTATTATTATTATTATTTCGGCGACAAAATAAATGTGTGAGTACAAACCAATTTACTAGTATTATTCTCATTATTACTATTGTCACCAACACCCGGTCAACTGTGGCCTTTATCCTCAACTTGGACATTGGGTGTATTAATCTGTGTCAACGGGTCCGCGTAAGTCCGCCAGCAACATTGTGTTGTGTGTGAGGCCGCCCAGGTCAAACACCTGCTTAGTATTCAGCGTCCAGCCACCGCCTCAAGACCTCACTAGAATTAAGATAATCTTAAGTCCTGTCCCTGTTTTTTGTGAGCTCTGTGATCATTGCACCAGACCGGATCGATCACAGAGACCCCCTCCCCATAATTAAGTTGTATCATCCTACTTCCCATGATAGGTAATTGATGACCGAAGCCCGTCCTAGCATCGTCGTCGTCGTGCTTCTTTGGTTGCCTACTCACTCAGAATAAGGAGTTTTCACATATGGTTGCCTATTTTATAATTAGTAGGAGTCGCTTTTATAAATTGTTCTCGGGCATTACCGAGTGGTCCTTCGATTCGCCCAGCTCCCGTTTGGGCGCGCACAGGTTGCATTACAAAATATTACAATATACACCATACGGCATACACGATTACACAATCACTGTTTCAGTTGTCAGTTTTGAAATAATATGTGAATCGACTGAATTGCCATAATATCATCCATATTCTGCATAATAGTATTTGAATTGTATATTTTATTTAACATTTTAACCTTACCAGGTGTTGCCTGTTGAATATTTTAAGTGTTTAACAACTTAAGTCTTTTTTTGTTTTCATAATTTCATTAGTCATTAAAACCAACTGATACCAACTACATATAGATAGGTATTAGGGAACAAATAGGACAGTGTAGTGTGTACATAGGAACAAAATTAATAGTCTTCTTCTAGAACATGGATTCGATGATACTAAATAACAAAATGCACCTCCTGGATGGCAGTTTTATCAGCGGTGTAACACCTTATGTGAATAAAACATCCACTTTGGGGATCACGTTTGATTTTAAATAATGAAGATGTTGTTATTCGTGGCCATAAAGATTACATTAGAGGTTGTTATTATTATAGATACCAGTAAAAAAAATGTTTTTTGTTTTATTTTAATATTTCCATGTGTAATTATTTATTACACCACAGCTGGAGTCGATTTTTTGACCACCATATCACATACCGAGCAAGCATTGGTGGTTTTCAAAAATATTTGAACCTAGATTATGATCAGAGCTTTGAATTGATTAAGAAATCTGTTATGATTTTCCGGCGGTCAATAACAGAGGAAAATGTAGGTAACTATACCTATTATCGTTAAATTATTGTAAATCAAACAGACTATTCTATACAAGATCAGTAGATTATTATTTACTTATTTATTACTATAGGAGTAATATACTAACCATAGTCGTCACAAGGGTACTGAAGGGAACTTTTGCTATCCTGAAAAAATACTACATATTATATAAGAAAAAAACTATTAAGGTCGGTAAATTGGGTAACTATAGTGGCAGTTTGAATATAAGAATGCAATAAGTATACTGTATAATAATATAACTGAAACGAGTACTTGCCCTCACATATAGTCTATACAAAATGTACAGATAATACTTAAATTTTAAAATAAAAAATGTGTTCTTAAATATTGACAATATTTTAATGATATATGAAATTAGCTATATTTGAATATCAAGGGGATCACAGATATTAGCGAGTGAAGGAAATAAAAGTTTTTTGTAGATAATTATATTTTGCTACCACAGAATTTTGACTATAGTGACGCCCATGGTACTAATTATATAAGAAGTGTCATCATAAAATACTGTGAAATCGAATCAAAAATATTTTATGATTTTTAAGTAAAAGTAATTTACAGAACGCAATATACAAATAATGGGATCTGTTGGTCCAATATGGTGCATCATTACGTGATTGTTCAGAATATAATGGTAATTACATAGAGACCATAAATTTAAAAGAATTATATGATTAATGATTGGCATAAACCTCAAACTCAAGCATTGGTGGAGGTTGGAGACGATGCTTTTTGAAACCATACCATCTGTCATTGAGGCTAATATTTTGTTAAGCATACTGGCTGAATTTCCAAATCAAAGAGCATGTTTATCATTCTCATGCAGGGTAAATTTTTTTTTTCCATTATAATAAATAATTGTAATATGTTAATTTCATAGGTGGCCATCAATGTAGAGAGCTTGCAAGTTATGTGACTGCTCGCACCACAAAATACAAATTAAGATTTATTTTATTTATATATTAAGGTATATCTTAATTTGTGGTGTGCTCTAAAACCATCTCTCTCGCAAAAAAAAAATTAACATTTAGTAATTTTTGTTTTAAGCTGTTCTGAAAAGTTGTTCTCAAAATTATAACTTGTTTTAATCTACAAAATGAATCAAATATAACTTATTATGGTGGATAAAGAGTGGTAAAATAGGTAGGTTTTTGCTGTAGTCTATAATACACTAATTATTAAATTCAAAATATAGAAATATATTTATTCAAATCAACAAAACAATTTTTTTATAAAAAAATTATATTTTTGTGTCACATTATATTCTATGTCACAGGGTGACATCGAGAGTAGCCTGTATTATTTTTTTGGTGTATATTTTAATTTTATTTGATTAGTATACTATATAGCGTAGACGACGTTCACTGTAATACACAGTACTTACTGTATTTGTACTTTTACAGACAGCTTTATTATAATAAAAAATGATTAAATTGCTATACAGGTGAGGTTAGTATTTATTTTTGTTAAAGTGTGTCATATAATAAATAGTATTGGATTAATGTAATATACATAAAAATATTATGTATTATTTAATTTATTTTGCCATACATCCCAATATACCATATACAGGGTGATTCTTTTATCAAACGACACTCATTATTTCAAAAAGTGTAAATATTTTTTTTGCATAGTTTTAAGTAATTTACAAAACAATTTATTTTAAACTGTTTTCCTATTGAATTTCTTT